>CM061142.1:369519763-369637769 GCA_030789695.1 Scilla litardierei
TCGTAACGGAAATATTTTTGAAAATTCCTCCCCGCTTACGACTCGGCCGAGTGGCTTTGCCACCCTCGGCCGAGTGGAAAAAGTCCATTCGGCCGAGTGGCACAAGCTACTCGGTAGTTCTCGCCCTAGGAGCGTGTCAGTTTCACTCGGTCGAGTGAAGATATATACTCGGCCGAGTGGCAATTATACTGAAATCAAGAAAAGAAACAGAGAGTTGGGTACAGCAGAATTCCCTCGTTTGTGCGCCGCTCGGGCGGACGAACTTATGTACTCGGCCGAGTGGATATTCTACTCGGCCGAGTGACCCCTGTTTTCTACTGTTTGGCTCCGTTTGGGCTCTAATCTCTGTTTTTCTTCCTCCAGTTGATTTCTTCCTCCTCCCTAGCATCGAGCGCATTCCTGGAGCGCTCTTTGTCGCCTTGTTCATCCTCCTAATGATAGATATCCCTTTCTCCTCTCCTGTCAAAGAAAAATAGGACCAGTTATCACGAATTTTTCAGGCAAACGACTCAAAACACTAATAATTTCTAAAACAAAAATAAAGAACAAAGTAAAAATAAAGCGATAACCGTCGGGTATGTAGAGGAATGTGCCCTCGGATCATTTGTATTTGATTCAAATGATATTTTAAGTCTAGATAGGGACTATTTTGCATTTGATGCAAAAGATATTAAATGTGTTTTAAATAGTTTAAGACAATATTTAATATAAGAAATGCAAGGAAAAGGTTACGGGTAAGACGGGAATGTCCCGGTCTAAACCCAGGTTCTAACGGCATCCAAATCGGACACCAAATACCAAAGTTATGCCAAAAACAGCCCAAAGGACAAGTTCAGGCCAGACTGGGTCTGGACTGCTGGCCAGGCCCAACAGAAACAGCAAACCCAGGCACAGGCCTGGGCTAACCCAGGCACAGGCCTGGGCTTGGCCCAGGCACGGCATGGGCTTGCCCAGCGCCTGTGCAAGGCCCAGGCGCGGGCCTGGGCAAGGCCCAGGCCGACTGGGCAAGGCCCAGGCGGGGCCTGGGCCTTGCTCAGTGCCTGGGAAAGGCCCAGGTGCGGGCCTGGGCTTGCCCAGGCGGGCTTTGCCCAGCGCCTGGGCAAGCCCAGGCACGGCCTGGGCCTTGTCCAGGCGGATTTCTGTGGGCGCTAAACGCGTGGGGCCCACTTGTGGGCCCCAGCTCTAGGGTTTTGAACCCTTATTGTGCAGAATTGTTTGACGGCTCAGTTTTTGCGAAAAACTAGCCTTGGGTTGATCTTTGGACAATCAATTGGAGGGTCAAACAAACTCCGATTGACGAATGGTTTTTTCCTATGCGTTCACCGTTGAACACCCTTCGAATTGATAGGTCGTATCAATCCTGAAGTTCAACGGTGAGGGAGTTAAAATTCACGGAAGTTTGCACTTTGTGAAGTGCAAACTAAATTGAATTTGATTAAACTCTATTTTAGTCCCACATCGGATTTTGAGAAAAGGGGAGAGTCCGCCGCCTATATAAATAGGGGTCTGCTCTCCTTCTCAAAACTCGTCCCAAGCTCTAGATCTGAGCAGCTCTCGTAAATGTTGGAGCACGCTCGGATCTAAGCTGAATTAATATTTCTCCTCTCCCTATAAATTTCTGCCTTGCTCCTGAGGGCTCTAGCAAAGCCACAAAGGAGTTCGGATTCAGATCCGAAATCTAGGCGGAGGTTTCACTCGCGTGAAACTTTCTTCGGCGCGTGGTTGGCTCGGTGAAATGGGATTGATCGCCTCGGTATGCGGAGCGGTTCAAGGAGCGGTGCGGGGAGCGGTTCAAGGAGCGGCTCGGCGTGAGACGGGAGCAGCTCGGAAGACGGCGCGGAACATCTCGCCTGCCCCAGGGCTGAGATTCTGGGTATGTGTTTAAGTTTTCATTTAATTATTCGCAGTAGTTAGATCCCTCTTGGGGTGGTCAGATCCACCCCAAGTTGGCAGAGTTCCTGGCTAATAGGGTCTGGTTCCTTAGGGTTGCATGTTAATTAGATTAACATAAAATTTTTTCCGCTGCATTTCTGTCTATGTTCCGTCCGACTTAGGACGGGACTAGAGTTTTTGTGCCCTAAGGGTACCAAAAAACCCTGCATTGGTATCAGAGCCATCTCTGTATGCTGATCTAGGACTGCGAATTTATTATTTGAATGCTTTTACAGAAAAATGTTTTCTTTAAATTTATGCGATAAATTTAAATTGTTTTTTTTGTTTAAAAAATTTATATGATAAATTTTAAACATGAAAGTTTTAAAATGGAATTTTTTAAATTTATGTGATAAATTTTAAAATTGTTTTAAAGCTTTAAAACTTTATGCGATAAGTTTAAAATGGTGTTTAAAATTTTAAGTGATAAATTTTAAACATGGAATTTTTTAAATGATGTTTTAAATTTATAAGATATTTTTAAAAACTGATTTTAAAAGTATAAAATTTTTATGCGATAAATATTTTAAAGAAGCATGCAAATGTTATGATTTTTTAAACAAGCTTTTACTTTATGAGATAAAATAAAATGTTTTAAAAATCGTATTTTTAAATTTAAATGTTAAATTTAAGTATGCATGCTAAAATTGTTTATGCGATAAACTTTAGTCTATTTAATTGTTAAATAGTTGTACACTTTTTATGCGATAAAATTAGTGTAAATTTTTAATGGATATGTCTTCTTGTCCCTTATTTGATAACACAAGACAACCCTTTAGGTTAGCCATTAAAAATGATTTAAATTTATTTACTTGAATTTTAATGACATGCTATGTTTTAATAAAAATATTAACAACCCTTTAAGACCTAATTCCTGATTAGGGTAGTCCTTTTAATGATTTCTTAATTCTAATTGTTATTATTAATTCTCATTAAAGGACTTCGCTTTTAGCGTTGGTTAATAATTTTATTAAAATCCTAATAACGATTAGGATAGCACGTGAACATTATAGTTGATAAGGACTTAATAAAAGTTATTAAACAAATCCTAAAATTTTGAATTTAAGGATGCAACTAGTTGATAGGATTAATTAGTTGTTAATAAAAGCTGTTTAGTCTATGGCACACATACAAAAATGACAAGCTTCATTCAATGGACCATGATCCAGTCAATGTGCTTGGCTAAGAGTTCTGGGTCAACCCTTGCTAGTACAAGGGGCAGTGATCCTGGCTTAGTCAATTCCCTGGCTGTGTTCCGCTGGACCGCAATGTCGCGAATCATGATTGTATGACACCCTGGACTATATCTAGTCAATGCGTTATAAATCTTATTAAAGATTAATTCGTATCCCTCCTTGATTTTGGAGCTTGGTAACTCAAAGAAGACAATTATAGTTGTTGAGTCTCCTCAAGCTGTGACTTGTTTTTCTTTAAGGAACAAACTCCAACATACATGTGATGTAGTCTAGACTTGACCCAAATCGATGCGTCGGGTCTCCTCGAGTATCGATCTAAGTCAAATCTGGACACGAAATCAAGGGTCTGACTAGACCAGTCATTATGATTTGTTGAGTCTCCTCAAGATCATAAGTGACTGTGGGTAAAAATCGACAGGGAATCACATGTGATGTGATTGACCAAGAGTTAGTCTACCAGTCATGGAACCAATCAACTTGTTGAGTCTCCTCAAGGTTGTGAGGTTCGGGATGATTGGATCCCTCTTTCACTAATTTTTAAATTCGATTAAATCGTTCGTTATTAAGCTTTAAAACGATCGTAAAAATAGTGGGAGGATATAGATAGATGAAAGCCAATCTACCTATATTTAATATTGAACATATGCAAAAACTAGGGCAAGACTATGTTTACCGAAGGAATCAAAATATAATATTGGAATAAGTTAACTGGTCAAATAGTTGATTAATTGAATATCAAGTTAAATTCTAATTGATGGAATTAAACTATATTCTCGTTGATATTAAATGACCTTCTAAAGAACAGACTTAAGAAATATGATTTCATTAAGTTTTGGGTCCAACAAATAAATTAAAGCTACATGTCACTCTTCTCTATATGAGGCAGCTTGAACATATAGGATATTCGAAGTATGTTTCTCCCTACAACTTGTCGAGCTACCCTCAAGGTTGTATGGACAAACAATTCCGATCCGTAAAGTTCGAGAATTCGATCAAACCGTTTGAGTCGAATACGAGTGCATGAGCGGTGCAAGACTATGTATCCCAACCGGATCTTGAGACAAGCAACTTCTTGAGGTAAACTCGAGATTGCAAAGCTCAAGCGTTTGGATACATAAGATGCTTGCATAGCTATTTATGTTGGGTTAATTAATATCTAAATGTGATTTAGAAAAGGAAGACGGCACTCCGGAAAGTCAATTGAGAAAGTTAGTTTAATTTATCATTAGTAAAGGCATAAGTAGGAGGAAATGAAAATGTGATATATTTTGATGTCACGATTTCAGAATAAATAGTTATACAATAACGTCTAACACATTTTTTGACGAATGTCGTCACCTTGCTTCGGAAGCAATGTTTTGTGTTAAGTAATTTGTAATAACTATATATATATATATTAAATGTTAATATATAATTACACAAGATAGTAGCAAACTTATATGGTAAAATAGACTAGGCCGTGTCGAGAGACTAAGCTTCACAAGTCACATAAAGAGGGGTCTGGCCTCTCGTATTATGAAGTCTACGGACACTTGTGAATCTTATCCTCTCAGATATAATGGCTGAAAACCATCTGTAAGACAGTGGAAGAATGAGTTGTCGAACTCAGTCTCGTACATACTGATGTACCCGAGTCTATTTTAAGCAAAATAAGTTATTCGTATATTTTATTAAGACACGTGTTCTTGATGAAACACAAGTCTGATAAAATAAAGAACGAAAAGTAGAAAGTATTTAAACTGATTCGATTAGATCGAATGGTCAAATACTTAGCTACATAAAATCTTGTGTAATTAAAAGAAAATGTGATTTTCTCTCAGGTCAAGTCTGTTAACACATCCGTGTGTTAAAATGTATGAATCACACTTAGTGAGACTTGGTGCGATACATAGTAAGTGACTCTGAGTTAAGTCCTCTCTCTGGGTTAAGTCCCAGATTGTAATGCCTAGGTTTTGATAATGTCCTATGAGGACATTGTCAATAAGATATTCATTAAATCGATCATTAAAGAAGTTGTATAATTACTCGAATTTCGTGAGACGAATTGTCGAGTTAGACATCAAAACTGATGATGACTTAGTCAACTTCCGGGATGAAATTCGGAGTAGTAACTCCGATTTAAAACTTGATGCAATCAGAAAAGGTCCGTGTGTGTAAATAAATTTGAGAATTTAGTTTACGTACCCAAGGAAATTGTTTCCTCACTTTCTACAAGTAAATCTTTAAGTTGAAAGATTGGTGCAGAAAGAAAATAGTAAAGTACAATCTTGTTGATCGAAAACGGTTTTCACCCTAATTTCTTTAAAACTGATTAGTTGAAATCGTCTCGCCAACAGATGTGTACAGATCTACTCGGACCAAATCCGATGTAAAACGCTCATGTTGACCATGAAAATTGGAGCATTCACTTATAAGTTTGTTTTTCTAAATATGATTTAGACGGACCAACTTATATAAATTAGCCAGAGAGTTTTCAAGGTCAGTGGGAGCGTATAAATTACATGCAAGGCATCAAAGAGATGGAACATATATTTTGATTAAGTAATCAAAGAGTTTGATACTTTATCAGAAATAGATATGAGCCATTTGAAATGACCATTAACAAATTTAAATTATTATCGTAATGTACGATGAGCTGGATAAGATCCAAGTATATTAAATATTACAGATTCCGATAGACCACGTGAATTATTTGAATGAGATTCAAATGGTTGGTCTAACATTAACATAAAAACCCCTTGAGTCTATAGTGTAGACGGTTTTAGCAGATCCACTCACGAAGGCTCTACCACATGAAGTCGAGAAAACTTATGTGTAAAAACGGTATAAGATAACGGGATAAATGGGCCTGAGTGCAAGTGGGAGATGTTGAGAGATGATACCCTCGAGGCTATCTATCTTCATGTGTGAATAGCACAAACATCTTGTTCGAAATAACAGTAAGCTGTTTGGTAATAATTTATCTAAGTTATTTTATAATGTAGTTAACATTAGACATTAACTTAGGTAAAGTCCTGAGACTTTATGCAATGTCAAACAGGTATCGAGATGAGTATCTCGATCATGGAGAAATATTTGACCGTCTGTAGCATAAGTCTAAAAGGGTTCGTGGTCGTAGATGTTTCGAGACAAGGATATCGAAACATCGGATAGACCATTGTGTCTTAGTCTTCACCGTTTAGCGGTGGCGATGATCTCATGATCGCTTGACTTAGCGAAGTCGTAGATGAGACACATGTGCTCATTAGAGAATGAGTTCACTGAACGATCCACAAGAGTTATCATATGGTTATATTGACCAATCTGTCAATGATGACTCTGAGTGATGATAGGCTAGTTGGTCTTTTGACTTGAGGTCATTTTGACGAACCTGTGCGTGAACGGTGCCACTTAGATCAAATGACCTAGCTTCGAGGCAAGGCCTGTCGAAAGGTCTTTGATTGGGTGACACTTGAAGCGTATGAGGAGAGTAATGACCAAGAGAGGATTCGTCTCTCCCGGTCAATGGGAGTTAGTGTCGTAGGGTTAGTTCGGTCTTTAGTAAAAACTCTGGCCAGAGTATGTTGGAAGAAGTCCAACATTTTTGACTAAAAGATCGATAGAAACTAACCGGAGTCAAGTTATTGGGGTTGACAGTTTGACCGTACCCTAGACTTGATCTACATGACATAGTTTAGACGAAGAGACTATAACTGTGGAATTCATCACGGAAACAGTCAGGGTGGTCCCGACAATACTCATGTCAATGAGTTAACCACATAATGATGATTCCTGAAGCAGGGACGACAGCCACTGCTCATGGTCACTGCCGTATAGGGCTTCGAGCCCAACCTGTTGTAAGGGTCAGGCTGTAGGGACTCACACAGAGTGTGATTCTTCGTCTAGTAATGCGTAGAAATTAGTTAGGGAGAATAATTTGCATTTGATGCAAGGGATAGAATATTGCAAAAGATGTTTGCAATGATCTCCTGCATTCAGGATAAATGATCCTGAGTGCAAGTGGGAGATGTAGAGGAATGTGCCCTCGGATCATTTGTATTTGATGCAAATGATATTTTAAGTCTAGATAGGGTGTCACGACCCGCTTCCCTAAAATGGAGGCGAGACGTGAAAAGGTCCGCACGGGAGAGGAGCTATGAAGCCCCAACCCGATAAGCGTCCACAATACATAAACAGGTCCCTGTAACCACAACAGAATAACAATAATAACACAAGGAGAGACTGAAATAAAATTCCGACATCTCACAAATTGTCCAACATCAAAAATAAGTCCAACATCCAGAAAAGCCACCGGACTAAAAGAAAAGAGTCTAAAGGCCCAGAACAAGGCCAACAAAAGCAACGACAACAACAAAGTATGGGTGCCACGCACCGATAACAAAACAACTGTCTAAATAAAAGTAAAACACAACGAAGACACTAGGACTGGTCCCCAGTGTCCACGTACTCCCCGTCAAACACAAGCTCGGGCTCGGCGTCAGCAAACACCTCAACCTCAACAAGGTACTCGGGCTCAGGATCTAACATGTGTCACCCAAAAGAGTAAAGGGGCACATGTCAGCAAGTCTAAAAGACTTGAGCAAGGAAACTGGAAGTAAGGCAACTAGCAACCTAGCAGTTTAGCATGAATGACATGGCAGTTATGACATGAGTGCACAATTAAAACATGGCAAGACAATTTTGTACAAGGGAACAATTATCGGGACAAGACAAGACAAGACAAGACAAGAGTAGCCACGCTACTATCAGTCTTAATCAATTCACTATTCACGTTGTTTTGTAGATTGTTTACGCCTTACAGCTGAATGGTTTTACATTCGCTGATTGGCCGCTTAACAACTACCCCAAACCCAAGAGTTTACGCCTTACCACTGCAGTTGCTGATCGGGCAGACTCCCAGTTGATTGGTCGCTTAACTCTTACCCCCAATACCCACACGAAATGGAGCCAGGGTCCCCGCACAATGAACTCAGCCAGTGAGCCTGGGGTTGCCCCGCACATGAGCTCGCATTATTAAACATTTGGCGTAGGGGTGCACCTAGCCGGAAACACGCAATTCGGGCATTGGCTATCAACCAACACATGGCCCGCTTCTGGAACACGAGCCAGGAACACAAGCATTCGTAGCAAAGCTACGCAATCACAGAAACACTTAAAAAATGCAATGACATGACAATTAATTTGCGTACCGTTAATGGAAAGTAAACATGACATGGGAATTGTGCAACATGCTATATGTGTTGGAACTAGCTTCGTTGTCAAGCTAGTTCCCCAATTTGCGCCTCGGCGAGTATCATTTCGTCGCCTAGCCTCTTTTACGCCTACTATAAGAAAATGACCTAAAACATGGCCTAAACCCTAAGTGGCAAGTTTCACTTGCCTAGCACCGGGGATGACGCCCACTTCGTCACACGGATGCTATCTACGGGGGAAATCGCTGTTATGGGGGAAACAAGCACCAAACACTTGAAATTAATTAGGGTTTTCATAAAATTATAAATAGGTTAAGAAAACAACGGTTGATCGATTTCTTACCGAGAGGAGACGGAAGAAACACTCCGGGGAACCCTAGGATCAGATCTGGAAATGATTGGAGAAGTTTGGGGAGAATTAGGGTTTTGGGGGATTTGGGGATTTTGATGGGTTTTGATGAGATTTTGGGGAAGATGAGAGGTAGATGGAGTGAATGGATGGTTTGGATGATGGATTTGAGGCTTGGAATGAAGAAATGGAGCTTGGAGGAAGATGGGGGCTCAAGGGGGAAGATTTTAGGGTTTTGGGTCGTGTT
The DNA here is from genome assembly GCA_030789695.1 of Scilla litardierei. Classification (NCBI taxonomy): domain Eukaryota; kingdom Viridiplantae; phylum Streptophyta; class Magnoliopsida; order Asparagales; family Asparagaceae; genus Scilla; species Scilla litardierei. The sequence continues at coordinate 369,528,680 of CM061142.1, forward strand.
GGGGAAGAAGAAAACGATTGGGTTGGGTTTAAATAGGTTGGGCTGGCGGCTACCCAGAAATTAGGGTTTTAACACAGACTAGTCGGTCAAAGAACAACCACTGACCGACTAGTTTGGCAACTAGTCGGTCGGTCGACCAACGCAGACCGACTAAGTGTAAACAGTAACTCCTGAACGAAAATAGGATTTAGAGTTAGTCGGTCCATGAACAAATACTGACCGACTAGTTTAGTTTCTAGTCGGTCGATGAACGTTCTTAGACCGACTAAGAGTAAACAGTAACTCGACTGTACAGTAGAACCAAGAATTAGTCGGTCTGAGTACAAAACTTAACCGACTAGTTTAACAACTAGTCGGTCGAAAGATGAACTTAGACCGACTAAGAATGAACAGTACTGATAGTAAAATTTAGATGATGTGTTAGTTGGTTAAAGAAGCATTGCCGACCGACTAGTTTGCAACCTAGTCGGTCAACCAACGTTCTTAGACCGACTAACGATAAATAGTAACTCCTGAGAAATTTAGAAAGCTAACTAGTCGGTCCAAGAAGGATTGCCGACCGACTGGATCGTCATCTAGTCGGTCGGTGCCCCTTCTTACACCGGCTAATGAGCACCAAAAGTACCGATACGGAGCGCGGGGCCCCGGGATCGATTCCTAAGACTCCTAGGCTTGATCTAACAGTAAGATACGACCGTTATGAAGTCCGTCACGAATGACACACTTCGAAATCGACGATCCTAAGGAAGAAGCGAGAAAATACGACGAATCGATCGAAAATGAAAGCTACGGAGACGAAAACCACACATGAGGAGAAAATCCACCAAAACATATATTATATTATAATAAATTCAGATACATGAAAAGCAGTCGTTACATAGGGACTATTTTGCATTTGATGCAAAAGATATTAAATGTGTTTTAAATAGTTTAAGACAATATTTAATATAAGAAATGCAAGGAAAAGGTTACGGGTAAGACGGGAATGTCCCGGTCTAAACCCAGGTTCGAACGGCATCCAAATCGGACACCAAATACCAAAGTTATGCCCAAAACAGCCCAAAGGACAAGATCAGGCCAGACTGGGTCTGGACTGCTGGCCAGGCCCAATAGAAACAGCAAACCCAGGCACAGGTCTGGGCTAACCCAGGCACAGGCCTGGGCTTGGCCCAGGCACGGCCTGGGCTTGTCCAGCGCCTGGGCAAGGCCCATGCGCGGGCGTGGGCAAGGCCCAGGCCGCCTGGACAAGGCCTAGGCAGTGCCTGGGCTTTGCCCAGCGCCTGGGCATGGCCCAGGCGGGGCCTGGGCTTGGCCCAGGCCACCTAGACAAGGCCCAGGCGGGGCCTGGGCTTGCCCAGCGCCTGGGGAAGGCCCAAGCGCGGGCCTGGGCTTGCCCAGGCCGCCTGGGTAAGCCCAGGCGGGCTTTGCCCAGCGCCTGGGCAAGCCCAGGCGCGGCCTGGGCCTTGTCCAGGCGGATTTCTGCGGGCGCTGAACGCGTGGGGCCCACTTGTGGGCCCCAGCTCTAGGGTTTTGAACCCTTATTGTGCAGAATTGTTTGACGGCTTAGTTTTTGCGAAAAACTAGCCTTGGGTTGATCTTTGGACAATCAATTGGAGGGTCAAACAAACTCCGATTGACGAATGGTTTTTTCCTATGCGTTCACCGTTGAACACCCTTCGAATTGATAGGTCGTATCAATCCTGAAGTTCAACGGTGAGGGAGTTAAAATTCACGGAAGTTTGCACTTTGTGAAGTGCAAACTAAATTGAATTTGATTAAACTCTATTTTAGTCCCACATCGGATTTTGAGAAAAGGGGAGAGTCCGCCGCCTATATAAATAGGGGTCTGCTCTCCTTCTCAAAACTTGTCCCAAGCTCTAGATCTGAGCAGCTCTCGTAAATGTTGGAGCACGCTCAGATCTAAGCTGAATTAATATTTCTCCTCTCCCTATAAATTTCTACCTTGCTCCTGAGGGCTCTAGCAAAGCCGCAAAGGAGTTCGGATTCAGATCCAAAATCTAGGCGGAGGTTTCACTCGCGTGAAACTTTCTTCGGCGCGTGGTTGGCTCGGCGAAATGGGATTGATCGCCTCGGGATGCGGAGCGGTTCGAGGAGCGGTGCGGGGAGCGGTTCAAGGAGCGGCTCGACGTGAGACGGGAGCAGCTCGGAAGACGGCGCGGAACATCTCGCCTGCCCCAGGGCTGAGATTCCGGGTATGTGTTTAAGTTTTCATTTAATTATTCGCAGTAGTTAGATCCCTCTTGGGGTGGTCAGATCCACCCCAAGTTGGTAGAGTTCCTGGCTAATAGGGTCTGGTTCCTTAGGGTTGCATGTTAATTAGATTAACATAAAATTTTTTCCGCTGCATTTCTGTCTATGTTCCGTCCGATTTAGGACGAGACTAGAGTTTTTGTGCCCTAAGGGTCCCAGAAAACCCTGCAGGGTAGCCTCCCAACAAGCGATCGTTTAAGGTCTTGAGCTCGACCCCCTTGGATTTTCAATTCATTGCGGGATATTGGGTGCATATGAGATGCACCCGTCGAATTTATCGGGAAGAACGCTTGGATTTGGATGTCTTGGCGGTGTGTTCTTCCTCAGTGCTCCTTCGTCTCAGGTAGTGTTGGGGGGTGGCTCCCCCAAGCTAGTGCTTGCTCCGGGCCTTGGCTTCACCGGCGACACCGATTTCCGTATCGGTAGAGCTTTCTTCGGAGTCCTCATCTTTGAGAGCTTGCAGAGCTCTCGTATTCTTGCGACATCAGCGTCGCCTTCATCAATTTCTACGGAGAGATCGGGTGAGTGCTCCATCTTTTCTTATTGGCCCAAGTCCGGCCCTTCCTTAAAATCATCCTTGAATAGTGCGTCGATGGAATGGGGAATCGTCTCCTCAATGACCTCGTCAAGGAGGTCCATATAGTCGAGCTCCTCATGATAAGGCATGTGTTTCATTGCCTTGGGTATATGAAGCTCCACTTCGATGTTGCCGACGTTCAATGTTAGAGTCCCTTCACGTACGTCGACAATGACACCGGCGGTGGCGAGGAACGGGCGTCCAAGTATTAGCGACGTATCGCCCTCCTCCTTGACATCCATGACCACAAAGTCGCATGGCAAACAAATGCCTCCCGGGACTTGTAACGGGATGTCCTCTACGATCCCTACCGTCCTTGTGATCCGACCATCTGCTAGTTGTATCTGCATGTCTGTAGGTTTCAAATCTGTGCCGGTGTTAAGTCTTCGAAACATAGAGAGAGGCATGAGGCTAACACTAGCCCCTAAGTCCACTAACGCCCTTTGTAGAGGGACGCCGCCTAAGGTGCAAGGAATTCAGAAACTCCCTGGATCTTTGAATTTGGCGGGCTCCTTCTCTCTCCTTGTGAACCAAGTCCCCTCCTCAGCGAGCATGATTTTCTCCTTCCTCTTTCTTCCCGTAATCAAATCCTTTAAGAACTTGGCGTACGTCGGGATCTCCACGATAGCGTCGAGGAAGGGGATATTGAGGCTTATCCCTCTCAAATACTTGAGAAACTTGGCTAGCCATTTCTCCATCTTTGCTCTAGCTAGCCTCTGAGGGAATGGGATCGGTGGCATAAAACGGCGCTCCTCGATCTGCTGTTCCGCTCTGGACTTTTCTTCCCCTTGCGGCTCTTTCTCTCTCTCAACTTCAATGACCGGCTCGCTTGGCTCTACAATCTCCACCACGGGCTCCTCGGTAGGAATCATGACGGGAGTGGTATTCTTCCCGCCTCTCGTAGTAACTGCAACCACGGCGTTGATATGGCCGGTGTTGCCCTGTGGATTTTGCTCGGGTTGAGCCGGCAACTGTTGACTGTTTCTATTGAGCAACGCAAGTTGCTCCGCAATTTGTCCAACGACAGTTGTAAGAGAGTCTTGGCCCACCTTCAAGGAAGCATTGATCTTCTTCTGCTCGACCATAAACTCCTCCACCTTAGCTTCAAATTCAGATCGTTGTTGAGCTTGTGGAGGGTTTGGATTTCTCCACCCTTGATTGTATCCAGGCGGCCTATAGGGTCCCACTTGTTGCCTTGGTGGGAGATTTTTTTGCGGTGGCCCCCTTGGTATATAATGTTGTTGTTGTGGTGGTGGTGGTCGAGCTTGATGAGGTAGTTGTTGCGGGGGGTTCAATGCTCCATCATTGTTGGCATAGGAGAAACCGGGATGGTTTCTAGTGGCCGGATTAGCCCCATATCCTTGGCTCCCTGCGACGTATTGAACTTGCTCCAAAGATCTCTCTCCTTGTTCTCCTCCCAAATACATAGCTTGGGATTGGTTTTGCCAATCACACATTTGATTTGTTGGTGTGGATGTGGAAGGGGTTCCTTGGGGCTCCGTAATATATTTCTCCAGTCTCTCCACCACCTTGTGGAGAGAATCAAACTTGTTGGCAAGCTCTGCCACGGCCTTGGCCTCATAGATGCTAGATGGATTCAAGGAGGACGAAGAGTGTCCTTGCTCGTCACCCCACTGTTGATTGTTTGAGGCCATCTCCTCAAGTAAGGCCGTAGCTTCGTCGGGAGTCTTCGATAGGATGGCCCCATTTGCCGTGGCATCAATAATCTGCTTGGTCCCCGGTTGGAGACCATTGTAGAAGCTATGGACGAGCTCCCAATCTTCAATGCTATGGTGGTGGCACTGATGCTGGAGGTCTTTGAAGCGCTCCCATGCCTCGTAGAGTGTCTCTTAAGGTCCTTGCTTGAAGGACATGAGAGCACTCCTAATCTTTACCGTCTTGGAGGGCGGATAGAACTTGTCGATAAACGCGCTCGCCAACTCATCCCATGTGGTGAAGACTCCTTCAGCTTGCATCCTCAACCAATAAAGAGCTTTATCCTTTAGTGTGAAGGGGAAGAGGCACAGTCTGATGGCATCTAGGGTGACGCCCGGCATTTGGAAGGTGGCACACTTTGATAGGAAGAGCTGGATGTGGTAGTGGGGATTTTCATGGGGATTCCCATGAAAAGGATCTTGTTGCATAAGGACCACCAATCCGGTCTTCAACTCAAAATTCTTGTCAGCTGCCAACTCCGGCATGGCTATGGACGAGGTTGTGGAGGAAGTCTTAGGCCGGAGCCTATCTCGAATGGAAATAATCCTCGCCATTCTTGCCGCTAACTCTTCAGGCCTCTCCCGAACGTTCATAAACCTCCCTTCCATATCGGGTCTCCTCTCCGCTCTGATTCTCCGCAATGTACGCTCGATCTCAGGATCAAACAATATATCTACGGGGTCCGCTGTGGATCTCGTGTACATGCACGGGAAAACAAAGTTTCAAAGAAGTGATTAGCATAATGGAAGGGTTAGATAAAAAAATGAAGAAATAAAACAAAAAGAAAGAAATAGCTAGGGTGGTAGGATCAAACATAATCGCCTCCCCGGCAATGGCGCCAAAAACTTGATCGCGCCCGGGCGTACACCCTAAAGAGCGACCATGTAGTTTTACCGCAAGCGCACGGTGTAGCGGCGAGCGGGTATCGAACACAGGGAGGACGTATGATAGTGCCTTCTCCGAACAACCTGGCTATAGGGACAGAAAAGTAGGTAATTGCCTTTCGGCGGTGTTGTCACAATCGTCAAAAAATGTAAAGAGATATAAAATCAAATAAAGACGCCTAGGGAATAGGGAATCCCCGCTACTCACCGTATCTCGTCATTGTGATTCATCGGTTTCACAGTTGCTAGGGTAGAATGTCGGGTGAACTAGTTGTAGCTGAATGTAAAACCTAGCTCACGCTCTCGCGCTGTTGCCGGTCTATAGCAAACCTAGGCTCGGGTCCAATCTCTTGCAAACCCTAGCCTAGGCAAGCTAGCATTAGGATCAACGTCATCGTTCAATCGCATCACGAGCCCACTCTCGTGCAAACTCGGGCTACGACCTAGGTTGGGATAGTTCCTACCCGTCCAATCTCTTGCAAACGGGTATCGGTATAGAATTGCAACCGAGAATCCTAGTATCGGCCCAATCTCTTGCAAGCCGATACTACGGAAACTCAATTTCAACCCAATTCGGATTTCTAGGGTTTCCTATCGAATTGGGATCCAATCTCTTGCAAATCCCAATCGATATGAACACCTAGCTATCCGTATTATATCAATCCCAAACTAACCCTAATCAATTCTAGCAATAGTTCTACCAAATCGTCACAAATCGGAAATTGGGCTCGTAGGGTTCATCCCCACGCCCTAAGACGTTAAGACTACTCACAAATCATATTGCTAATGGAAGAATAATCAATAGAAACAGTAATGGAATTCATAGCAATATTCAAAATAGCAATAAAAATAGGATTTTTAATAGAGAGGGAGACAAACCAATGTGGCTTTCCAAGAATCCAACAAAATAACACTTTTCTCTCCTCTCCAATCACAAGAATTAAACTCTAAAAAGTCTAATCTAAAAAGGCTGCCAAAAGCAATTAAAAAGCTATCTAAACTAGGTTAGAATCTGGGGTTAAATACCCCCCAAAACTGCCCAAAAATTCGTGACCAAACTGCCCCTGCGCAGCTCCAAAATCGTGATTTCCGCTACAGGCAGCGCTGCTCACTCGGCCGTGTGACAAAGGTCACTCGGCCGAGTGAGAGACCCTGACGGATTCCAGTAACTCTGGGGTCTTGGGGGTCGTCACATCGGGCGTCACTCGGCCGAGTGAGTTGTCGTCACTCGGCCGATGGGCTTATCTTCACTCGGGCGGACGGCAATTGCCACTCGGCCGAGTCGGGCTTCTGCTGCTCAGACTGACGGATTACAGTAAGTTGACTCTTTTTGATGGCCGTCGTCTGGGTGCCACTCGGGCGGACGGGATACGTCACTCGGCCGAGTCGGCTTCTGATACTCGGCCGAGTGCACGCTGATATGCTGCTTGGAGCGTGTCCGATCTGGCCGGCCGAGCAGGGTCTCGTTGGTCAGCCGAGTGACTCCTTCACTCGGTCGAGTGAGACACTGAAGATGCCCAAATTGCGTATTTTTGCCTCCTCGTCGCTCCTACGACGTTCTTTCTTCTTCCGCTCCTCTCCAATCTCAAAATACCCCTCAGGGAAGTCATCGGTGACACTCTGGAGTGGGTGTATCTCGGAATCACTCCAAATCGCTCCAAATCTCCTGAAAATACGACAAAAACAACAAATCGTGAAAAGTATCGCAATGTTGTCGATAAATCGTGAAAAACGTGATTTGTGCGATTCAAATGGCATGCAAATATGCGGGAAAAAGGTGTAAAATATGGAGTGATCAGTTAGTCAATAAATATTAGGGCATCTATAGATCAAATGAAACAAATGAGTAAGATATGCATGAACGATGATATTCTTGAGTTCAAGAAATCTAGGATTTTGTGATCCACATTCATTGTATCTTACTCCTCCTGAATCTAAGGCAACTTCAATCTTAGATTCAAGTTAGTTTTGAAGTAGAATTTACTTAGCACATAATTATGGTATGTTTATTTCTCACCCCCTATGGCATTATCCAAAAGGTGGGAGCAGAATAACAACAACAATAGTGCTAAATAAGTACTAAAACAATCATAAGAGTCTAACAATATACAAATCAAAAAACTCATAAACCACATTAAAACTTAACTGACTAAAGGAATGAAAGTCCAATATCAACATTACAAGCCACATGATAAAAATCGTCTCAAATCACATCATATAAATGATATCGCATACAAGGAGACAGTTTTACAAAATTCACACATATAAGATAGACAATGTTACAATATCAGAAACAAAATGAAGAAACTGGATTTTCATATATAAATATGGTCAAAGTTACAAGGGCACAATATACATCCACACCACCACGTACATCAAAAAAGAGTGATCAAAATACAACATCCATATATCATCATACAGACACTCCAACCAAAAAGGATCTCAATCTTAACACAAAATCTAAGTCTAAGGGTGAGTGTCCCTAGCAGCAGCAGAGGATGAGACCAAAACAATCTGGAACTCCAGAGACTTTGGATCGACTGTGAAATCCTAGGGAGGAGGGGCAGCATCAGCAGCAGCATCAGGGACAACCTGAGGAGCAGCAACATCAGGATCCTCCATAATCTCAGTGATGGTAGGCGGAGGAGGCTGAGTAGGCTGAGGTGGAACAAAGCATCTAAGGTGCTCAGGGAAAGGAATTCCCTGATGCTGGAATGACAGAAAGAACAACTCATAGAGACCAGAAATCCTCTCGTCCAAAAGGTCATGAGAGGGTACGGATGAGGTAGATGGCTGATCGGCTAGAGGAATGGTGGATGACGAAGGAGCAGAGGTAGATTGCCTCTTCTTAGATGCTGAATGCAAAGCCGAAGAAGACTTCAACTTTGTAGAAGCATCTAGGAGAGGACCTAGAGGCGAAGGCTCGAAGGGGGTCAAATCAATACCAAAATGACGAAAAACAAGGGTAAGGAGACCACCATATGGAATGTGGGAAGAAGCAGTAGTAAACTCGACCTTGTCCATCCTATCAAGGAGGACACCGACCCAGTTTACTGACATGCCAGAAAAGATAGCATACATGCACTGCAGGATCTCCTGGAAGGGCTGGTCGGAAGATCCATACTTCGACAGGATGTTGGACTTCACCACAAGGTGATCATCCCAACCCCTAGTTGAGAACATGGATGCCCTGACTCCAGAAGAGAGAACAGTGGGGATCACACGAAACATGTCCTGAAGGATAGTCTGATCAAGATCACTAACATCTGAAAGAGAGATGTCAGCAGGAAGGGAGCCTATGGAGGGGATCCTAAGAATGGTCCCTAAGAGAGTAGGGTTAAGACGGATGTGGGTCCCCTGAACCATAGTGTCAATCTCTCCTGAGTCAGCATATTCACCGCGAACGGTTTGCATAGAATAATTTGACCAGAAAGGGATAGGCACGTGGGGCATCGATATGGGAGTATCAAAAAAATTACCCAAGCGGGTAGAGTAAGCACGAGCCTTCCTCTTGGATGACAACTCACCCGCAGCTGAATATTCCATATGAGCATGCACGGGGGTCAGAACCTCAGAAGGCAAAGGCACAATGCCTGGAGGAGAGGGGACGACATCGTGGGTAGTGTCCTCAAACGGAGGAAACATGGCCTGGAGTTCGGCCGGAATAGGGAAGCCATTAAGCAAGAATGACTTGTACTGAAGCTCTAGGAGAAGAGAGAGCTTCTGATCTATGGAGGAAGCAAGCTTTTCGATCGAAGTGACATGGCCACACAATTGAGCGAGAATAAAGTCTTCTAGCAGAATAGATAGAGGAGGATGGTGAGGTTGTTCAGCTCGTGGAGAGGAGGGTTCAGCGACATTTGCTGAGGAAATAGGGTCACCAAATGAGATATCCAAGTACTCACCTGACGATTGAGGACCAACAGGTTCCATGAAGTACGAATGATAGAAGCTAGGGTAAGCAAGAGTCGATAAACAAAAGAATATGATACCTAACACTTGACGAGCGACAGATGTAGAGTCAATTGAACAAACACTCGGAAGATAGGAGGAGAGATCCTTCGAATCGGCTCGAAATCGACGGAGGAGTGATCAACAGAGGAGTTTGAAGGGGGAAGACGAGGGAGTTTTTCATTCGGATGAAGGAGAAAACGTAAGAACGAATCGACAGCCCTCGATGATATATGAAGATTCTAAAGAATCTGGGCCGTGGGATCAAAAAATCGACGGCTCAGATCAAGTTAACGAACCGCCACAATAGTTGACAATCGATTTATGAACAATCATCAGTCGACTGGTTGAAAGGATAAATATGGGCTCAGGTTGACTAACTGAGAATCAAAAATTTGATGATATAAAACAGAGACCACTGAAGATATGGACATGTGCCTGATGACCAAACTGCAGTCGCCTGTCGATCAGACAGTCGACTGTAAAGTCGTCATCAGTCGACTGTACGAAAGATATAGTCTGTTGTATGAGAAAATAGAGTAGGGCAGTCGACTGTCAAAGGAATGACAGTCATCTGTTAACAGGCCCGCAATCTACACCTAGGATCCACCTGGCGGTGTCACGATCGCCATGCGTGATATGGCTCCTAGGCTACGACTTCGGGTTCAATCCGCAAGCGGACGGTGTCGAGTTATAGTATAAAAGATAGTCGAATCCCATATGGACGGTGATAGTGTCCATGATAATCTCAGTCTATTTCTAAATCTAGAAGTAATGTAGCGGTCGGAATGAGAATGAATTGGGTTGATTGTTGTTGCTGTATAATATAATAAAAAGAACTAGGGCTTTAGGGGTCGCCGCTAGGATCGTTGGGGTTGATGTTGGATAGGTTCCTCACATCGCATTAGGGATATGGAATTAATCCCCCAATTCGTACCACTCTCGTGGGTTAGAATTGCGGGGTATTTCGATGGCTCTCGTCGGTGCAATGGCGATAGCCATCGACGTAGCGATATAGTTTGTCAATGGATCCCCTCAAGGCGTGAGCCGAGCATGGTCACGTGCCTTGATTGGATCCACTAATTTTCCTATTCGAATCCCTAGATACCCCTTAAGAACATCAATTCCACATACCATGGGCATGATCTCAGTACGGGTTATCTACGGATTCGGTAGGATCTACCGAAATACAACCCTAAATCCCCAATTTGATGTAGGGATCCAGATCTACATTTTCTCCTAAAATCCTAGGGTTCACCCATCAGCCGTAGAATAGATCTACTCACTCATGATGATCGGAACGCACAAAAATATCGATTTCACGGAAGAAAACATCTCAACAATTAAGAGATTAGGGCTGGAATAAACTTACAGCGAGAATGAACGAAGAACAGATCCAGAAAAAGAACAATAAATGCTAATCTTCAATAATCGATCCAGAAGTTTACTACAGAAATTAATCCCAAAATCTGTACAAAAAAACATGATCGTCGAAGCTCTCCAAAAATCCTAAAAACAATATTAAATGATTCCCCTACGCTGAGCCCGCAGTCGCGAGCTTCAGCTACCCCGAATCGCGCACATCACGCGTTCAAAAAATCTTCCAAAAATTCCCCAGGAAGTGTTGGCCGAGTAGGTGACTCGGCCCAAGTCGGAGCTACTCGGGCATTGGCTCGGCCCGCGTCGTATGTTGATCGACCTCAGAATGGATGACTCGGTCGGCTGCTCGGGGTGTGCTCGGGGGCCTACTCGGGGCATGCTATCTGTGGCTGCTCGATCGAGAAGATGAGCTGCTCGGCCCGAGTCCGCCGTATCCGATGCATGTCATGGCTCGGTCCGAGCAGCAAGCTGCTCGGTCCGAGCATTTTCTGGGAAACTGAAGTGCTACAGCAAGGGGCCTCTCTCTCTGCTCTCTCTTTCTTCTCTTCCTTCTCTCCTCCTACAGCTCCGAGAACACGACGAACTCCTCCAGAGCCCTGCCAACAAGCTCATGAGCACGTCGGATGTGTCCAAACCCAGGCGGGGGGTCCAAATCGCTCTAAAATCCCTGCAAACTCAAAATATACTACGAAACTCGAAATATCGTCAGAAATACCAAAATCGCAGTAAAAAGTGGGATTTGGACGCAAAAGTGACATGCAATGCAATGGAAACATGATATGAAAATGATGTAAAATATGGACACATCAAAATCCCCCAAGCTTACATCTTACTCGTCCTCGAGGAAGACGAATAATCGGTACGCCGGGAGGAAAACAAAATGAAAATAGGAAAATGAAAACAAAATGAAGTGAAAAAAGAGAGAAATACGAGAGAAGTGCTAAGGATGATCGGTCAGATCTCAGGCCTAAAAAGTTTATCACGATGCTCTGAGTGCTAAACATGCATACTATTGGTAATTTCAAGCTTTATATATCATATGTCATGCAATGCAGGCAAAGAATAGGGATCTACTGAAATAACACCGTCAAATCCTATCAATCTCATGCAATCCCTAGAGTCTACTATAAAATAGTTGACAATGCCCTTTCAATCATAGATACACAATGAGCACAAATGATTCACGCAACATGCAATAGAGAATAGAAAGATCATGCCATTCAGATATTCAAATTGATACGTGAAAAATCACCGAAACTAAAGTAATTCGTAAAGTTTAGGTTTACTTAAATCTCCCCGACGTGCACCGTCTCCACTCTAATGTCAAGCTCACTCATATGATCAGTTGGTTTACCCCTCCCCCAAGCTTAGCTTGAGGCATCGCATCAATGAAAATGATATGGAATTTAATTTTTCTTCCCAGAATGAGATATAGCTTCTTAATGAAATAACAAAAAACGGTATTTATTCATTTTTTCCTTCTTTTTTTATTTTTTTCTTTTTTTGAATAAGAAGCTATACTTTTTATTTTTATACATGGGAAGTGAGATGCGGTAAAGTAGCTATTGGGGTGTAACCAACTGATATGTAAAGAAAAAATAGATATGTGGAGAAGGAAGATAATGGGACACTCGGTTCACTCATAAGAGGGTGCACATCAGTTCGATAAAATAAAACTCTAACTAAACTCATATATAGCATGGGTATTTCACTTCTCTAGATAAATACTGAAAATATCATGCGGTAATAATCACAATGTCAACAGGCATGCAAACAGAAGTGAATAAGATAATAAAAACATGTGCTCCAAGTGTTCAGTGATGCGTGAACCTGTGTGTGTTTCCCAACATAAATCATACTAGATACTAATTCATGCAATTGATTTCAATTCATATCAGGTATTACATCGGACAGATCATCAAAAGAAATACATGCATATAGACAATAAAGCTGAAATTAATCCTAATAGCATGCCAAAAAGATAAGCATCGCTAAAAACTAATAAAGCCTAGAGAGATATCATCATTTAGACCATCCGTAGCAGAAATAAAAAGAAGCAGAGAAAAAGCAGAAATAGATAAAAAAGAAGACGCATGCATGGGGAAAACAGAAGATATGATGCAAAATGAGAAAAATAAAATGGGGCGGTTAAGTGGTGAAAAAGTGAAATAAAAACTGAAAATAAGAGAAGAAAATGTAAAAAATAAAAATAAAAATAAAGCGGCAGCGCTCATCCCCCAGCTAAACCTAGCAGTGTCCTCACTGCTAAGAAATCGCTCGTGAGCGGGAGATGAGGCTAAAGGGGTGGGATGGGCGGGAAAATAAGATAAAAACTATGTGAATAAAGGAAAAAGGAAATAAAAAAATGTGACATGATGCAATGCAATATGGAATGATGCATGTGTGGGTCCTCCCCCAAGCTGTGGTAAAGCAGGGCCCTGCAGAGACAGATGTGCACGAAAAATATGGGGGAGGCAAACGGTGGGATATACTACATCAAGTAGAAGCACCACCCTCAGGGGGTGGTGATGGGTCCCTCTGCTGTGTACCCGGGCTGGTGGGTGGTGGCAGGGATGGTCGGAACTCGTGCGGGGGGTCGGTACGAAAGTGACACATGAGGCTCTGAAGGAAAGGCAGGTCACGATCGACCGCCTCTTGAGTTGCCGGACCACCATAATATCCTGCTAGTAGGACCATGGCGCCAAAGCGGTCTTCTTGATCATTGTCATGAAATGTAATCTTGAATTCTGTATCTACTATGTAAAGGGGCCCGGAGGGGCATGGGGGGGGGGAAGGTGGTGCAGGGGTGGCGGTGGATGAATCGGTGGTGGTGGTGGCTCGGGTGGGGGATCGTGTGCGACGATTGCGCCGGGTAGGCCTAGGGTTGGATGTACCGGTGTTGGCAGGTCTAGCACGGCGTGAAGGCATTGTGTAGGAGGAGGAAAATAATGAAGAAATAAGTAAAGCAGGGGGCGAGTTTACCTGACTTGAAAAAGATGGCGTTTTGTCTTAGTGTCATGGTTACCGGCGGTTCGGATTATCCCCAAGCTCTTCAAAGATGTATCCTTGTTGTTGGGCAATTCAAACGCTCGGTTGAATGTTGAACGATGGGAGGCGGCCTCGTGGAGAGATGGAACGGCGTTAAGGGAGATGGCGATGGCTGCAAGGAGGGCAGGAAGGTTTGGCCGAGCGAAGAAGACGTCTCCGAATCGAGAACGGCGCTTAAATAAGCTTAGATGGGCCGGTCGAATCGCACAGCAACCTGTTCGGCAGCCAGGAGTGACTCGGGCTGAGTCCAACGGTCGATCGTTCTGGTGAGGCGGTGATTTGGCTCGAGTCAGAACTTGCTCGGGCCGAGTTGCATTTACTGTGCCCGGGTCAACAGAGTGACAATTTCTTCTCAATTTTAGGCCTCTGTAAAACTTGACCGAGCAAGACATTACTCGGGCCGAGTCATTTACTGCTCGGGCCGAGTCAGTAATACTCTGCCCGGGTTGGCAGAGTGAGGTTTTCTTCAAAATTCTTCAGCCTGTAAAACTCGACCGAGTACATATATAGCTCGGGCCGAGCCGATTTCAACTCGGGCCGAGCACAAATCAACCCGGACCGAGCTAACATTGCATTATCCCACCTGAATTTTCGTATCTGTATCGCTCGACCGAGCAGATGGCTGCTCGGCCGAGTTGCCTATGCCTCTTTTTCCAATCTTCATGGGATGCCTCCTGCTGTACCCTAACTTCCTCCTACTGACTTGTATTTGTATCCAACCTGCACAGACTGTGAATTCATCAATCCTAGGATGGTTTTCAAAATTTTATTTCTAAGATATGTAACAAGAGTAAGAATTTGAAAAAGAAGATCAAAAATCCAAGAAATTGGGTTGCCTCCCGATAAGCGCTTGTTTTCAGTCATGAGCTCGACTCCCCTTAATTTATCAGTTGTCTTTGGGGAATCCCTCAAGGAAATATGTCTCCTCTGTTCCCATAGGTTCTCCGGCTCTGTAGGGTTTAATTCTTTGACCGTTGACCTTGAAATTTCCGTTCTTTCCCTCGAGCTTGACGGCACCTCCTGGAGATAAGCTCACTATCTTGTAGGGACCAGACCACCTAGATTTTAGCTTCATCGGGAAAAGGCGTAGCCTCGAGTTGTATAGAAGTACTTGGTCACCGACATCATGGCAAACAGCCGTGATATTTCTATCGTGGTATGCCTTGGTCCTTTCCTTGTATATCTTCGCATTTTCGTAGGCATGACACCGAATTTCGTCCAACTCATTGCAATGAAGGGCCCGTCGGGTAGCGGCGCTTTGGTAGTCAAAATTCATTTTCTTTATCGTCCAGTATGCTCTATGCTCCAATTCTACCGGGAGATGGCAAGCTTTTCCGTAAACCAGCCTGTATGGAGTTATGCCGATGGGGGTCTTAAACGCAGTGCGGTAAGCCCAAAATGCGTCGCCCAGCTTGTGCGACCATTCCTTCCTTGAGGCGCTGACCGTTTTTTCCAGAATGCTTTTTATTTCTCTATTAGATACTTCCACTTGGCCGCTGGTTTGAGGGTGGTAAGCTAGGGCGACCTTGTGATGAACCCCATACTTTTTCAACATCGCCTCGAATTTTCTTTCGATGAAATGATTCCCCCCATCACTTATGATTGTACGGGGGAATCCAAAGCAGGGGAAGATGGTGTTCTTGAAAAATTTGGCTACTATCCTTGCGTCGTTTGTCGGGGTGGCAATGGCTTCCACCTATTTTGAGACGTAATCAATAGTAACCAAGATATACTTGTTGCCGTTACTCAATGGGAAAGGCCATATGAAATCGACGCCCCAGCAGTCAAATAGCTCTATCTCCAGGATGCCGTGGAGAGGTGTTTCATTCTTCTTCGTGATATTCCCCGTCCTCTGGCACCTGTCACACTTTCTTATGTACTCATTGGCGTCCCTGAATATGGTGGGCCAGTAGAATCCACTTTGAAGAATTTTCGCCGTGGTTTTGGTAACCGTAGCGTGCCCACCACATGGTTGATCATGGTAATGGGATATGATGGAAGTTGCTTCTTCTCTTGGTATACATCGTCTGATGATCCCGTCGGCGCACGTCCTGAACAAATACGGGTCGTCCCAAAAGTAACTCTTGGCATCTTGTAGGAACTTCCTCCTTGAATAAGTTGCCAATCCATGTGAAATTATCACACTCACCAAATAATTCACTATATCGGTATACCAGGGAGCTTCAGAGGTACCTGCAACGAGTAGTTGTTCATCAGTGAACGAATCGTCAATCGGTAAGCTGTCGTCCCCGTGCCTCTGAATAAGCCGTGACAAGTGGTCTTCTACCACATTTTCTGCCCCTTCTTATCCTTGATCTCAATGTCGAATTCTTAGAGCAGAAGGATCCAATGTATCAGACGTGGTTTAGCATCCTTCTTGATTAGCAGGTATTTCAATGCCACGTGATCCGTATGGATGATCACCTTGGACCCCAGAAGGTAGGATCTAAACTTCTCTATAGAATAGACTACGGCTAACAGCTCTTTCTCCGTGGTGGTGTAGTTCTTTTGGGAGTCGTCCAGGGTTTTGCTAGCATAGTATATGTCATGGAGCTTCCCCTCCTTCCTTTGGCCACGCGCAACTCCCACTGCTTGGTCACTAGCATCACACATAAGCTCAAACGGCAGAGTCCAGTCTGGCGACTGTATGATCGGCACTGAGATGAGTGCTTCCTTCAACCTATTGAAAGCTAGCAGACAAGCATCAGTAAACACAAAAGGGGCATCCTTAACCAGGATCTCCGTGAGAGGGTGAGCAATATTGGAAAAATCCTTTATAAAACGTCGGGAAAAACCGGCATGCCCTAGAAAGCCACGGATACCTTTGAGGTTAGTGGGGGGTCGTAAGCTTTTGATAACCTCCACTTTGGCCTTACCAACCTCAATTCCTTTAGAGGTATGACATGCCCAAGAACCACTCCTTCTGTCACCATAAAGTGACACTTCTTCCAATTCAAAGTGAGATTGTTGTCTTGGCATCGTTCCAAGACTTTGGACAAATTAGCTAAGCAGCTATCAAACTCGGTGCCATAGACGGAAAAGTCGTCCATAAAGACCTCCATGATATTCTCGATGAAATCAGAGAAAATAGATGTCATGCACCTTGGAAATGTTGTGGGTGCGTTACATAGTCCAAACGGCATTCTTCGATAAGCGAAAGTGCCGTAAGGACATGTGAATGTCGCTTTCTCTTGGTCTTCCCGATGCAACGGGATTTGGAATAATCCGGAGTATCCGTCTAAGTAGCAAAAGTATTTATGCTTAGCTAAGCGCTCGAGCATCTGGTCTATGAAGGGTAGAGGGTAGTGGTCTTTCCTGGTGGCTTTGTTCAGTTTTATGTAATCGATACACATGCGCCAACCAGTGACGGTCCTAGTGGAGTTTAATTCGTCTTTTTCGTTTTTTACGACTGTCATGCCTCCTTTTTAGGGACAACCTGAACGGGACTAACCCACTTACTATCGGAAATGGGGTAAATGATGTCAGCCTCTAAAAGTTTCAGAACCTCCTTTTTCACCAGCTCCTTCATGTTGGGGTTCAACCGCCTTTGAGGCTCAATGGAGGTGGCATCCTTGTCCTCAAGGTGAATCCTATGCGTACAAATGGCCTCGCTAATACCCTTCAGGTCAGAGATGTTATACCCTATCACCTTTCTGTAAGATCTGAGGATTTTTAGGAGACTCTCTAATTGGGGTTCTGTGAGGGCCGCATTCACAATGACATGATAAGTGGAATCTTCCCCCAGAAAAGCATATTTCAAATTAGCAGGGAGGGGTTTCAATTCTACCTGATGGGTCGCTGTACCCCCGACGTCTCTTGCTTGTGAGAATGATGCATCCTCGATCTCGGGTTCGGTAGGTGGAAATTCTTCATTCGCAGAATCATAGGAGGAGCAGGGAGATGATGGCGCGTCGAGGCACACGTCTACAGTTTCCACTCTTGTAGCGCACCTGTCAAAAGAAGCAAGGTTTTCAGGCATGTGTTCACTATCAGACATAAAGTTCGAAGCACTCCCTTGATCGAGGTGGTTTTGAGATAGAGGTAGAATTGGGGGTTCTTCATAGGCGTATTCCTCACATGCCGATATCTGCGGAGGGATGTCGTTATAGAAACGTAATGTGTCTCCCTCGTACCGAACATAAGTTCCATCAGCTATGGCCACACCGTCCAGGGTGTCTGCATTATGGAAAGCGGTTGCGATGAAAATGGAGAGTTCTTGTGTGGATGGGTCGTCTGTAGGGAATTCAACTAGGCCATGGGCCCATACGTCAGCCACCACGCTCTCTAATATCTCAAGCATTTGAGAATTGTGTAGCGATTCCAATTGATGAGCTTCTCCCCAGTAGGCATCACTAGATGGAGCCTCAATGGTTTGAAGGTGCATCACTTCCTCTTCTATGCTTACTTGAATATCATCCTCAATTGTACCTGCATCAGAAACCTGATTTTTTAAATAATCCATGACTAGTTGCTGATTTGCGTTACCTGCAACATAGGTTCCCGAGCCAATAAAGCGAACTGCATCGATCAGCTCTCTCGCTGCGCACTCAACCATGAACTCGTCCATGTGCGAGTCTTGAAAGCCATGTAAATGATAAGGAGAGAAGCTAAATTCCTCTAAGTCGCTATCAGAGTCGCAGGTCCACTGCACTTGCATTACCATCTCCATTGTGCCTGATTAGTTAGGAGGCAATAGCTAGCTAGAGAAGGACGTTAGCAGCAAGTGTCACGCCCCGCTTCCCAAAAACGTGGAGGCGAAGCGTGAGAAGGTCCGCTCAGACTTGAAGCTTCGAAGCTGCAAGTCCGATAAGCGTCAATCACTTTAAAACTGCAGGTCCTTGCAACGCGAAACGAAACAAAGATAATAATAACGAAAGAGACAAAAGGAACATCTCAGAATATCCATAATAATAAATCTCAACATCGCAGAAGAGCCACCAGGCTAAAATAAAAGAGTCTAAAAGAGGCCCAGCATGGCCAACAAAAGTACAAAGTGCGAAAACAAAGTAATGGTGCAAGCACCGACAACTAACAGCAAGCTAAAGCAAAAGTAACTCCACAGCCACTAAGACTGGTCTCCGGTGTCCTCGTACTCCTCAACGAACGTAGGCTCAGGCTCAGCGTCAGCAAAGACCTCGTCCTCAACACCTGTCTCTGGCTCAGGGTCTAACATGTGACACCCAAAAGAGCAAGGGGCACATGTCAGCAAGTCTAAAAAGACTTGTGCAAGTGAAACTGAAAGTACAAGTAAAAGCAACCTAAAAGTTCTAGCATGATGCAAATGACATGGCAGTTAAAGTATGAGTGCAACAAGTAAGGTAAAGCGAGGAAAAGTACGAGCATGGCATGACAATCACAAGACAAGTACAAGACAAGTACAAGACAAGAAAAGTAAGCACCTCGTGCACAGAGTTCACGCCTTACAGCTAAAGAGGCTGTACGGGCACACTTTTACGCTGAGTGGTCGCTCAACCCTACCCCTCCACGTGTGTCGAGCCAGGGCCTTACCCCCGAACGGTAATGCTCGCTTCTGGATCACGAGCCAGGAAGTGTCTTTAACTAGTATGGCATAGGGGTGCACCTAGCCCGGGACAAGCAAGTACAAGTATGTAGTGTGTGCTACGAATGCAACATTCAATGCATGGATGACATGACATGGCAGTTAAAGTAAAGCGTACAGGTAAGGAAAGTAAACATGACAGTTCAGCATGCATGAACAACAAGTTTAAGGGTTGGATCTAGCTTCGTTGTCAAGCTAGATCAATTAGGTGACGGATCTAGTTTCGTTGTCAAACTAGATCAAGTAGGCGTCTAGCCAGCTATCATTTCACTGACTAGTCTCTTTTACGCTAAAAGCAAGGAAGTGGCCTAAAAACATGGCCCTAAGCAAGATTCAGCAAGTTTCACTTGCCTGCAACTATCACGTCAAGAAAACACCGTCTAACGAGTCCAAAGTCACGATTCCTATGTGCACAAGTCCACCGGCCTACATCCGTTTTATTAATCTTGATTAGTGATTGCTAAAACATTTAAAATACTTTAAAAATACTGATTTTAGTCTTGATTAGCATGCAATTGGGTTTGGGGTCCTAGGGGTGCAAAACGTTACCTCAACATGACGCGAAAGCTACACCGGCGTCTGGTAGCGACGCCAGGGGTTGGAATAAAAGATCGCGCTCCAAGTCCAGATTCCAATTAGATTCCTCGCTGGAAAGTTCAGAGCAATCAACCCGGGCGACGATTCCAGATTCCAGAGCTAGCACGTGCGGCGACGGGCTACGACGTGCGACGACGTCGTACGCGACGAATCCTCGAAGAGCAAGCACCTAGGTGGGGCCCACAGTACTCCTAGGGGCCTTTGGGGGACCCACAATAACTCTGGAGAACTTGGGGGGCCCACGGTGGCAAGCGGTGCGATGGGTGCGGGGTTGCGACAAGTGACCCTCGGTCGTACCCCTCCAATGCGGGAGAATCCCTCGGTCGTGCGCTGAGAATGCGGGCTGCGACGATTTGGGGCGTGCAGCGGCTGCGGGGTGGCTGTGGTGCGGGATTTCCCTTCGGTCAGATCGATGGGGAGCGTCAGTCAGGTCGATGGATGTGGGCGGGGCGATGTGGCAACGTTGCAACACTTGCAACGTCGATCGGTGCGGAGCAGCGGGTCGGTCGTGCGGGCTGCGGAGCGGGGCGACAAGCGGGCGACGGTGCGGGCGCTGTGCTGCGATGCGGAGCGGTTGGATGCGGGCCAATCCCTCGGTCAGACCGAGGGAACGGGGCGGTGCGGAGCTGTGCGGAGCGGGCGGCGATGGATGCGGGGTTGGCCTCCGGTCTGAGCGGGGAACGGGCGGGGTTTCCTTCGGTCGTGTGGGGGCTGAACGTCGCAACGTTGCGACGAATCGTCGCAACGTCCAATTTCGAGTTTGGAAGATGCTAGGGCTAATTTCTTGCGAAAATAGGTCTTCCTAGGGGTTGCTTATATAGTATAGATGGGTTGACTTGGTCTAGGGCTAAATCTAATAGGATTAGAAGTTTAAAATAATTTAAAATTTGAATTTAAACTTCTCCAACCCATCCTAGGATTTGACCTGGTCCAAATGAGCTGGAAATTGGCTCAAAAATTCTTTAAAACGTTTAAAATTTAAATAAATTTTATTTGGCCGAAAATAATTTATAAATTAATTATTAAAAATAATATAAAACTTGTTAAAAACATTAAAGTGGTCAAATAAACTCCAAAAATTATAAAATAAATATCGTGGTGATCGTGATGACGAATGTGAGCTAACTAAGAAGACGGATCTCAAATTCGACGTCGGACGACAAAACTAAAAATAGAAACGTCTCCCGTCAAGAGTGAGAATCGTCACGTCTCATCGAGTAAGTTTAAATTGTGGAAAAACGACTCGAGAAGTGTCGTTCCAAGATAGTGCCACTATTTAATGCTCTCAGAGACGTTCACAACGACATATCACACAAAAGTGTTCACAAACAAATAAAGTCTAAAATAAACACGTGCACGGCCAAAAGCACGTGCACGAACAAAGTACAACGAAAACGTACCGTTACATCCTCCCCACCTTAGAAATGATTCCGCCCTCGGAATCAACATCAAGCACTGCTCGGGAAAAGGTGTGGGAAACGCTCTCTCATCTCATCTTCACGTTCCCAGGTAGACTCACCAGGGGAACCGTGACGCCACTGCACTCGAACTAAGTCGACGGTCTTATTCCTCAGCTGCTTCTGTCGGCGATCCAGAATCTCAACGGGCTGCTGATCATAAGACAGATCCGGACGAACCGTAATCTCCGAGAAGTCCACAGTATGGGATGGATCACTAACGTATCGACGTAACTGAGATACGTGAAACACGTCGTGAACTCCCACAAGCGACGGTGGCAACGCCAAGCGATAAGCCACAACTCCAACTCTCTCCAGGACATCGAACGGTCCAATGAACCTTGGACTCAGCTTGCCTCTCTTCCCGAATCAAATAACTCCGCGGTTCGGAGAAATCTTCAGAAAGACATGATCGCCAGGCTGAAACTACAAGGGTCTCCGTTTAGCATCAGCCCAATGCTTGAAACGGTCCTGCGCAATCCTCAGCTTCTCCCGAATATTCCTCACAACATCCACGGCCTCCACGATCATCTCCGGTCCTAACAGCTCCCGATCTCCAACGTCATCCCAGCTCAGTGGCGATCGACATTTCTTTCCATATAGCGCGGCGAAAGGCGCCATTCCAATACTCGCTTGGTAGCTGTTATTGTAGGCAAACTCAACGTGATGGAGATGATCCTCCCAAGATCCCTTAAAGTCCAACATGCAAGCTCGCAACATATCCTCCAATATCTGAATCGTCCTCTCGGACTGGCCATCCGTCTGCGGGTGGTACGCCGTGCTGAAACTCAGACTCGTACCCAAGCTCTTCTGCAGACTCTGCCAAAACTGAGAAGTGAATCTCGTATCTCTGTCCGACACGATACTCACGGGGACTCCGTGAAGTCGTACGATCTCCTGCACGATTCACGTTACATCACTATCTAACTTAGTAAGAGGGAATAGAAACGAAGAGTAAACGAATTTACCTCCATGTACCTCCTCGCTAGCGTCTCGGTAGACTGTCCTACTCGAAAGGGAATAAAGTGCGCAGATTTGGTCAATCGGTCTACGATCACCCAAATCGCGTCGTTCTGCTTCGGACTCCGAGGTAGTCCAGTCACGAAATCCATAGTGATGTGCTGCCACTTCCACTCCGGGATCGGAAGCGGTTGTAGCAACCCTGCCGTACGCTGATGCTCCGCCTTTACTTGTTGGCAAACCAAACACTTGGCTACACTCCGAGCCACACTCCTCTTCATACCATGCCACCAAAAGTTCAGACGAAGATCCTTGTACATCTTGGTCCCACCAGGATGCACAGAATACGGCGAACTGTGTGCCTCCACCAATAATTCCTCTCTGATATCTCCAGCTGGCACACACAACCTGGCTCCAAATCTCAACGAACCATCCTTGTGAATCAAGAAGTCAGTCCGCAGACCGGCTTCCACCTGCTCCCGAATCTTCACCAGCTTAGCATCTCCAGCCTGTCCAGCCTTGATCCTATCCACGATCGTCGATTGTATCTGCATGCTCATCATCGAAGAAGTCTCTCCAGGAAGAATAATCTCGATACCAGTCTCGCAAAAATCCTGCTGCAATCTCCACTGCGAGGTCAACATCATCACCGCTGGAAGTCTGCTCAGCGCATCCGGAACTACATTCACCTTGCCAGGGTGATACTGCAAATCAATCTCATAGTCTGCCATAAGCTCCAACCATCGACGCTGTCGCATGTTGAGCTCCTTCTGCGTAAAGATATACTTCAAGCTTTTGTGATCGGTGAAGATCTTCACCTTCTCACTCAGCAGGAAGTGCCTCCAAATCTTCAACGCAAACACGACAGCAGCCAACTCCAAATCATGTGTCGGGTAATTCTTCTCATGAGCCTTAAGCTGACGAGAAGCATACGCAACCACATGCCCATGCTGATGCAACACACATCCAAGACCCTTTCCAGAAGCATCGCAAAAGATCTCGAATCCTCCACTCCGATCAGGCACATCAAGTACAGGGGCAGTCGTCAACCTCTCCTTCAGAATACCAAAAGCCTTCTCGCAATCATCAGACCAAACATAAGGTACATCCTTCCGCATAAGTCTGGTCATCGGCTCAGCAATCCGAGAAAAGTCCTTAATGAAACGTCGGTAATAGCCTGCAAGTCCAAGAAAACTCCGAATCTCTGACGCTGATTACGGAACAGGCCACTCTCTGATAGCCACAATCTTCTCGGGGTCCACAGAAATTCCATCACCAGACACCACATGCCCGAGAAAGGCAACTCTATCCAGCCAAAACTCGCACTTGGAATACTTTGCATACAAGCGATGCTTCCTCAAGATCTCCAATACTGTCCTCAAGTGCGATGCATGCTCTTCCTCCGACTTCGAATAGATTAGAATATCGTCAATGAAGATGACGACGAACTTGTCTAGAAAGTCGTAGAAGACCAGATTCATCAGGTTCATAAAACCTGCGGGCGCATTGGTTACGCCGAAGGGCATAACCACGAACTCGTAGTGACCATACTTTGTCCTGAACGCTGTCTTCGGGATGTCGTCCTTCTTCACCTTAAGCTGATGGTAGCCACTCCTCAAATCCAATTTAGAGAACACCCTCGAACCTCCGAGCTGATCAAAGATGTCATCTATCCGAGGCAAGGGATACTTATTCTTAATAGTCACAGCGTTCAGCTCCCGGTAGTCCACACACATGCGACGCGAACCATCTTTCTTCTTTACCAGCAACACCGGTGCTCCCCACGGAGACACGCTAGGATTGATGTATCCCTTCTGCAAAAGCTCGTCCAGCTGCCTACGCAACTCCTCCAACTCTGCTGGTGCCATCCGATACGGCGCCTTCGAAATAGGCTGCGCTCCCGGAACAAGGTCGATCGAAAACTCGAGAGCTCGATCGGGTGGCAGTCCAGACATCTCCTCAGGGAAGACGTCGTCGAACTCACGTACCACAGCTGGTCTATCCTGCTCCATCTGCATAGCAACGATCTCCACCGGCTTGGCCCGAAACCTGACAGGGCCAAGCGAACTGCTACCTCGACTGAACTCAAACACCGGATGTCCGGGGATCTCGAACACCACCTTCTTCCTCCTACAATCGATCGTAGCATAGAAACTCGCTAGCCAATCCATTCCAAGCACTGCATCGTAGTTGATGATGTTGTGGACAATAAAATCAGCGTAAAGCTCATGTCCACAAACCACCAAAGGGCATGAAGTGCACCCACGATGCACCGAGATTACGCCATTTCCAGTAACGATGTTCCAACTCTTGGGAAGAGGGGAAGTCGTCAAGGAATGCTTCTCCACGAAGCTCCGTGATATAATGCACATTGATGCACCAGAGTCAAAGAGGACTCGTGCAGGAAACGTGCAAACCAAAATCACACCTAACAAACAGACTAACAATCAAACCTATTCTAACAAACATTCATATGCAAGCAACAAACATAATCTAGCAATCAAAACTAACTAAGGAAAGAACAACTAGACAGAGGGTTACCTGCGATAACCTCGTCCACAGCCTCGGTCTCCACTGCAGTCATCAAGTAAGCCTGCCTCCTCGGCTGAACAGCCTGCTGAAACGCCTGCTTCTGTGGTGGAAGAGGCGCTCCACGTCCAGCAGGTACAGGTGCTCTCTGCTGCAAGGGCTGGGCTGCAACTGGTCCCCTCTGTAGCTATGCTCCATCAGGTCCTCTCCTCAGCTGGTTCGCATGCCGACAATCCCTCGCGACATGAGTAGCATCTCCACAGATCAGGCACTGCCCCAGAAATTTCCTGCACTGCTCCTTGATGTGACCAGTCTTGCCGCAGAAATGGCAAGCCTTCACAATAGGCCCTCCTGGCCTCTTGAACTGCACTGGCTGGGTAGGCTTGACCCCAGGCCTAGACTGCTCCATAGGCCTCTTCCCAGCTCCAGAAATCTGTCCTCTCTTCAGCTTCGCAATCTTCTCCTGTCTCCGAGCAGCTACCAGCAACTTCTGATATGACTCCATGTCCGACGTAGACACCAGACTCTGCAAGTCTAGAGATAGACCCTGCAGAAACTTCTGGGCCTTCTCCTCAGCATCCTCTACCATTTTCGGCGCGAAGCGACTCAATCTAGTAAACTCCTGGTGGTACTGGTCCACCGTCAAATTCCCCTGCTTCAGCTCAATGAAACGCTGCAGCATCTCCCTCCTGGCAGCCTTCGAAAAGTACTCCTCATCGAATCTAGACTTGAAAGTAGCCCAAGGTATAGGGCTCACCAACAGCTCCTCCTCTGCATCCCACCAATTTCGGGCATTATCCTTAAGCTGCCTCTTCGCCAGATCAACCCATCCAGCCGGGTTGACCTTCGACATCTTCAGATTATCCTCGGTGTTCCTGATCCACTCCTCTGCAGCCATCGGTCCTTCAGATCCATCAAAGTACGTCGGGCCCAGCTCCCGAAACTGCTTCGCTCCTGGCTCGTGGCGAGGAGCACTCTGAGTGGTCTGGAGCATGCCCTGCTGCACCTGCATCATCTGATGCATCATCCTCATGATCTCAGCATTGGTGGGCTCTCTATCCGGCTCCTCAGCACGATTGGGCCCACTGCCAGATCGGGTCTGTCGTCGTCCAGCCATCTAATGACATAGAAAACGAACAAACAAATTAGACTCAAATAGCTTAATGACTTGGATGTTGCAATTTATTTAATGGATATTCCGTTTATTATCGTTGTTCCGTTAGTTCGCAATCGCAAGAGATGATCTGCATGGGCCACCAACAAAACCTGTCACGCCCCGCTTCCCAAAAACGTGGAGGCGAAGCGTGAGAAGGTCCGCTCAGACTTGAAGCTTCGAAGCTGCAAGTCCGATAAGCGTCAATCACTTTAAAACTGCAGGTCCTTGCAACGCGAAACGAAACAAAGATAATAATAACGAAAGAGACAAAAGGGACATCTCAGAATATCCATAATAATAAATCTCAACATCGCAGAGGAGCCACCAGGCTAAAATAAAAGAGTCTAAAAGAGGCCCAGCATGGCCAACAAAAGTACAAAGTGCGAAAACAAAGTAATGGTGCAAGCACCGACAACTAACAGCAAGCTAAAGCAAAAGTAACTCCACAGCCACTAAGACTGGTCTCCGGTGTCCTCGTACTCCTCAACGAACGTAGGCTCAGGCTCAGCGTCAGCAAAGACCTCGTCCTCAACACCTGTCTCTGGCTCAGGGTCTAACATGTGACACCCAAAAGAGCAAGGGGCACATGTCAGCAAGTCTAAAAAGACTTGTGCAAGTGAAACTGAAAGTACAAGTAAAAGCAACCTAAAAGTTCTAGCATGATGCAAATGACATGGCAGTTAAAGTATGAGTGCAACAAGTAAGGTAAAGCGAGGAAAAGTACGAGCATGGCATGACAATGACAAGACAAGTACAAGACAAGAAAAGTAAGCACCTCGTGCACAGAGTTCACGCCTTACAGCTAAAGAGGCTGTACGGGCACACTTTTACGCTGAGTGGTCGCTCAACCCTACCCCTCCACGTGTGTCGAGCCAGGGCCTTACCCCCGAACGGTAATGCTCGCTTCTGGATCACGAGCCAGGAAGTGTCTTTAACTAGTATGGCATAGGGGTGCACCTAGCCCGGGACAAGCAAGTACAAGTATGTAGCGTGTGCTACGAATGCAACATTCAATGCATGGATGACATGACATGGCAGTTAAAGTAAAGCGTACAGGTAAGGAAAGTAAACGTGACAGTTCAGCATGCATGAACAACAAGTTTAAGGGTTGGATCTAGCTTCGTTGTCAAGCTAGATCAATTAGGTGACGGATCTAGTTTCGTTGTCAAACTAGATCAAGTAGGCGTCTAGCCAGCTATCATTTCACTGACTAGTCGCTTTTACGCTAAAAGCAAGGAAGTGGCCTAAAAACATGGCCCTAAGCAAGATTCAGCAAGTTTCACTTGCCTGCAACTATCACGTCAAGAAAACACCGTCCAATGAGTCCAAAGTCACGATTCCTATGTGCACAAGTCCACCGGCCTACATCCGTTTTATTAATCTTGATTAGTGATTGCTAAAACATTTAAAATACTTTAAAAATACTGATTTTAGTCTTGATTAGCATGCAATTGGGTTTGGGGTCCTAGGGGTGCAAAACGTTACCTCAACACGACGCGAAAGCTACACCGGCGTCGGGTAGCGACGCCGGGGGTTGGAATAAAAGATCGCGCTCCAAGTCCAGATTCCAATTAGATTCCTCGCTGGAAATTTCAGAGCAATCAACCCGGGCGACGATTCCAGATTCCAGAGCTAGCACGTGCGGCGACGGGCTACGACGTGCAACGACGTCGTACGCGACGAATCCTCGAAGAGCAAGCACCTAGGTGGGGCCCACAGTACTCCTAGGGGCCTTTGGGGGACCCACAATAACTCTGGAGAACTTGGGGGGCCCACGGTGGCAAGCGGTGCGATGGGTGCGGGGTTGCGACAAGTGACCCTCGGTCGTACCCCTCCAATGCGGGAGAATCCCTCGGTCGTGCGCTGAGAATGCGGGCTGCGACGATTTGGGGCGTGCAGCGGCTGCGGGGTGGCTGTGGTGCGGGATTTCCCTTCGGTCAGATCGATGGGGAGCGTCGGTCAGGTCGATGGATGCGGGCGGGGTGATGTTGCAACGTTGCAACACTTGCAACGTCGATCGGTGCGGAGCAGCGGGTCGGTCGTGCGGGCTGCGGAGCGGGGCGACAAGCGGGCGACGGTGCGGGCGCTGTGCTGCGATGCGGAGCGGTTGGATGCGGGCCAATCCCTCGGTCAGACCGAGGGAACGGGGCGGTGCGGAGCTGTGCGGAGCGGGCGGCGATGGATGCGGGGTTGGCCTCCGGTCTGAGCGGGGAACGGGCGGGGTTTCCTTCGGTCGTGCGGGGGCTGAACGTCGCAACGTTGCGACGAATCGTCGCAACGTCCAATTTCGAGTTTGGAAGATGCTAGGGCTAATTTCTTGCGAAAATAGGTCTTCCTAGGGGTTGCTTATATAGTATAGATGGGTTGACTTGGTCTAGGGCTAAATCTAATAGGATTAGAAGTTTAAAATAATTTAAAATTTGAATTTAAACTTCTCCAACCCATCCTAGGATTTGACCTAGTCCAAATGAGCTGGAAATTGGCTCAAAAATTCTTTAAAACGTTTAAAACTTAAATAAATTTTATTTGGCCGAAAATAATTTATAAATTAATTATTAAAAATAATATAAAACTTGTTAAAAACATTAATGTGGTCAAATAAACTCCAAAAATTATAAAATAAATATCGTGGTGATCGTGATGACGAATGTGAGCTAACTAAGAAGACGGATCTCAAATTCGACGTCGGACGACAAAACTAAAAATAGAAACGTCTCCCGTCAAGAGTGAGAATCGTCACGTCTCATCGAGTAAGTTTAAATTGTGGAAAAACGACTCGAGAAGTGTCATTCCAAGATAGTGCCACTATTTAATGCTCTCAGAGACGTTCACAACGACATATCACACAAAAGTGTTCACAAACAAATAAAGTCTAAAATAAACACGTGCACGGCCAAAAGCACGTGCACGAACAAAGTACAACGAAAACGTACCGTTACAGCAAGGCAGATAAAACAGAAAAAGAGTGAATGTCGGAAAGGTGAGAGATGGCAAGAATGCTAGCAAACTTCTCAATATATAAACAAACTGAGACAAAAACACTATTGCCGTACCCGGCAACGTCGCCAAAAACTTGACAGGCCCGCAATCTACACCTAGGATCCACCTGGCGGTGTCACGATCGCCAGACGTGATATGGCTCCTAGGCTACGACTTCGGGTTCAATCCACAAGCGGACGGTGTCGAGTTATAGTATAAAAGATAGTCAAATCCCACAGGGACGGTGATAGTGTCCGTGATAATCTCAGTCTATTTCTAAATCTAGAAGTAATGTAGCGGTCGGAATGAGAATGAATTGGGTTGATTGTTGTTGCTGTATAATATAATAAAAAGAACTAGGGCTTTAGGGGTCACCGCTAGGATCGTTGGGGTTGATGTTGGATAGGTTCCTTACATCCCATTAAGGATAAGGAATTAATCTCTAATTCGTACCACTCTCGTGGGTTAGAATTGCGGGGTATTTCGATGGCTCTCGTCGATGCAATGGCGGTAGCCATTGACGTAGCGATATAGTTCGTTAATGGATCCCCTCAAGGCGTGAGGCAGGCATGGTCACGTGCCTTGATTGGATCCACCGATTTCCCTATTTGAATCCCTATATACCCCTTAAGAACATCAATTCCACAGACCGTGGGCATGATCTCAGTACGGGTTATCTACGGATTCGGTAGGATCTATCGAAATACAGCCCTAAATCCCTAATTCGATGTAGGGATCCAGATCTACATTTTCCTCTAAAATCCTAGGGTTCACCCATCAGCCCTAGAATAGATCTACTCACTCATGATGATCGAAACGCACAAAAATATCGATTTCGCGGAAGAAAACATCTCAACAATTAAGAGATTAGGGTTGGAATAAACTTACAGCGAGAATGAACGAAGAACAGATCCAGAAAAAGAACAATAAACGCTAATCTTCAATAATCGATCCAGAAGTTTATTACAGAAATTAATCCCAAAATCCGTACAAAAAACACGATCACCGGAGCTCTCCTTAAAAATCCTAAAAAACAATACTGAATGATTCCCCTACGCTGAGCCCGCAGTCGCGAGCTTCAGCTGCCCCGAATCACTCACATCGCACGTTCAAAAAATCCTCCAAAAATGCCCTAGGAAGTGTTGGCTGAGCAGGTGACTCGGCCCGAGTCGGAGCTGCTCGGGCATTGGCTCGGCCCGCATCGGATGTTGCTCGACCTGAGAATGGATGACTCGGTCGACTGCTCGGGGTGTGTGACGTCCCCCGGGTTTGTTTGCGTGTTTGATGCGTGCAATAATATGATTGGGGGCGTGAGATTTAAATATTTGTAACCGCAAGCACACGGTGTTGTAGTGTGGCTTGGGGGTCGAACTCAGGGAGGCGTGGATGTGCTTGTGTCAAGAAGGGTCAAATTCACCCCATGGGCGAGCTAGCCCGAATCGGATAAATGGTTGTCACGGTAAATGGGATGCAAGGGATAAACAATATAAAGGGAAAACCCGGGACTTTGGTTTCCACCCTATCATGCGATTCTCGCCGATACGGCCTACGGGTAGGATAACGATCGGAATTAGGATCTAATGGTGAGACGTTGCCTCTGAAAGTGGTACCAGCGTCCCATGGGCCTGATATTCCGGTCGGTGCCCAGGATGATACGCCGGACTTCCCGGGTTCGGTCAGTGGGCACTCCCATGTCCATTAACACTGACCGACTCCGGGAGCACTAAGTTCGCAACGATAACTCCCAACGTCTCATCATGCCGCTCTCGCACGCTAGGATTCGACGTCTACGCTAAGGGCGTGAGCTATGGCTAGAGAGTCAACCGCCAAGTTTATTCCCCCTTGGCCCAACGGTCAAAGGCGGTCTTTTTCCCACCGATGACAATAAAACACCCCACGTAACCGGTAGATTCCTAATCCCTATCGGTTACCTAGTCCTATGGACGCATCAGGAAGAACCCACGAAGGGGTTTCCACCAAAATCCCAGATTTGGGAACTACTCACACATATTTAGTAAAAAGCGATCTAAATAGAAATCGACCGTTAGAATCATGATCAGGCGATTGGAAAGCAGTAAGAGCAATGCTAATAACATTATATTAAAGTTTAACAAAGATCGGTAATGGATAAGCTTGCGGGCGGATAGGGAACTCTCCACGCTAGAGGGAGTGAACCCTTGTCATGATTTTCTTCGCCTGACGTACAACCACTTTCTCTTGGTGTTTGTACGTCAGGTACCGAGACAGGGTTAGTAGATCCGGAGCTGGTACCAGAGGACTTGGAGCAGGAGTACGTTGCTAATCAATAGTACGACTCGAGTGAGGACCAGTCTTAGAGGTTCCTCTGTTGCTGACTTTGGAGGTTTAGTCACTTTCTAGATTGGGTGTGTAGCACCATTTTGCTTTCTGTTCTAGGTTGGGTGTGTAGCACCATTAGTTTCCTTTTTCTACGTTGTAGCCATGCTGGGCTCCTTTTTAGACTTTTACTCTCTGGATATTATCTCTTTATATTAATGAATGCGACCTCCTTTCTGTACTTTCTGTTGTTCCGAATTTTATAAATGCAAGAACCTGAAATCTTTTTAATGGTACCCCTACAGACGCTTATTGGGTCCGAGCCTCATGGCTCTGGCCCAAGCGGACCTTAGTCACGCTTCGCCTCCGTAGTTTTGGGAAGCGGGACGTGACAAAAAGTGACTGTTGCACCGTTCTTGATGCTAATCACTTCGGAGAGTAATGAAGGATCTCCCATCGTGTGTTTGGGGCAAACACTATCGAGAATCCATCCTTTCCTTTTAAAGCTAGTTTGACATTTATAACACTATTTCTTTCTCTTGGGTACCTACATAGTATACCATAAGCTCATGATATCCAATTTTTGTTGGGTCCAAGGGGATTAGCCCTTTGGAAGCCAAGTCCAAGTGGACTTCCGCTTCCTAACATAATTACCATTATTTATAACATCATGAAAATAGGAATCAACATATGCATTCCTATCATTTAAGCTAGTGTTCTTAGGACCCCAAATGGTGTATGTTTTGGGAGTCCGTTTCCTAGTTGCATGCATAGTTGTTAGATTTCTATGTGGTGCATGCTTCTTAGGAACATGGGTTCTAGCATAAATATGAGGTGGTGGATATGCATATGACATATGAGGATTATATGTATGCTTAGGAACATGCATGTTGTATGAAACATATGGGTCATGCATGACATGTGGAGGATGTGCATACATGTAAGAATGATGCGGGTGAGCATATGGGTGTATAGGAGCACGTACATGAGTATTTCTCATGTGTGGATTTGTATGTGTCCATGGATGTGGAGCATAGAAAGTTTTATGAGTATCCACTTGTGAAGTAGGAGATTTTCTACGTGGATGAAGGTTTTGTGTACATGTAAGCATGGCTTCTCTTTTGGTTTCCACCCTTAGTGGGTTTCTTGCCAAAAGGGAGAGATAGAGAAGTGGTGACTTTCTTGGTAGGTTTTCTACCTATAGTGTCTTTGACACCACTTGTGGATGCACCAGAGGATGGCCTTACAAAGTCTATAGTGACACCACTATAGGAGGTGCGAGCATTGGATGCATTTGCCTCCACAAAACCAAGAACAACACGATGTGTGGCCAGAAATTGGTTTGTTAGCAAATCGTCCAATTGTCCTTTTCCCTTATTGAATCTCACAATACGGGAGGACATGAGATCATATTTCTCCTTAAGAGAAGAAATGTTGGTATCCAAGGCGGACACCCGTACTTTGAGCTCGTGCACTTGGGTTTTAAGAGAATCATTCTCTAGACCCAATTGTGTGTGTAGTAAAATTAGATCACTATTATCCTTAGGATATGTTTGATCTAGTTGAGATTTAAGGGTATTCACCTTATTTCTCAAAGTGACATTTTGAGAAGCTAAATTTGCTTTCTCAAGAGTTAAAGTATCAACAATGGTGTCATTGTTAATAATGCATGGAATGGATGGATTGATAACATTCAATTTCTTTAAAATAGTATATTTAAGCATTAAAGATTGATACTTAGCAAATAATTCTTCATTAGCAATATGCAATTCATCCATAGTTACCTCGGTATCATCCATGTCGGAATCACTTTCATCGGAGAGTGAATCTTCTTGGGCCATGAAACACATGTGGACACTTTAACCCTTCTCATCATTGGAATCACTTGATGAGTCTTCACTCGAGTCATCGAATGTACCTACTAGTCCTTTCTTCTTATCTTTCTTATTCTGGTCGGACTTGTGGTACTTCGGAGCCTTCCACTTCTTTTTGTTTCATAGAATTGGGCAATCCTTCTTGATGTGCCCTGGATTATTACACTTAAAGCAAAGAGAGGAAGTGTTATTAGTAGAATCAAATCTATTCTTAGATGAAAATTTACCTTTGCGAAAGAAGCGTTGGAACTTCTTCGCCATTTGAGCCATTTCATACAAGTCCATCTCATTGTCTGATTCTTCACTATCGGAGGATGAGGAATTGGCTTTGAATGCCAAAGGTTTCTTCTTGGCCTCCAAAGGGTTCATCATAGCTCGAATCTTTAATCGGTTCTCCCGTCTTACTTCGTAAGACATAAGAGTGCCGATAAGGTTCACAACTGTGTAAGTTTTCAAGTCGTTGACCTCCTCGATGGCGATAGCTCTTCTTTCCCACTTGGAGGTCATTCCGGGAATAGACTTGTTTGAGAGCTTCCAATTAATTAGTGATATCGGTAAAACGTCCGTACATCGATGCTATGATTTCATTTTCCTACATATGAAACTTATCGAAATTTTGCATGGCAACATAGATTTTAGAAAGTTTTACCTTGTTCGTTCCCTCAAGGATAACGACGAGATGGTTCCAAATTTGATATGCACTCTTACATGTGCATATCTTGTTGAACTCATCTAGGTCCAACACACAATGAAGAGAGTTCATTACCTTTGCGTTTTTGACTTCGGCGGATTTCTCGGACGTCGTCCATTTTTCGAAATCCTTTTTGATGGGCTCGACGTATTCCTTGTGGAGGGCTCTCCAAAGGGAAGCACTCCTTAGGAACGTCTCCATCCGGCATTTCCAATAGCTGAAGTTCGTGCCATTGAAACGCGGAGGAAGCACCGTTGATTGTCCTTCGAAAACTGTGGACGCTCCATCTCGATCGTGATTGTTGTACGAAGACAGTGGAGGAACATTATTGTTGTTGGATGCCATAGCTACAAACCAGTGCTCTGATACCAATTGTAAGGTCACTGGCTATGAGAAAAACACTAGAAGGGGGGTTGAATAGTGTTTATGCAATTTAAAAAGATAGTTACACAAATTTCAATTCCTAACCAACGAATAGTGCGGAATTGAAATAAACCCAAAATGAAACAAAAGCATACGCAAGGATGTTTCAAGAGTTTGGATTATCCAGGTCACTTCCCGACTTGTTCCCGGTAACCCTACGTCCCTTCCACCCGGTTAACAACTGGATACTCAAGTTAGAACCCTAACTTGAGGTTTCCTTAACACCCACTTGTAGCAACCCTACAAGTGAAATCGAAATACAATCGATTGACCTTGACTCCCACAACTTGGGAGCAAGCAAACCACTCTCACAAACCGAGAGTAAATCAAATAACGAAAGTTATGAAATATGAAATTAAGCAACACTTACAATCACATATGCCTTGAAGTAGAACTTGAAGGAGAAGTGTGTTGTGTGTTGAAAGACTCTCTTGGAAGAGAGGAAAGCCCTTTCTCTTGATTGCACCAAATGCCTAGAAGATTTCTCTTTGGTTCTAGGTTGGAGAGCAAGAGATTTGAAGATTGGAATTCTAGGGCTTTAGGATTTGAGAGCTTTGATCTTGAGAGAATGAAAGCTTGAATGTTTGAGCAAGAGACTTGGTAACCCCTCAATGGAACAGTAGAGGCTCTTTAAATAGGTTTCTCAAATCCTTCAAACGAAATCAGCAAAAACCCCTTTGAAATCTGTGAGGAAAAACTCAATGTATAGAATCTGAGCCCGCGACAATCGACTGTTGAATAAATCGCAGTCGACTGCTGCACAGTGACAGAGGGTAGGTGAGAATTCATAACGGTAACTTACCACGTGGACAGTCGACTGATGAGGCATAGACAGTCGACTGTTGAACCAACAGGTGACTGTAAATCCTACTACAGGCGACTGGCCGTAAGCTGGGTAAGTTGATGAAATCTGAAAAACGTCTGGGAGAACAGGACAGACGACTGATGAAGAGAAGACAGTCGACTGTTAATCTGAACAGTCGACTGTAATTCCTTCTACAGACGACTGTCAAAACCCTGAGATTTTCCAGAGAGTTGAGTCATCAAATAGGCTCAAAGACAGATGACTGTTGAAGCATTGACAGTCAACTGTTCCATTGGACAGTCGACTGTAAATCCAATAGTAGTCGACTGGCCAGAATAAACAGAGAAATAGAATTTGGGCTAAAAGATAGACATGCGACTGATTAACAAAACACAATCGACTGTCACTTGGACAGGTGCCTGTGAATCGTCTATAAGTCGCATGTGAGAGTTACAGCTGAGAAGCCCAAAATAAGACTGAAAAAGTTTGTGCATAACAGGCGACTATAGAACAAAACACAGTCGACTGTTTTTGAGACAGTCGACTGTAACACGTTCAGCAGTCGACTGTTATAAACAAGACATGCACAATCAAGATTGAAATGAATTGGAGTCTAAGGAAGGTCGATCTTATGATATCCTAAGACAGAAATGAAGATGTGTGTGTGCTCCAACAATGTTCTACTTCTAAGCTACATACTAGAAGAGAGACAAGAAAGTTACATTTGACGAACTCTCTCTTCTATCCAACGCATGAGCTTGAGGTCTTCTAGGAGCTTCAATCACCATATACGATCATCCCATCCATTTCATTTGCTTTCAATGATCTTTGAGTGTCATCCATTGCAAGCAGATCTTCATAATAAGCTTAGGCAATGGATTAACTGCAAATAAGGGATTAGTCACAAGTATTTATGTTTGCTCATCATTAATACCAAGTAGGGAGAATTCCAATACTCAACAACACTCTTAAGGGTGGTGGTGTCAATTGTGATATTTGCCTTATCATTGGTGATAACCAAAGTGCTATTTGTCTTTCCAAGAATCAGCTACATCACTCCCGTACCAAACACATAGATGTGAGACACCATTTTATCAATGATCATGTAGCTAAGAAGGACATCATCTTAGAGTACATTGAAACCCAAAAACAAATCGCCGACATCTTCACTAAACCTCTTAAAGAAGATTCATTTGTGAGGTTGCATGGAGAATTAGGGATTATGGGTGAATCTGAAATTTAGGAGTTTAACCTTCATGTTATATCATATTTGGACTCATATCATCATGGTACTTCTCTTCTTTTGATAGATTATATGTTTCACATATATGTGTTTTAAGGGAGGCTATTGAGATTTTGATGATTTCGTTAGTTTTTGGATTTTTTTAAAAGATTTGTGTGTTAATCGTTTATATTTTGATATTGATTTCTAAAAGATTTGTCCAGGCTATCGTGGGGTGTGCCAAATGCTATCATTTCACGTCTAGTTCTCTTGTTATTACTTTTTACAGTTTAAAGGAAACAATGGCCTAAACGTGGCCGAAACTGCGCAAGTGAACACACTTTCCTGCGGTGGCGAGCGGTAAGTCCGTCGGGAGCATCTCGTCGAGTCGAAGCGTCGGTAATGGGTCATTGAGCATCTGTCGAGTCGGAGCGTCGGTAATGGGTCGTCTGACAGGCGTCAAGCGACGGTGTCAGGTCACGCTCATCATTGATCCTATTAAGGTTTATTTATAGGTTCAACAAGGCTATCCTAGCAGTCAAGGTCACGTTTTCGTTTCGATTCAGCCTAATCGACGATATATCCTATGTGCACAGAATTTCAGTCCTTCGTCGATGTCTAATATTTTGCAACGTTTTAAAGGTGCGGAAATGAAATTTAGTTATTGTTGACGATTTTTAGATTAAGTTTTCGTTTTGCTACAGTGGAGGTTCTTACTACGCGTTAGAGGACTAACCTTTTGACGTCAATCAAAAAGCGGATGTCGGGTCTGAACGGCGATGGATCAGCGTCATCTGCAAAGTCTTAGACATGGGTAGCACAGCGAGACACTTCTGGACAGCGAGGTGATGGCACGAACAATGAGCAAGCGGCGATCTCTCTCCCGTTGCGGGTAGCGAAACGGATCTTCACGACGACGGCACCATCTGGTAGAAACATGTGAGTTCGACGATGCGTGTGAACTCCTAGTATCTAAAGGGGCTGTCGGTGATTGAAGGAGGTCAGTGGGGGGTTGCTCGGCCCGGTGGGTGGCCGGAGGAACGGCCGATGGTGATGAACTGGGCGTTTTGCGGAGAAGAGGACAGATTTGGAAAGCCCGGGTGTTTGGGTTCGTAGCGGGGTTTGTCGTGGCTTGATGGAGTATCAAAAAGGGTGAGGTAGGTAGAGGGGGCTGTGGGGAGTCTACGACAGTGAGGGGGATTTCCGGCGGCAGCCAGAAGCCGGTGGGCGCGCGTTTGAAGGCGAGAAGGACAGATTCGTGCAATGGTCGTTGTCATGCGTCTCAGAAGAAAACAGCGATCAAAGGAGTCAAAGGGAAATTTTAGTAGCTAAAGGGGTTCAATAGGGATCCAACGATGGTGGAGTGGTCGTCGAAAGTGGTCGGAGGTGGCCAGGCATCGGTGTTGAAGAATAGTGCACATATATATCAAAAACAGCCGCTAGGGCTTGGTTTCAACGGGTTTTCGAGGAGCTAGAGATGAGGGAAGAGAGTAAGGGGAATTGCAGATGATAAGGGTGTTTGAGTGGAGTCCAACGGTGGTATGGTGGTCGATGTAGGTAGCCGGAGGTGGCCGGGTGACGGGTTTTTCCGGCGATGGCGTAGATCTGTCAAAACTGCCGTTGAGGCGAGTTCGGGAGGTGTTTCGAGGAGGTAGAGATGAGTAAAGAGGGTAAAGGGAGTTGGAGATGATCGGGGGTCAAAGAGGAGTCGAGTGGAGGTGGTGGTGGTCGTCGGTGGCGGCGGACGGCCGGCGGCTGTGAGTTTTCTGGCGATGTGGGCTGTTGACAGAATTTTCGGCCAAGGCTTTGATTCTCTTGGGTTTTGAGGGCTTTGGAGAGGAGGAGAGGGAGGAGAAGGAGGAGGAGAGGGTGGTGGCCGGTGATGGGGGGCTGGGGGTAGCCGTCGGCGGCTGGAGGAGAAGCAAGGGGCGGCCAAATGTGTTGATGCGTGAGTTTTGGAGAATTCAGCCTGGTTGGTTTTAAAGAGATGATTCTTGCTAAAGTTTGTATTAAGTGGGGTATAATTTTGGGGTGACTAGGAGAGAGGGTGAGTGAGGGGGTGTACAAGGTGGGAAAATGTTGGGTGAGGGTAGTAGCAGAATCAATTTGCTTGATACGTACAAATCCCATTAGGATTTGATTAGCAACAGAATTTCGAATTAGATTTGGGCTTAACGGGCTTGGATTTTGATTAGTGATTTGGGTGGACTAGGAGTGTCAAAAAATTACGAAAAAAATACCGGGGCGACCATGACAAACAGAGGTTCAGGGGCACGGTGGTCAATCGTACAGTTGGTCCACGGAGAACGAACTAACAATAAAAAGATCCGGTGACTAAGTCTAAAACTACGACGACTCTGCAATCAAACCTGATTTGTGGGAGAACGACCCGTGAAATAAAGTTCACTAAAAATCCCAATAAAACTACTCTTCCATACGGTCACAACGACGTATCATATCATATAGTCCGGATCCAAGAAGATGCCAAATAAAATACGCACACGAAAAGAGTCGTACGCGCAGAAAATACGAACGGTCGGAAAGCGGCCGTTACATTCTACCCACCTTAGAAATGATTCCGTCCTCAGAATCACTTATACTAATAATAATAATATCTATAAATACTTATGCCTACAACTCCCATATTCCACGTAATGATCTCTAATCCTATAACTTCAAACATCGTTCCTCAAATAATCCATCATAATCCGTCTCTCCACTGGCTAATGCTACCACTAGAATCACCCCTAACACTTAACTATAACTCCACATTATCGTCTACCAGTCATCAATCATCTCGCCCCCAATATATTCTCTATCATATCGACTCATGAATTTTCTCCATAATCAATGAACCATCGAACCACATTTATCCTCACCTCTATCATCAATCTACTAATCAAACTAAATCCGTCTACCTAACCATCCATTCATCTCAACACGTCGTGTTATTCCCAATGTCTTCTCACGTCAACTTAATAATCAAGCTGTGATGCAATAAAAAAATGCTCTACTCATTCTCATGATCACCCTAACTCATACCACCCCGTCCTAGCTACTCCCATCTACCACTCGTCTAAGTTTCAGATCCGATAAGCACTCATCTCCATGTGTATAATTTCATCCAACTAGCATTTCCATTGAGTCCTTCACACTTTGGTATATTAAATAAGTCTTGGACACCTCATTCTTTTCATCCAAAGGAATCTAATCTAATATCCTTGTGTTCCAAAATCAATTAATCATCTCTACAACATATCTCATCACTCACCATGCCTACCCGCACACATAATCTTATAGCAATAATAACCAGTTCTAATAATATATCAACAATAGAATAACACTCCGAAGAGGGAAAGAAAAGAAAAGAATTGTTTAAGGCCAAAGACATATTTTAAAACATGGGGAAAACGTGTGGAGTTGTGGTATTGGATGAGGGAGGATAAGTGGTTGTGATCCGTGTGGGCTTGTTTTAAAACTTTAAAGATTTGGTTTAAAAGAAAACAAAAGTTTTGATACAATCACATGCAGCCAAAGATAAGCTATACTATAATACGAAAGACTAAGTCTAAGGAATTGCCTGCTATGACGTTATCCACGCCTATATGAATACCATCATTCAGATAACTCCATACGTATATCACGGACAACACTGAGTATACATACCCGACACAAGAGACAATCACTAATATCCTAAGGATAGCACACTCATACAGGTCCACACACTCTACCTATATACATGCACCACAACGACATCACAAAACCAATGGGCCCACTACTAGCCGAGAGTTGACACAAGCAACTACAAGCACTAATGGCTACACAACAGAAAGGAAGCCGAAACCAAAAACAAGATCGGAAAGAACGAGTTCAAATAAGGCGAGATAAAGAGATAGCTGGTTGGGTGGGACAAAAATATTGCTCATAATAATTAAATAGATGAAAGAAGAATTACGTGTAAAATATGGTATCATATACTTTTATACTTATAAAAATATGTAGAACAAGTGAGCAGTTGGTAGAAGATTACAATTCGGAAAAAGAGTTAGATGAAGGAATGATGAGTAGGGTGAGGTAGTGATTGTTTTGCAAATGAAAATAGGTTTTTTTACAAAGATTTTTGGAATGTGAGCACGATGGACATAGAACTTATATATATATAAATTGAAGTTTTCTTTAGTTTAGAAAGTATTCTAAAAGTATGTACGGTAAGCGGTTAAAATAAACTTCATAGTTTAGAAAAATGATATATTGAATTTTCAAAATTGCAACAAAGTTTTAAAACTGAAATACGAAAGATACCGATTCGAAAATAAGTACGAGATAGTAACTTAAAAATTACGACCAAGAAGGTTTCAAAATCAGTGAAAGAATTTTAACTCAACCGAAAGTAAGAAATTTTAAATATTTAATAAGGGTTTTCAAAGAAGTTAGACTGAGCAGAGAATTTAATAATGAATTTCGAAAATACTTTTAAAGGAAGCAGGATTTGCAATGGAGAGATTCGAAGAATTATCGATAATTGTCATGAAGAGATCACGTGAATCGAGGGCAAGGAATATGATCGCATGATAAATACGTCTAGGATATGATTCATGAAAGCTACGATGAGACTCTGCGGCCGATAACACAAAGGTGTAATGTTTGGGAAGATGCTAGAAACCAGGAGTCTAATTATCGGGCCGTCTAAAGATCAGGAGAACTCAACACTAAAACGTCCTAATGAGCTAGACTGTAATAGAGAGATCTCAGGAAAGAGTCCTAAGCGAGTCAAGATTACGTTCTACTGAGCCCGAAATTGATGGACCCGAGCGAACGACTAACAGAAGGACTCTAGAAATCTAACATGGTTAGAGCCAGGTGAGGGGCTACTAAGGTATCCTAAGACGGGTATGACTAAATCTTAACCAAGGCGCCTGACTATCAAACCTGGATGTCTATATAAGTCTTTCTACCTTCTAAGACAAGGGAAACCTAATTTATACTTGTACATGGATATTAAATGAATGATGTACTCTTATTGTTCCGAACTTTTTGCATGACATGCATGGGCCACCACTAAAACCTGTCACGCCCTGCTTCCCAAAACTACAGAGGCGAAGCGTGACTAAGGTCCGCTTGGGCCAGAGCTGTGAGGCTCGGACCCAATAAGCGTCTGTAGGGGTACCATTTAGAAGATTTCAGGTTCTTGCATTTATAAAATTCGGAACAACAGAAAGTACAGAAAGGAGGTCACATTCATTAATATAAAGAGATAATATCCAGAGAGTACAAAAGTCTAAAAAGGAGCCCAACATGGCTACAACGCAGAAAAAGGAAACTAATGGTGCTACACACCCAACCTAAAACAGAAAGCAAAATGGTGCTACGCACCCAAACTAGAAAGTGACTAAACCTCCAAAGTCAGCAACAGAGGAACCTCTAAGACTGGTCCTCACTCGAGTCGTACTCCTTATCAACAACGTACTCATGCTCCAAGTCCTCTGGTACCAGCTCCGGATCTATTAACCCTGTCTTGGTACCTGACGTACAAACACCAAGAGAAAATGGTTGTACGTCAGGCAAAGTCTGCAAGTAAACGTGAGAAGACTCCACTGCAAGGTGTATAACATTTTAAGGTTGACATTTTAAAAGTTGTTTACCTTATGATGATGCAACAGCATGTCAGATATGTATATGTGCAAGAAAGTAAAGACAATGCTAAAAAGTAAACGTGATAGACAGTAGCCATAGCATGTGCTACTGGCTACAAGACTAGACTAGACTAGACTAGACTAGACTAGACTAGACAAGTGTGTGTCACGAAGGGTACACGTCTTACAGTTCGAGGGGGATCAAACCCTCTCCCTGGGCGCACGCTCAACCCTACCCCAACCCAAGGGCATAAGACAAGACAAGACAAGGGATCACCCACTCACTCGGTGAGTGCCCTATTCGCCCGCAGGCTTGTATATCATGACAAGGGTTCACTCCCTCTAGCTTGGAGAGTGCCCTATTCGCCCGTAGGCTTATCCATTACCAATCGTGACAAGGGATCACCCTCTCTAGCTTGGAGAGATTCGCCCGTAGGCTTATCCATTTCCAATCGTGACAAGAGATCACCCTCTCTAGCTTGGAGAGTGCCCTATTCGCCTGCAAGCTTATGCAATACATGACATGACATGACAAGACGAGAATGGATGAGAGTTGTTCTTTCTAGGGGGGTCCACACGCACGCACACACAGATGAAACATATGGTGTCAGTTGTTGTTGTTGTGCCCGGACTTCGTCGTCAAGTCCAGGCTGTCGTGGGGTACCCCAGATGTTATCATTTCACGTCTGGTTCTCTTGTTATTATTTACAGTTTAAGGGAAACAATGGCCTAAACGTGGCCGAAAGTGCGCAAGTGAACACACTTGCCTGTGGTGGCGAGCGGTAAGTCCGTCGGGAGCATCTCGTCGAGTCGGAGCGTCGGTAATGGGTCTTCTGAAATGAGTCAAGCGACGGTGTCAGGTCACGCTCATCATTGATCCTATTAAGGTTCATTTCTAGGTTCAACGGGGCTATCCTAGCAGTAAAGGTCACGTTTTCGTTTCGATTCAGCCTAATCGACGATCTATCCTATGTGCACAGAATTTCAGTCCTTCATCGATGTCTAATATTTTGCAACGTTTTAAAGGTGTGGAAATAAAATTTAGTTATTGTTGACGATTTTTAGATTAAGTTTTTGTTTTTCTACAGCGGGGGTTCTTACTACGCGTAGAGGACTAACCCTTTGACGTCGATCAAAAAGCGGATGTCGGGTCTGAACGGCGATGGATCGGTGTCGTCTGCAACATCTCGACCGTGGGTAGCACAGCGAGACACTTTTGGAAAGTGAGGTGGTGGCACGAACAGCGAGCAAGCGGTGATCTCTCTCCTGTTGCAGGTAGCGCAACAGATCTTCACAACGGTGGCAACGTCGGGTAAAAACACGTGAGTTTGATGACGCATGTGAACTCCTAGGATCCAAGGGGGCTGTTGGTATTGAAGGAGGTCAGTGTGGGGTTGCTCGGCCCGGTGGGTGGCCGGAGGAACGGCCGGCGGTGATGAACCGGGCATTTTGAGGAGAAGAGGACAGATTTGGAAAGCCCGGGTGTTTGGGTTCGTAGCAGGGTTTGTTACAGCTTGAGAGAGTATCAAAAGGAGTGCAGTAGGTAGAGGGTGCTGTGGAGAGTCTACGACAGCGAGGGGGATCACTGGCGGCAGCCGAAAGCCGGTGGGCGCACGTTTGAAGGCGAGAAGGACAGATTCATGCAATGGTCGTTGTCGTGCGTCTCAGCGGAAAAGCAGCGATCAAAATAGTCAAAGGAAAATTGCAGTTGCTAAAGGGATTCAATAGGGATCCAACGGTGGTGGATTGGTCGTCGGAAGTGGTCGGAGGTGGCTGGGCATTGGCGTTGAAGAACAGTGCACAGATCTGTCAAAAATAGCAGCTAGGGCTTGGTTTCAACAGGTTTTCGAGGAGCTAGAGATGAGGAAAGAGAGTAAGGGGAATTTCAGATCATAGGAGTGTTTGAATGGAGTCCAACGGTGGTAGGGTAGTCTTCGTAGGTGGCTGGAGGTGGCCGGGTGATGGGTTTTTTCGGCGATGGCGCAGATCTGTCAAAACTGCCGTTGAGGCAAGTTCGGGAGGTGTTTCGAGGAGGTAGATATGAGGGAAGAGGGTAAGGGGAGTTGGAGATAATCGGAGGGTCAAAGAGGAGTCGAGTGGTGGTGGTGGTGGTCGCCGGCAGCGGCGGATGTCCGACGGCCATGAGTTTTCCGGCGATGTGGGCTGTTGACAGAATTTTCGGCCAAGGCATTAATTCTCTTGGGTTTTGAGGGCTTTGGAGAGGAGGAGAGGGAGGAGAAGGAGGAGGAGATGGTGGTGGCCAGTGATGGGAGGCTGGGGGCAGCCGTCGGCGGCTGGAGGAGAAGCAAGGGGTGTCCAAATGGGTTGATACGTGAGTTTTGGAGAATTCGGCCTGGTTGGTTTTGAAGAGATGATTCTTGCTAAAGTTTGTTTTAAGTGGGGTATAATTTAGCGGTGACTAGGAGAGAGGGTGAGTGAGGGGATGTACAAGGTGGGGAAATGTTGGGTTAGGGTAGTGGCAGAATCAATTTGCATGATACGTACAAATCCCATTAGGATTTGATTAGCAACAGAATTTCGAATTAGATTTGGGCTTAACGGGCTTGGATTTTGATTAGTGATTTGGGTGGGCTAGGAGTGTCAGAAAATTACGAAAAAAATATCGGGGAGACCGTGACGAAGAGATGCT
Source organism: Scilla litardierei (assembly GCA_030789695.1). Classification (NCBI taxonomy): domain Eukaryota; kingdom Viridiplantae; phylum Streptophyta; class Magnoliopsida; order Asparagales; family Asparagaceae; genus Scilla; species Scilla litardierei. The sequence continues at coordinate 369,573,338 of CM061142.1, forward strand.
TGAAGGCATGATGGTCAATCGTATGGTTGTTCCACGAAGAACGAACTAAAAATAAAAAGATCCGACGACTAAGTCTAAAACTACGACGACTCTGCAATCAACCTGATTTGTGGGAGAACGGCCCGTGAAATGATGTTCACTAAAAATCCCACAAATAACTACTCTTCCATACGGTCACAATGACGTATCACATCATATAGTCCGGATCCAAGAAGAGGACAAATAAAATACGCATACGAAAAGAGTCGTACGGGCAGAAAATACGAACGGTCGGAAAGCGGCCGTTACACTTTTGGAGGTAACCAAAAGGGAACCATCATTGGAGTAGGTATAGTCGGAAACTCCTCCAAACCTTTAATTTCTAATGTATTTCTAGTTAGTGGTTTGTGTCACAATCTCATTTCCATTAGTCAATTTTGTGACAAAGGTTACAAGGTTAACTTTAGAGAAGGATTGTGTAAAATTGTTGATTCTAATTCACATGTTTTATTTACAGGTATTAGGCGTAAAAATATTTATTATTTGTGCTTGCCTAAAATCGTAGAATATTGCTTAGTTGCTAATACAAATGAACAACTATTATGGGATCGTCGTTTTGGTCATGTTCACTTCAAGCACTTATATAAGTTAGCTAAGCATGACCTAGTCAAAGGTTTTACTAAGATTGCTTTTAATAAGAAAAAATTTTGTGATTCTTGTCAAAGAGGTAAACTAAGTAAATCTTCATTAAAGCTTAAAGAAGGGATTACTTCTAAGAGGCCCCTAGAACTACTTCATCTAGATTTGTTTGGGCCAATTAGAACCGCCTCTTTAGGCAATGATCATTATGGATTAGTTGTCGTTGACGACTTCTCTAGATTTACTTGGGTTTCATTCTTAACTAATAAGAATGAAGCTTTTGAAGAGTTTATCATATTTGCAAAGAAGATTCAAAATCTCTTAGGATCCACCATTATCACTATTCGTAGTGATCATAGAGGGGAATTTGAGAATGAGTCTTTTACAAAGTTTTGTGATGACACCGGGATAACTCATAATTTCTCTTTTCCTCGTGCACCACCACAAAATGGTGTTGTAGAGAGAAAGAATAGGACTCTTATTGAGTGTGCTCGTATTCTGCTCCATGATAGTCATCTTGGACTACAATTTTGGGCAGAAGCGGTGCACACGGCATGTTATGTGCTCAATAGGATCCTAGTGAGACCCCGAACGAACAAAACTTGTTTTGAGTTATTTTATGACAAAAAGCATCAAGTTAAATATTTTCGAGTTTTTGGTTCAAAATATTTTATCAGGAATACCTTTGGTAATTTAGATAAATTTGAGCCAAGATCCGATGAGATAAATTTTGTTGGATATTTCACACGTAGCAAAGCCTACCGGATATACAACAAAACCTCTTCAACGATCAAGAAATCACTACACGTATCATTTTATGAAGATTTTGATTTTCCTCCTGTTGTTGATGATAGTGTAGATGCTATATGTGATTCTCTTAGTAATATCAAGATTAATGATTCAATTATCGAGACTAACACTACTAATGAGATTGTTGAAGATGTTCCAAGTGATGCAGGAATACCCAAAGCTTACCCAACCGTTCGCAACCATCCACATGACCAAATTATTGGAGATATTGGTGTGGGTGTTCGAACGAGGTCTAGAATTGAAGAATTCTCGCATTGCGCATTTGTCTCTACCATTAAGCCAAAGAACATCCAAGAAGCTTATAAGAATAGCTCTTGGATAGTGGCAATGGAAGAAGAACTAATGCAATTCGAGAGAAAGGAAGTTTGGGAGCTCGTTCCTCTTCCAAGTGGTCATCAAGTTATTGGGACCAAGTTGATCTTCACGAACAAGACCGATGAGAACGAGGTCATCACAAGGAACAAAGCAAGGTTAGTAGCTCAAGGCTACCGGCTAGAGGAATGTATCGATTTCGAAGAATCCTTTTCCCCCGTAGCTAGATTAGAAGCTATTAGATTACTTTTATCTTTTGCTTCTCATAAGAATTTCAAATTATTTCAAATGGATGTTAAAAGTGCATTTTTAAATGGTATTGTCAATGAAGAAGTGTATGTTTCTCAACCTCCCGATTTCATTCATGAAAAATTTCCAAACCATGTTTTCAAACTTAAGAAAGCGTTGTATGGGTTAAGACAAGCTTCTAGAGCTTGGTATGATCGACTCAAGACCTTCCTTTTGGATTTAGGTTTTAAAATGGGTGAAGTTGATTCAACACTTTTCATTAAGGATTATGAAAATGACATCCTATTGATTCAAGTTTATGTAGACGATATAATATTTGGTTCTACTAACTTTAATCTTTGTCAAGAATTTTCTAAGTCTATGAAGGATGAATTCGAGATGAGCCACATGGGTGAGCTCAACTACTTCCTTGGATTGCAAATTCGACAAATGAAGGATGAGACTTTCATACATCAAACTAAGTACACAAGGGAGCTTATCAAGCGATTCGGGATGGAATCGTCTTCAAGCAAAAGAACTCCCATGAGTACGAAAACTGATCTACACAAGGATGAGAACGGAAAAGATGTAGACGTTCGTCTATATCGAGGTATAATCGGTAGCTTACTCTATTTAACTGCTAGTAGGCCCGATATCACTATATGAGATTAACTCATGTGTGCTAGATATCAAGCTACACCTAAGGAGTCACACTTGATTGCGGTTAAACGAATTTTTCGTTATCTCAATCATTCACTAGATTATGGGTTACTTTACTATAAATCTAGCACATATGAGTTAATCTCATATAGTGATGCCCACTTTGCCGGATGCAAATCAGATAGGAAAAGTACTAGTGGCACTTGCCATTTTCTAGGAAATTCCTTAGTTTCTTGGTTCTCCAAGAAACAAAACTCGGTATCATTGTCCACAACTGAAGCGAAATATATTACCGCGGGTCTTGCATGTGCACAAGTTCTTTGGTTGAGACACACTTTTCAGGACTATGGTGTCAATTGTGATACTTGCTTTATCATGGTTGATCACCAAAGTGCTCTATGTCTTTCCCAGAATCCGGTACATCACTCCCCTACCAAACATATAGATGTGAGACACCACTTTATCAATGATCATGTAGCTAAGAAGGACATCATCTTAGAGTACATTGAAACCCAAAAACAAATCACCGACATCTTCACAAAACCTCTTACAGAAGATTCATTTGTGAGGTTACGTGGAGAATTAGGGATTATGGGTGAATCTGAAATTTAGGAGTTCAACTTACTTGCTATAACGTCTTTTGAACTCATATCATCATGTTGCCTCTCTTCATTTGATATATCATATATTGGTTTTAAGAAAGTCTATTGAGATTTCTTTGATTACATGAGTTTTCAGATTGTTTTAAGATATTTATGTTATAAATGATTTAACGTTTGATATTGATTTTATGATGAGTTTATGTTAGAGTATAGGTCCTATGGTGAGTTGTGCATATCCTCTGGATTTTAACCTCACTGTGCATTTTTGGACCAGGACAGACGACTGTCTTTCCTTCGACATTCGACTGCCCTACTCTATTTTCTACTTCAGCAGACTGTATCTTTCGCCCAGGCGACTACTGACAAATTTACCGTCGACTGTTGGATCAACAGGCGACTGCATTTTAGTCATCAGGCACCTGTCAATTTCGTCAGTAGTCTCTGTTTTATTATCAATTTTATTGATTCTCAGTCAGTCGACTGATGAGTATAATACAGTCGACTGTCTCACGGACAGACGACTGTAAGTTACCCAACAGTCGACTGTCTGTCAACCTAAGCTCATCTCTTATCACTTCAACCAGTCGACTGACTATTGTTCATCAGTCGACTGTCTCCTATTGTCGTGGTTCGTTCATTTGATCTGAGCCGTCGATTCTTTGATCCAACGGCCCAGATTCATTTGCACCTTCGATATTTCATCGAGAAAATTCATTTCGATCGCATTTTTTCTCTCTCCTCCGACTGAAAACCCCTTCATCTCCTCCGATTCAAACGCCCAGTCGATCTCTCCGCCGTCGACTTTCCGTCATCTCCTCTCGTCGTCTGTCGATTGCATCGCTTGGACCTCGATTGTCTCGTATTAGGTTCGATTTCTCGTGTTTCTTTCGTTCGTTTCCTTTCAAATTCATCGTTTGATTGTGCAATGGCTCCCAAAACCAAGAATAAGGGAAAGACTGTTGCTTCTAAGCGCCTTAGGGTTTCCAAGCCTACCATTGCCAAGAACAAACAACCCTACAAGGCCCGAACCAAGAAATCCGATTATCCCTCTCGCTCCTCTTCGCGGGGTTATTCTCCTTCGTCTGCGTCTTCTTCATCTGAAGCTGAGCACCTCTTGAAGCGCCGGTGCAAGCCCGTTGGTGTTCGCATCAATGAGCCTTGCGTTGAGGCTTCTCCTTCACCCTCTGTGTCGAGCTCCGAAGAAGAAATCCCTGCCGTGCCACCCTCTGATCCCCTCATTCCCATTTGCCGAGATGATTTGTGTTTGGAAAAATTTCACTCTCTCCTCGGGATCAAACTTCTTAGAGAGCGATTCATTGTCTTTCCCGCTTTCACCGCTGAGAGATTATCTGAGATCCTATCCGCTACTCGTTTGGCAGACCTCTTTTGCTTCTCTCAGAGCGATTCTTCTCGTGCTTACCCATTATTGATTAAGATTTTCTATGCTAACCGCATTCGCGGTGAGTATTCGACCACTGGGGTTATTGACACTGTCAATCAGGGTACCCACATTTGCATTGATCCTGCTCTTTTAGGTACCATCCTTAGGATTCCCTCCACTGGATCCCTACCGGTTGATATTTCCATTTTTGATGTTGATGAGCTTGATCAGTCTGTGCTCCGGGACATGTTTCGTGAGATACCTTCTGCTCTTTCTTCTGGTGTTCAGTCGTCCATGTTCTCAGTGAGTGGTTGGGCTGTTCACCTTATGGTGAAGTCCAACATCCTGTCGAAATATGGATCTTCAGACCAGCTTTCCCAGGAGATCCTTAGGTGTATGTATGCGATCTTTTCTGGCATGTCAGTAAACTGGGCCGACGTCCTCCTTGATAGGATGGACAAGGTCCAGTTTACTACTTCTTCCTCCTACATTCCCTATGGCGGTCTTCTCACACTTGTCTTTCATCATTTTGGGATTGATTTGACTCCATACGAGCCCTTGCCTTTTGGTCCTCTTCTCGATGCTTCTGCAAAGTCGAAGTCCACTTCGGCTCTGCAGTCTGCATCTAAGAAGAGGCAATCCACATCTGCTCCATCCACTTCCACTGTTCCTCATGCTGACCAGCCATCTACCTCTGCTCCAGCCTCCCATGACATTCTGTTTGAGATGGTTACTGGTCTTTATGAGTTAGCGTTTTTGTCGTTCCTGCATCAGGGTATACCCTTCCCTGAGCACCTCAGACGATTTGTTCCACCCCAGCCTCGTCAGCATCCACCTTCTATCATCACTGAGATTATTTTGCATCATGGTGTAGATGCTACTCAGGATGTTGTTGCTGCTCCTCCTCCTCTAGAGGATAAACCCGTTGACCCAGAGACTGCTTCCTCCTCTGCTGCACCTCGAGACACTCACGCCTAGATTTTTTTTTGAGCTTTTGAGTGTTGTATGTATGATGGATATGATTTTTTTGAGCTTTTGAGTGTGGTATGTATGATGGATATTTTATGTGGTGATGATGTATGGATGAATCATGTATTTTGTTCATTTTGAGACACATGGTGTTGTTCTTATGTTTTGTACTCATGTGGTCTTATACATATATACATACACACACACACACACACACACACACACACACACACACACACACACACACACACACACACACACACACACACACATATATATATATGCAAGGTAAGTTAGAATTTGTATTAAGCAATATACAAAAGTACAAAGTGGCCTGACAATTGATTGCAAGTCCAAATGACTAGGGGAGAGGACACAAGCGTCGTCACCCTAGATCAAATAGTCTAACATCCAATCTCAGGACCAATTAACAAAACAACATACAAGACAAAATACATTCGCACAATGAAGGGATATAGGGGTAGTCAACCACTGTCTCTAATATCCCAGTTAGCACAAGCAGTTGCGGCCTCATCTTCAACGTCATCAACATTGCGCAGAGCAACGTGGACATCAGAGGTGATATCTTCAAAAAGAGCAGTCTTGGATTTCTTCTTATTTTCGAACACCCTTCTATTTCATTCGCGCCATAGATGCCACACCACCATAGCCAAGACTGTTTTAGCTAGAAGTCCCAGCACTCCCTTTTTGCAGAAATTGGCCAAGTAGAAGCCGCCGACTTCTGGTAGAGTGAGAAGAGCTGGGACCGTGACTCCCATCTTGAGGAAAGCCCTCTGCATGATATAATTGGCATAGGGGCAAGTGAAAAATACATGGTCTGTTGATTCCGGCATGTTATCCTCGCAAAGCTCGCATGCATTGGAGGTGATTGTACACCATTGCTCCAGGCGGCACTTGGTTGATAATTTATTTTTGAATGCTTTGAGAAGGGAGATGGAATACTTTGGGATATAATTGCTGAACCAAATAAGATTGTGATATAGAAATGGAGTTGATTTCTTCCGCACTGCCTCCCATGCCTCCCTGAGCCTAAATTCCGAGCCTGCATTCCATACCCAGGTATCATTGCAATCCGTGAGGGCAATAGGCTATAGCAAGGGTCTAAGCATAAGGATGTCTGGATCATCCTTCCATGTGACGCCATTCCAATATTCGGAAACACACTTTCTACTCGAATCAGTCGGAATGTTGTGAAGGGATTTTAGGGGGCCGCAAGGGAGCCAATTATTATGCCAGAACAGAGTATCCTTCCCATCTCCCACTTTTCTCTTAATTATACTTTGAGACAGGCTTCTGCAGTGGAGGAGGAATTTCCAAGTGCTAGATTGAGTTGGAACTCCAGTAGCGTCATAGAATTTAGCTGAATCCTTGTACTTGCTGCGCATGTATTCGGCCCAGAGACTTCCTGAGTGAAGAAGCCTCCAAGTAAGTTTAATTCCCGCTGCAAGGTTCAAGTCTGTCAGCAATCTTAAGCCAACCCCTCCTTCCTCCTTTGGTCGGCAAGAGTCACTCCAAGACCATGATTTAGTAGTGCCCCAGATAAACTTTCTGCACATCGATGTTAAAGTACGTAGCACAGTGGTTGGGAATTTGTATACCTGGATCCAAAAATTTATCATACCATATATCACTGATCTGACTAGCTCAATACGACCAGCTCGGGAGAGAGACGTGGATGACCAACCACTAAGGCGATTCCTGCATTTATCAATGAGCCTGTTATACATCTGAGCTTTTGGATATTTGGCTGACAATGGAAGACCCAAGTAAGTAGTAAACGTGTGAGCATGTTTAGCCCCCAGTAATTCTGCAAGCTCACTCTTATGTGAAGTTGCTGTTTCTTCGTCTGTTTCACACATTGTATAATTGCTTATTATATCTGTGTGAATTTTGAGATATTGTCTCTGTATATGATGTATTTTACATGTGATGTGATTTGAGACTATATGTTTTCTTCGTATATCTCAATGTTGATATTGGACTCTCATTCCTCTAATCACATAAGTTTATGATGATTAGATCTATGATGTATATGATTACTCTCATTCGTATATCTGTATATGATGTAGTTCACTCTTATATATATACTAGTCATAACCCGTGCCCAGAGGGCACGGTTCATTTATAGTATCCCCGCAAAATATTGGATCCCCTATTTTTAAACGGATAACAATAATTAAATCACAATAATTATTTAGTTCCCCAAAATTTAGTTCCCTTCAGATTTCACTTAGGTCACAGTTCATTTAAAATTTTCACCCCTCAAAATCTTGGATCTCTTAATTTTAAACGAACAAACATAATTAAAGCATAATAATTGTTATTTAGTTCTCTCAACAATTTTCGTTCTCCCAACATCGAGTTCCCCCAACAATGGGTTCCCTCCAGATTAGTCTCTTCCAAAATTTTAGGGGTTTAACCCTAAAATTGTCACAAACTCCCATCTTGCCATTGATTACTTACGATTCAATCAAAACTGTTTTCTACCCACTTCTTTGCCCTATTCAGCAAACACATTCAAAACATCCCTCAATTGAACCAAAAAATTTAGTTCCCCCAAAATCTAATCTCCCTCGGAGAATTTAGTTACAATCAAAACTTTTAGTTCCCTCCAGATTTAATTCTACCCAAAATTTAGAGCTTTCCATCAAAATTTTCACAAACTCTCATCATACCCATTGATTCCTAAAAATTTAATCTCGATTGTGGTGGGACACATGTGGACTAAAGAGCCAGTATCCAGATAAGATTCATACTTAATTATGGTGTACTAAGGGTATAGTTTGTCAGGGAGGTTATCTTCAGAGATGGAAGCGTACTATTACGAAAAGTGGTTACGCTGGTAGCAGAATGAACAGATCCAGATCTTCGCAATGTCTTTGGTAATGGAGAAAGGATTGAGCATCGAGTGGCAGATCCAACAACGGATAGGGGCATATGGGATGTCATGGATAGGCTTCTGTGGAGTATAGATGGACGCAACATGAATGAGACAATTTGTTCCTTCTATATTTGTTCCAGGAAAGACATTTCAACTCATTCTAATTCCATCCTGATTCTCGATATTAAGAAATTCTGACATCCTTGCTAGATCATCTCACACGCAGCTAGGCACATTTAAGTTTTTGAGTACTCGGTGAGGGAATGCCAATGATCTTCCAGAGCTTGGTGCAGATTAAAAACTATAAAGGTGAACTTTTATTGGTCACTAAAGTGTAAATAAAACATAAAAAATGAGTGCAACCTATAAATTTTGATCTCTCCTACACATGGCAAAATTTTATATTAGTTCAGAATCCTATTAATATGATTGCAATCCCCAAAGCATTTTTTTTATTTAGGATTAATTGGAGGACACATTGAACTTCTCCAATCATAATTAGACATGCAAATACAATCACAATTCAGGTTAAAAGAACTAAAAGCAGCCTCAAACTCAAAATTACTAATTTTCTTATTCAAACTATGAAATACAATTTTTAAATTAACATAATCAACATGATTACAATGATAATATCCACATAAACAAAATTCTGCAGACATCATAATTCTCATTAAAGTGAAACAAACTCCAAATTAATCATAAATAAACAATGAAACTGTTCGATTTTTCCTTCTATCTTAGGACCAAATGATAGAATGCCGAACATCATAGCAAATAGTAGTCGACCTTGTCCTAATTCAGTCGATTGTGATGATGTGATCGCGTGCGGCACCTGTTTCATCCAACGAAAACCCTACATTTCTAGTCGGGAACAAACTGAATCGTTTCTTGCGAGGAGAAAGCCTAGAAGAGATCTTGCTGCCTCAGGGTTTCTGCAAATACAACCACAAATCATGGTAAAGGAAACAACCACAGCCTCAAACTAAAAAATTACTAATTTTCATACTCAAAATGTGAAATCCAATTTTTAAATTAACATAATCAACATAAATAATGTCATCGTGGTGTTTCCTCGCATCATCCAACTAACATAAATTTGATTTTCGCATATTAGATGGTTAGATTTATAACTTCACCAGGCTAAAACACTTTCTACATGAATAAATGTACACTTATTTAGTTCATTTTTTGTGGTTCTGGGAATGTTATGAGATGCTCTTTCTATACTATGCACGTATCACCTTTTTTTATATAAACCAAAAGTATTGTGTAAAAAAATATGTTCAAATAATTATATTGAGTAATTCATAAAGAATTGGGAACAGTTGTTCATGTTCAAAGCAAGAATATAGACCATCAATTCTTCCGTGTTCCAGATTCGTCTGTTAAAAGTTTACTTGGTGATTGAAGTACCAATAAATCTGATATCTACCTCCCATTGACTTTGTTTCAGAAAATGGAAATAAAGCTAGAAATTAGCCCAACGACCGAGACTTCAAGTACAAAATTGACATCGAAATCAAGTGGGAAAACGAAGAGAACTACTTCAGAAATTTTGTGGGTAGAATCAGCGACAGCATGGGGTCTAATGATATTGGAATCACCTGTAGACATTCAGCTAGCTTCCACAAGTAAGAGGGTAATTTAAGTTAATTAAATCAATTAGGCATGTCATTAGATTGATATACACACATAAAGGTGCAGGGAAAGCATAAGGCTAAACTTTTGCTTTTATTACAAGATATTAGGACGGCAAATGTTTAAACATAATGTGACATCGCATTAAGAACTGAATGTTACTATTAGTCCAAAAAACGAAAGTATTGCTCTATTTATGCAAATTCTAACATAGTTGTCAGGCATTACGATGAATATATTCACACCTGATACCATCTATTCAGTTTCAGTCTGCAATTTTTTTTTGAAAACTTCCATTTTCTGCTGCAAAATTTACATGCACATCACATATATACATTGCATACAACCAAGATGGCTCTCATTGATCGTTTGCATAAACACATTTGAATTCATCGCAAATATATAAGTTCACTACATTGCTTAAAAATATGTGAACATATTTATTTTGCACATATTTATTTGGAATAATCTAGGTTTGCCTTATTTTTGTTTGCAACAGATGTTCACACAATTGTTGTCAGTTCATATGCAATGCAGGGTTGCAAAACTGAAATTGATAGGTATGGTTGCAAAACTGATGTCACGCCCCGCTTCCCTAATATGGAAGGCGAGACGTGAGGAGGTCCGCTCAGATGTGGAGCTGTGAAGCTGCAGTCTGATAAGCGTCTGTAAAAAAATTTCGAAAAGTAGCAGGTCCTTGCATTGCGACGAAACAACAACAATAATAAAGCAGATAAGAAAATATCCACCAACAACATCCAACAAATATTACATCACAGAATAGTCACAAAAGTATGAGTCTGAACAAGGCCTAAAGCATGGCCAAACAAAACAAAGAGAGATAGGTGCTACGCACCGAAACCTAACAGCAACTAAGCCAAGGTAACAACTAATGGGAGACTCCAAACGAGTCTAGGACTAGTCACCAGTGTCCTCGAACTTGGTCTCAGCAGGGACCTCAAACTCAGCGTCAACGAACTGCTCGTCCTCTGCTACCTGCTCTGTCTCAAAGTCTGACATGTGACACCCAAAGAGAAAAGGGCACATGTCAGCAAAAGTCTCCCAAGGGAAGCGGAGAACTTTTGTGCAAGGATACAAATATAGAAAACGACTAGCAGTTCTAAACAATATGAAATGACATTTAAAGAATGCAATAGTTTAAATGACACGATGCATGCACGTCGTAGCATCGTAGCAGAAACTACGAAAACACTATTTCACAATTTTCACGAAACATTAACTTTTCACATTGTGCACAGAGTTTATGCCTTACAGCTGAAGTGGCTGTACAGGCACACTTCTACGCTGAGTGGTCGCTTAACCCTACCCCTCCACGTGTATCGAGCATTGGTTTCCCAACAACACTGTGCTCGCGTCTGGATCACGAGCCAGGAAGTGTTTTTCATTTGGCGTAGGGGTGCACCTAGCCTCACTAGGAATAACATTTGTAGCGTGTGCTACTCAATCATGAAGAACATATGATGCATGACATGACATGGCAATGAGCAGATAAATTGCGTACCGTTAATTGAAATTTAAACATGGCATGGCAGCATGAATGAAAGCCGGTAAAGTGTCGGATCTAGTTTCGTTGTCAAACTAGATCAAATAGGGCGTCTAGGCGACTATCATTTCATCGCCTAGTCTCTTTTACACAATCTTACAAATTGGCCTAAAACACGGCCTAAATAATTACTGGCAAGTATCACTTGCCTGTTTCCGGTGGTATCGGTTGTCGTGGGTCCGTCTCGACGAGTATTACGTATCGGTATATCCGGTTCGCTGTTTTGGTTAAACAAATTACTGAATTAGATTTCATTGTGAGATAATTCAAAATATCGAGTTAATTCCTAAATTGGGCTCGTCTAATTTTTATTGGGTTCTCTGGTTAGGGTGATGTTTATATTGTGTTAAACTAACCTGACACACTTAATTTTATTCTGATATTGTTATCCCAATCTTTTATTAACAATTATCAACACGTTGAAATTAAATAACACTAACCAAATCAACTAACACTAACCACTTATTAATACTCATCTTATCTTAAGCTAATGTTATGGTTAACATCCCAATTAATACACCTACCTACTTACCCCTATTCATACATCATTTTAATACAAACCCCCCCTCCATTCTCTCTCTCTTTTCTCTTATTCTTTAATTAAAGGCTGTCAACACCTATCTCTTTCACATTCTTTGCTTTAAACTCTATTTACTCAACTTTAAGTGGCTGACTCTTTACTCCCCCTCTAACTTCCTCTCTCTCTTCCTGTTACTGTCTTTCTCTTCTTCTCCTTTATCTTTTTTTTTGTTTTCATTACAAGGTTGCAGCAACCAAGAGAAGGGGTCTCACCATCACCCGAGGGGAGGAGGAAGCATGCGTGCGCGGAGGGGAGGAGGGTATGGCGACGGACGGCTCCCAGGCGGCGCTCCAGGCGAACGGCGGCGGGGATCCGACGGTTTGGCGGCGGTGCGGCGTTGGCAGGCGGCGGCGCGCGCTCCCAGCGACGGACGGCGGCGCGGCACGGGCTCCTGGCCGGCGGCGGGCTGTTGGGGAGGCCGGTGGTGCGCGTGCGTGGAGAAGGCCGGCCCTAGGAAGAGGGAAGGAGGGTTTGTTGATCAGATTGGGTTTTGAATCTGGGGTTTTAATTTCATATTGGCTTTGTTTTCCTCTTTATTTTCAGATCTGAGATCTGAATCTAGTTTTGATTTGGGTTCTAAATTTGTTTGGGAATTGATTTTTTTTTTGGAAATGGATTTGTGGCTGGAAGTTGATTTTGTGGATGATTCGTTTGGAAAGAACTGATGGAGGTTTTGCTGATCGTCGTTTGCAGGGATGAAGAACTATTTGCTGGTTGGTTGTTTGCAGGGTTTTGTTTGTAGGATGAAGGAGAAGAAGCTAGATTGCCTTAAGAAGAAGTTAGCAGGGAACCGTTTTAATGCGGTTAGGTTGTTGATTAAGACTAGGTTTAATGATGTTTGACAAACTGAGGGAATGTAGCGTGTTATACTTCTCATCCTAAAAAACTAAACGTGTTTGTTGCATGAAGAGTAATAAATTAGGTGTTAAAGGTAATTATATAATTAACATAAGTCATTAGTAAAATAATTAATTTTAAGTTTTTTTTAAAAAAATTAAACTCGGTGGTTAATTAATGACGATACGGTTAAAAACGAAAACAGTGACGCGCTCGCGTTGACACGTACGGACGAAAAGTCAACCAGACGAAAATACCGGTACACACGAACTAAAATACTGGCCGTTACATTCTACCCACCTTAGGAAAAATTCCGTCCTCAGAATTGTTATCAACTAAGGAGCAAAAAACAAATATGGATAACGATCTCGTATCTCATCTTCTCGCTCCCAGGTAGATTCTCCTGGCGAGTCACGATGCCACATCACTCTGACTAGATCAACAGTCTTGTTCCTGAAAACTTTCTGACGTCGATCTAGGATCTCCACTGGTTGTTGTTCGTACGTCAGATCTGGCCGAATAGTAATTTCAGAGTAGTCCACAGCATGAGAAGGGTCGCTGATATAACGGCGGAGCTGGGACACATGAAAGACGTCATGAACTCCCTCTAAGGATGGTGGCAAAGCTAAGCGATAAGCTACTTCTCCAACTCGCTCTAGCACATCGAATGGTCCAATATATCTCGGACTAAGCTTGCCTCTCTTCCCAAATCGAATCACTCCTCGATTTGGTGAGATCTTCAGAAAAACATGATCTCCCGGCTGGAACTCCAAAGGACGCCGTTTAGCATCTGCCCAATGCTTGTAACGGTCCTGGGTGATTCGAATCTTGTCTCTGATATCTCGCACAACATTAACTGCTTCCACTATCATCTCTGGTCCCAAGAGTTCTCTATCACCTACGTCATCCCAACTCAGTGGCGAACGACATTTTCTCCCGTAGAGAGCCGCAAAAGGCGCCATGCCAATGCTCGCCTGATAGCTGTTGTTGTAGGAGAACTCCACCAAGTGCAAATGATCCTCCCATGAACCCTTGAGATCCAACTTACAGGCCCTCAACATATCCTCCAAGATCTGAATGGTACGCTCTGACTGGCCATCTGTCTGCGGGTGATACGCAGTACTGAACTTCAGACTGGTACCCAGATTGGTCTGCAGACTCTTCCAGAACTGAGATGTGAATCTCGTATCACGATCTGATACGATGCTCACAGGGACTCCATGCAAGCGCACGATCTCCTACACGACATAATTTACATCATGACTAGTACTAGAAGGAAATTATTAAGGTATGAGTTAGGTCATTACCTCCATATACTTCCTTGCTAATATCTCCGTGGACTGCCCAACTCGGAAAGGTATAAAGTGCGCGGACTTGGTTAATCGATCAACGATAACCCAGATCGCGTCGTTTTGCTTGGTGCTCCGAGGTAAGCCAGTCACGAAGTCCATCGTGATGTGCTGCCACTTCCATTCTGGAATTGGCAGAGGTTGTAGTAATCCGGCAATGCGATGATGTTCATACTTCACTTGCTGACACACGAGGCACTTGGCAACGCTCTGTGCCACACTTCTCTTCATCCCATGCCACCAGAAATTCTGTCGAAGATCTTTGTACATCTTAGTACCTCCAGGATGAATAGAATAAGGCGAACTGTGAGCCTCATTCATCAACTCCTCTCTGATATCTCCGACAGGTACACAGATCCTGCTACCATATCTCAAAGACACATCCGCGTGAATCAAAAAATCTGTCCGAAGCCCTGCTTCGACTTGCTCTCTGATCTTCTTAAATTTAGCATCTCCAGTTTGAGCAATCTTGATTCGATCTACAATCGTCGATTGAATCTGCATGTTCATCAACGACGATGTGACTCCCGGTAGTACAGCTTCAACATTCATCCTTCGCAGATCCTGCTGCAATCTCCACTGAGTTGTGAGAATCATCACTTCGGGCAGGCGACTCAAAGCATCCGGTACGACATTCACCTTCCCTGGATGATACTGAAGATCGATGTCGTAGTCTGCCATCAATTCCAACCATCTACGTTGTCTCATATTCAGCTCCTTCTGGGTGAATATATATTTCAAAATTTTGTGATTAGTGAAGATTTTCACTTTTTCACTCAGTAAGAAATGTCGCCAAATTTTCAGTGCAAAGATGACGGCAGCTAACTCCAAGTCGTGAGTCGGATAATTCTTCTCATGGACCTTCAATTGTCGTGAAGCATAAGCGACCACATGATTGTGCTGGTGCAGAACGCATCCAAGTCCCTTGCCTGATGCGTCGCAGAAAATTTCGAAGCCTCCGCTTCTGTCCGGAATAGCTAAGACTGGTGCAGTAGTCAGTCTCTCCTTCAAAGTAGAAAAAGCTTGCTCACAAGAGTCTGACCAACTGAACTTAACATCCTTCCTCGTCAATCTCGTCATTGGCTCAGCTATCCTCGAGAAATCCTTGATAAATCTGCGGTAGTATCCAGCCAATCCAAGGAAACTCCTGATGTCCGATGCCGATCGAGGTGTAGGCCATTCACTGACAGCTTTGACCTTCTCCGTATCCACTGAGATACCAGCTCCCTATACTACATGCCCAAGAAATGCAATTCTATCCAACCAGAATTCGCATTTGCTGTACTTGGCATACAGTCTATGGTGACGGAGCGTCTCCAACACTATCTTCAGATGTTCTGCATGCTCTTCCTCGCTCTTCGAGTACACCAAGATATAATCTATGAAGATCACTACGAACTTGTCAAGGAAGTCGTAAAAGATAAGGTTCATGAGATTCATGAACACAGCAGGAGCGTTGGTCACAACGAATGGCATGACAACGAACTCGTAATGCCCGTACTTAGTCCGAAAAGCGGTCTTAAGTACATCTTCCTTCTTGACTCTGACTTGATGGTATCCGCTCCGGAGATCCAAATTCGAAAATACCCTCGATCCATCGAGCTGATCGAAGATATCATCAATACGGGGCAGCGGGTACTTGTTCTTCACTGTGATCTGATTCAACTCTCGATAATCAATGCACATTCTTCTCGATCCATCCTTCTTCTTTACTAGCAAGACGGGTGCACCCCAAGGAGATACGCTGGGATGAATGAAACCCGTCTGTAGTAGCTCATCCAACTGCTTCCTCAACTCTTCTAATTCTGCAGGAGCCATACGGTACGGTGCCTTCGAAATTGGCTGAGCTCCTGGCATAAGATCGATGCCGAACTCCAACGCTCGATCGGGCGGCAGTCCAGAAATGTCTTCAGGGAAGACGTCTTCAAAATCTCTCACTATTGCAGGCTTCTCTGGTTCAATAATCATTGATGCGACGGTCAATCGGTAAGGCTGGGCTCGAAACTTGACAGGTCCAAGCGAACGTCCTCCGCCGACAAACTCGAATACTGGGTGGTCAGGAATTTCGAACACCACTTTCTTCCGGTGGCAGTCGATCGTGGCATAAAAAGCTCCTAACCAGTCAATACCGAGTATAGCATCGAAATTGGATAGGTCGTGGACAATGAAATTAGCATATAGTTCGTGTCCACTAATCACCAATGGGCATGGTCTGCATCCCAGTGCAACCTTCACTGCACCATTCCCAGTTGTAATATTCCAACACTTGGGAAGTGTATAGGTGGGTATCGAGTGTTTGACTACGAACTTTCGAGATAGAATGCACATGGAAGCTCCAGAATCGAATAGGGTCAAGGCCGGGTGAGATGAAACTAAGATGACACCTAAGGGTAACATGCAACTAGATTAACATGGGTCTAACTAATAAACATAATGCATAAATAAGGAGGACTAGTATAGAAGTTACCTGCAATAACTCCGTCCTCAGTCTCTGCCTCCACTGCAGTCATCGTGAAGGCTTGCCTCTTAGGCTGAACGGCCTGTTGGAAAGCCTGTTTCTGGGGAATGAGAGGCGCTCAACGTCCAGCGACTACTGGAGCTCTCTGCTGCTGAACTCCAGCTGGTGCCTTCTGAAGTTGATTGGCATGTCGACAATCCTTCACTGAATGCGTAGCGTCGCCACAAATCAAGCACTGGCCCAGAAACCTCTTGCACTGCTCCTTCACATGACCAGCCTTGCCACAAAAATGGCACAACTTCGGAGTAGGCCCACCTGGTCTCTTAAACTACACGGACTGATTAGGCTTGAACACAGGCCTAACCACAGCTCTGGCATGCTCCATAGGCCTCTTCCCAGCACCTGAATACTGTCCTCTCCTCTGATTGGCAATCAGCTCCTGCCTCTTGGCAGCTATCAACAACTTCTGGTAAGAATCCAAGTCCGAAGAGGAAATCAGACTCTGCAGCTCCAAAGATAAACCTTGTAAGAATTTCTGAGCTCGATCCTCAGCAGTCTCCACCATCTTCGGCGCAAAGCGACTCAGTCTCATGAACTCTTGGTGGTACTGGTCCACCGTCAGATTCCCTTGCTTCAGATTGATAAACTGCTGCATCAGCTCTCTCTTGGTAGCTCGAGGGAAATACTCATCATTAAATCTCGCCTTGAAAGTGGCCCATGGGATAGGCTTCGCCAACAGCTGCTCTTCTGACTCCCACCAACTGCGGGCATTGTCCTTTAGTTGCTTCTTCACTAAGTCAACCCATCCAGCCGGGTTAACCTTCGAGAGAAGCAGGTTATCCTTTGTGTTCTTCATCCATTCATCCGTAGCTAATGATCCTTCTGACCCAGTGAAATATGACGGGCCCAGCTCCCGAAACTGCTTCGCTCCCGGCTCGAAGCGAGGGGCATTCTGAAGCATGCCCTGCTGAACCTGCATCATCTGATGCATCATCCTCATCATCTCAGCCGTGGTGGGTTCTCTATCAGCATCCGCAACACGTCCTGCTCCACCACCAGCTCCAGGTCCACTACCAGCTTCTCGAGTAATGCGTCTACCGGCCATCTAAGACAAGGAAATGTTCAGATTAGACTTAATCATGACTCGAATGTTCCGAATATTTAAATGGATGTTGTTATCATCATTGTTGTTTCAATATTTCGCAGATGCAAAGAGAGGACCTGCATGGGCCACCACTAAAACCTGTCACGCCCCGCTTCCCTAATATGGAAGGCGAGACGTGAGGAGGTCCGCTCAGACGTGGAGCTGTGAAGCTGCAGTCTGATAAGCGTCTGTAAAAAAATTTCGAAAAGTAGCAGGTCTTTGCATTGCGACGAAACAACAACAATAATAAAGCAAATAAGAAAATATCCACCAACAACATCCAACAAATATTACATCACAGAATAGTCACAAAAGTACGAGTCTGAACAAGGCCTAAAGCATGGCCAAACAAAACAAAGAGAGATAGGTGCTACGCACCGAAACCTAACAGCAACTAAGCCAAGGTAACAACTAAGGGGAGACTCCAAACGAGTCTAGGACTGGTCACCAGTGTCCTCGAACTCGATCTCAGCAGGGACCTCAAACTCAGCGTCAACGAACTGCTCGTCCTCTGCTACCTGCTCTGTCTCAAAGTCTGACATGTGACACCCAAAGAGAAAAGGGCACATGTCAGCAAAAGTCTCCCAAGGGAAGCGGAGAACTTTTGTGCAAGGATACAAATATAGAAAACGACTAGCAGTTCTAAACAATATGAAATGACATTTAAAGAATGCAATAGTTTAAATGACATGATGCATGCACGTCGTAGCATCGTAGCAGAAACTACGAAAACACTATTTCACGATTTTCACGAAACATTAACTTTTCACATTGTGCACAGAGTTTACGCCTTACAGCTGAAGTGGCTGTACGGGCACACTTCTACGCTGAGTGGGCGCTTAACCCTACCCCTCCACGTGTATCGAGCATTGGTTTCCCAACAACACTGTGCTCGCGTCTGGATCACGAGCCAGGAAGTGTTTTTCATTTGGCGTAGGGGTGCACCTAGCCTCACTAGCAATAACATTTGTAGCGTGTGCTACTCAATCATGAAGAACATATGATGCATGACATGACATGGCAATGAGCAGATAAATTGCGTACCGTTAATTGAAATTTAAACATGGCATGGCAGCATGAATGAAAGCAGGTAAAGTGTCGGATCTAGTTTCGTTGTCAAACTAGATCAAATAGGGCGTCTAGGCGACTATCATTTCACCGCCTAGTCTCTTTTACACAATCTTACAAATTGGCCTAAAACACGGCCTAAATAATTACTGGCAAGTATCACTTGCCTGTTTCCGGTGGTATCGGTTGTCGTGGGTCCGTCTCGACGAGTATTACGTATCGGTATATCCGGTTCGCTGTTTTGGTTAAACAAATTACTGAATTAGATTTCATTGTGAGATAATTCAAAATATCGAGTTAATTCCTAAATTGGGCTCGTCTAATTTTTATTGGGTTCTTTGGTTAGGGTGATGTTTATATTGTGTTAAACTAACCTGACACACTTAATTTTATTCTGATATTGTTATCCCAATCTTTTATTAACAATTATCAACACGTTGAAATTAAATAACACTAACCAAATCAACTAACACTAACCACTTATTAATACTCATCTTATCTTAAGCTAATGTTATGGTTAACATCCCAATTAATACACCTACCTACTTACCCCTATTCATACATCATTTTAATACAAACCCCCCCCCCTCCATTCTCTCTCTCTTTTCTCTTATTCTTTAATTAAAGGCTGTCAACACCTATCTCTTTCACATTCTTTGCTTTAAACTCTATTTACTGAACTTTAAGTGGCTGACTCTTTACTCCCCCTCTAACTTCCTCTCTCTCTTCTTGTTACTGTCTTTCTCTTCTTCTCCTTTATCTTTTTTTTGTTTTCATTACAAGGTTGCAGCAACCAAGAGAAGGGGTCTCACCATCACCCGAGGGGAGGAGGAAGCATGCATGCGCAGAGGGGAGGAGGGTATGGCGACGGACGGCTCCCAGGCGGTGCTCCAGGCGAACGGCGGCGGGGATCCGGCGGTTTGGCGGCGGTGCGGCGTTGGCAGGCGGCGGCGCGCGCTCCCAGCGGCGGACGGCGGCGCGGCACGGGCTCCTGGCCGGCGGCGGGCTGTTGGGGAGGCCGGTGGTGCGCGTGCGTGGAGAAGGCCGGCCCTAGGAAGAGGGAAGGAGGGTTTGTTGATCAGATTGGGTTTTGAATCTGGGGTTTTAATTTCATATTGGCTTTGTTTTCCTCTTTATTTTCAGATCTGAGATCTGAATCTAGTTTTGATTTAGGTTCTAAATTTGTTTGGGAATTGATTTTTTTTTGGAAATGGATTTGTGGCTGGAAGTTGATTTTGTGGATGATTCGTTTGGAAAGAACTGATGGAGGTTTTGCTGATCGTCGTTTGCAGGGATGAAGAACTATTTGCTGGTTGGTTGTTTGCAGGGTTTTGTTTACAGGATGAAGGAGAAGAAGCTAGATTGCCTTAAGAAGAAGTTAGCAGGGAACCGTTTTAATGCGGTTAGGTTGTTGATTAAGACTAGGTTTAATGATGTTTGACAAACTGAGGGAATGTAGCGTGTTATACTTCTCATCCTAAAAAAAACTAAACGTGTTTGTTGCATGAAGAGTAATAAATTAGGTGTTAAAGGTAATTATATAATTAACATAAGTCATTAGTAAAATAATTAATTTTAAGTTTTTTTTAAAAAAATTAAACTCGGTGGTTAATTAATGACGATATGGTTAAAAACGAAAACAGTGACGCGCTTGCGTCGACACGTACGGACGAAAAGTCAACCAGACGAAAATACCGGTACACATGAACTAAAATACTGGCCGTTACAACTGAAATTCCTTAAAAGCTCTTCCTCCAAGTTCTGGGCAAATTGTGTAGATAATGTCCTCCTAGTCTACTTTCGCTTCTAACAAATCCACCATATCACTTAGCTTTCAGAATTTGGAATGGGACAACTCGAGCGCATACTCCAATGCCTTCATCTGATCTTCCACCTCTTCCATTTTGGCAGCAAGATCTATAGACAAAAATCTCTCATCTTCAATGCTCTGTCCTAATAGGTTTACCCTCACTTGTAGATTTTTGAATGTGACATTTTATTGAGCAGGTTGTCCACATAATTTATATTCTTCATCAACCGTAGAGCTTGAAAAGAAGATGGTGACTCTACAAAAATTTACAAAACATTTCTAAAAGCTATGTTTTCTCCAAAGGCACAGAGAAGGTAAAATTTTGAGGATTTCAACAAAAAGAGTAATCCCTACAAAAATGTTCTATATATATGAAAATTAAGGGAAGAGAAAATGATCTCTACTCACCAGGAGAAGAGCAAACAACGGAGCACGGAGTAACAGGAGACATCGATCCAGCCATCTACATAACATTTGGGCTCAACTCACTAACTGATAGCAACATGCTCTTGATAGCAACACCCTTGTAATAAAAAAGGAGAAGGATTTCACTGAAAACCCTGTATGAATGTACATCTCCAGATTCTAATACCTTTAGCAGTTGTTATATTAGCATCTGATAGCAACATCGTCATGCTTCGAAACTCATTTACTCGCCTACCAATCAAATTTTCTCCTAAAATACAACCTACATCGGAAATCCTTCCATACTGGTTCTGGGCAACTCCAGAAACACTTACCCCTGCATTATTATGTAATTCATATTTTTAAAGGAACAAACTGCACATTTTATAATTAGGAATCCATTGATCAGTCCAAACATCACACTCAGAACCATTCCCTAAACAAACCTCAGTATTGAAAAAAATTGTAAATACCCCAAATCCTTTGCCATTAAATATATTGGCATATGCAGCATTGAAAATAATTTAACGATTATTGCAAAATAAACATGGAAATATGCATCAATAAACTCAACAGGGCAAAAATATTGACAGGTACCAAGTACAAAACACGGCTAGATGAACCCACATCATTAGGCAAACAATAGAGTTCCTATGCTCACATGTCTACCTAAATCAACATGCTCTTGATGAATATTAACAAAGGGGTACACATGCAGCAACTTTTATCGATAATAATTTGTTTCATCAACTAAAGCAATTAAGCTTGGAGCCTAGACATCCATTCATGAAGAGGCAAAGTTTATACAAAATTCCTAAAGATGCCTTTATTCATTTCAGTTGTGTGTCTTTATGGTAGCTCTATTCTGTTTTTAAGCCTAAGGGCAAATGAAGAATTCAAACAAAAATTTGAGCTCCTTGTGATCTACAACTTAAATAGGAGATCATATAAATAAGCCTTAGGATTTCAGGGGTCCCATGCAGGTTTTTTTGGGGGGGGCAAACATAGGAAAGACTCCATATTTAGTAGCTTTCTTAAACCAAAAACTGTATTTACTTCAATATTCATTATGCAATGTCCATCAAATTTTATATAAGAAAGATTTAAAAAATGTTGTGAATGGTGTGAGGATTTGTTTGATTGCTATTTGTCAAGATTAATCGATTGATTGGGATGTTTAAGCAAAAACATGTTTTTCTGGAAATATTAAAATTACTACAGCATCATTAACATGTGCCCAAAATTAGAATATGATTTTGTAAGTGATTAATTATATTGATACAGAGAATAATTTTGGAAACTTACTAACAATTCAAATGTTAAAATACAGAAAGTTTCTTGTACATAGTGTTATGAGTCTTTAAAGTGGAAATATACATGACTTTAAAAAGGTAATTAGCAAATGTAGATACATCTATATATAGAAACCATGTACCAATTTAACAATGGCTGATTAGCAAATGTAAATACATCTATATATAGAAACCATGTACCAACTTAAGAATGGCTGAATAGCAAATGTAGATACATATATATATTGATACATCTAAGGTAATTAGTCAATGGTCTGAAAATTGAAACCATATACTAATTTTAAAAATTTTGGGCGCAATAATGATGACAACAATAATGAGAAAAACACAAATCATTAGTTCCCATATCAGCAAGCCCCAATTTTCTGGCCTAGCTTCATTGCGCAATATTTTTGCATTTGTTCTGCTTATAGATTTGTGAACGGTAACTCTTACAAAGAAAAAGTTCAAGAGGCCCTCCATTCTCTCAGGCATTAGATTTCTGGTTCCAAAAGAGTAGCGTTAACATTTGAATTGTTAAAATACAGAAAGTTTCTTGTCCATGGTGTTATGAGTCTTTAAAGTGGCAGTATACATGACTTTAAAAAAGTAATTAGCAAATGTTGATACATCTATATATAGAAACCATGTACCAATTTAACAATGGCTGAATAGCAAATATTGATACATATATATATAGAAACTATGTACCAACTTAACAATGGCTGAATAGAAAATGTAGATACATCTATATATTGATACATCTAAGGTAATTAGTCAATGGTCTGAAAATTGAAACTATATACTAATTTAAAAAAAATTGGACGCAATAATGATGACAACAATAATGAGAAAAACACAAATCATTAGTTCCCATATCAGCAAGCCCCAATTTTCTGGCGTAGCTTCATTGCGCAATATTTCTGCATTTGTTCCGCGTATAGGTTTGTGAACGTTAACTCTTACAGAGAAAAAGTTCAAGAGGCCCTCCATTCTCGCAGGCATTAGATTTCTGGTTCCCAAAAGTGGAATCGACCCAATAGGCACTTCATTCTTTGCAGCAACACTAAATGTACCTTTCTGCATGAATATGAAATTGTTAGCAAATAAGAAAGTGAAGTTTTACTTCTAACATGTCTAACATTTAAAAAGTTGCAAGTTTTTCCACTAATGATCCTCATCTTAAACGAACCCAATTTCCTATCCATACTGCGAGTTCCCTCTGGAAAGAAAAATATAGATGCCCCCTTCTTCACCAAATCCATGAAGCGCTTAAGGCAATCCTGAAATTAATGTACAAAATTAATGCAATAACATATTTATGTAAGAGAAAAACATATCTTAAAATCAATATGTATATGGTACATCCCAATTACTAATTATTAAGATTTCCTAACACAAAAAAATTTTATCAAACTTATTCTTTGCAGCATCCAACCACACCCTAAGAAAGATGCTCTAGTAATAAAAATTTACAGAATAAGGAAGATGAGACCCGTTGGGTTTAATCGATTACGAAGAAAAAGACTTCATAAAAGATATTATTGATAGGGTTATGTTAAAATTTCACTTTCTACACCAAATTATCTAATTGACAGCAAAAATAATGGTTTTCTCTCAACTAAAGTCCAATTCTTAATCAACCCAATGCATATCCATATAAAATTTTTTCTAACAGCCAAATTTCAAGAAACAGAAATAAATATTGACATGTAAAAAATGTTAGAAACTTTGAATTTATCACATAAAACAAACTTGCATGTCATTGCTTCGGTTGTGGTGTTGTCGGCGTCTTATCGTTCCCGCCCTTCCCATCAACTTTCACGATCAACTCCACTGAAAATTCACAAATTTTTTTTAATGAATAAATAAAAATTTTGTATAGCAAAGAAATATTTATATCAATTAAAGATTAAAAGAACTGCCATAGCAAGAGTTACTACCCTAACAGCAATTTCCATTAAAAGTCGAAACTTTGGAGCCAAGATATGATTTTGAAGACTCTGAATAATTTTTTAAAATGAATTTTTAAGATTCTGAATTGAAACTTTTGGGCCAATATATGATTTTTAAGATTCTGAATTTTTAAGATTCTAAATTTTAAGGCAATTATCCACTGATATGGCTAAAATTTAGAAGCTAAATCCTTTTATGACATTGTATCCACTAATATGGCTAAAATTCAAAAGCAACTCCTTTTATGGCATTGAAGTTAAATCCTTTTATGGCATTGCATCTATTGATATAGCTAAAAAATTTATGGCATTGTATCCCCTGATATAGCGAAAATTCAAAAGCAGGTCCTTTTATGGCATTATATCCACTGATATGGCAAAAATTCACAGATATGGCAAAAATTTGAACTATGTTTTGGGATCACGTATTGCCTCTAAGATTTTGATGGCAATTCACTGCCATAAAATGGCTGTTGAGCAAAACAAAAAACTGCTATCAGTTTTTTTTAAATCATAAGTGGGACAATCTCCATTAATGACCACGTTTAAAGACTTAATCTCCATTTAACTTCTGCTCAATTGCTCAATTGTTTTGCTCAATTTTGATCTAGGTTGTATGATGAAGGTGATTCATTTTGTACTATGCTATTGAGCAAATCCTTTTATGCCATTCATTTTGTAGTATGTCCTGACTGGAGATGTCAGCATAATCCTATTAATAACATATAGCTCTGACCAAAACTCCAATAGTAAAACTTATTTTGTATGGCAATTGAGCAAAACAAAAAACTTCCTGATAGCTGCACACATTTTATGACTCAAATAGTAAAGATTTTATTTTATGGCAAAAATTTAGAAACAAATCCTTTTATGGCATTGTATCCACCGATATGGGAAAAATTAAGCGTGTTACGCCTATTTGACTGAGGCCGGAAAGAACCAGGCCCAGAGACCCGACCGCCGGTCAAGAGCCCATCTGCGCACTCAGGCCCACTCGATAAGGCCCTATGGGGGACCCCCCCCACATGTCGATCCGACCCGGCCCCGGTAACACGCCGGTCACTCGCCCACTCCTGCGATAACCGCCCCCTCAATCCCGCTACCACTTAATGGCAGTTATAGGGAGGTGCAGGCATGGCGCAGGAAGCGGCGACCGGGGGGGGGGCGGATCGAGGGGGCATGATTGAGGGCGGGCGAGTGACGTGGGTCGGGGGCAATCACGGCGGAGGTCTATAAAGGGGCTACGAGGACGACAGGACAGGGGACCGCCTCTCAGGTATCTAGAACCGAAGGTACTCCATCAACGACCTAGTTCCCCCATTTCATCTCCTTCCTCCCCCGCTCGCGCCATGAGACGCCGTTCCGATCTCCTCACGAGTCGAACCGTCTCCGCCGGGCCTCCTCTTTCAGATCTCTGTCTGACTTAGGCATTGGAGGGGATTTGGCCGGAACCAAGGTCCGGCCCCCCTGACGAGTGTTCTCGTCTACGCAGGAGGGCATCAGATCCACGGGCCGAGGCTTCCCCTCCGCCCCTCACCGACCACACAACCAGCTGGACGATTGAGGCTTCCCCTCGTCGTCCGACCGCCGAGGCCGAGCGCAACCGACCGAGGCCGAGCGTCTCGACCCGGGCCGAGGCTACCCCTCGCCCTACCAACAGCCGAGGACCCCGATTCTACCCAGTCGACGCGCTCTACGTCGTCTGCTGGTCCGACTCGAGCCTCAACTGCACCAACACGACTCGCCCGAGGGACCCAAACGTTCCCCTCGACCACGTTGACCGGGTTGTCCACGCTCAACGCTTTGTAGTGAGAAAACACTCTGAAACATCTGGCGCCATCTGTGGGAACCGAAAACCGTCCCACGAAGACGCAAACCACACCAGCAATGGCACGAGCCAGCAATGGAAGGAAGCGCATGCCCCCCATCCCGGAGGAGGGGAATGGCGCATCCAACGGCAACCTCGAAGACACGCCCGTCGGCGATCACCTCGCCCCCTCAACCGAAGAGACCGGCGGCTCAGGACTGGCCACACAGGGACAGCTCCGCGCCCTGGCTCAGGAGACCAACGCGAGCCTCCAGACGTTGGTCGCGACGGTACAGCAGCTCGTCGGCCCTGCGCCATCCAACGGAGGCACGTTGGGCGATAGCCATCGATGGGCGGGGGGTCCCCCGCTCTTGTGGTCCGCCGTGGTCGACGACCACGGGACCCAAAAACCGAACACGGATCGTCGGTTCACGCTGTCCGGCTCCCGTCAGGCAAGATCACGCGCCTCCTCCCCTTATCGTGAAAGGAGCCGAAGAGAAACCGAAGGGACGGAGGGCGAATCGATGACTGCATCATCTCGTCGATCACGGTCATCCCGCCGCAGGAGAAGCGAACGACACCACTCGAGAGACCGATCACGGCGGAGCAGGAGCTCCCGCCGGAGGAGCCGGGAGCGTCGGGTCAGCCCGACCCCCAGCGTGGCGAGGGCCGTGGAGCCAGCCCCGCCGGCGCCTGTGCACCCTCCACCACCGAACGAGCCAGAGGCAGGCGACTGTCGAATCCCCGGGGGCATCCACAGAGACCGGTGCCCCCTATCACGGAGAATAACCGACGCACGGGTCCCCTCTCGATTCAGGATCCCGGCGCTGGGGAAGTACGACGGGATAGGGGAACCAGGAAACCACGTAATGGACTACGAGGGGGACATGTCCTTCCAAGGAGCTGACGATGACCTGCTCTACCGAGGCTTCTATTCTACTCTCAGGGGAGCGGCGAGGACCTGGTACCGCAGCCTGCCCAGCCGCTCCATCGACAGCTTTGAGGAACTCACCCAGTTGTTTTGCAAGCAGTTCATGGCGGGGAGGCAGATCAAGCCTGATGCTGAACATCTGTTCAACATAGTGCAAGGCCCGGCCGAGCCGCTCCGGCAGTTCATGCGCCGCTTCAATGCGGAGAGGCTGAACGTGAACAGCCCTCCCGACCTGGTGGTCCAAACAGCCCTTAAGAAAGGGCTTCGCCACAGAGGCCTCAAGAAGTCCCTGCACAACGATCCCCCGAAGGACCTCCCCAGGATCATGGCAAGGGCCGAGCGCTTCATGTTGACCGAGGAGGCCTTGGCCGTGGATGCAGGAAAAGCCACTCGAGGGACCAAACGCGGCGACAGCGGACGAGGCAGCCCTGAAGGATACCGGACCGAGAAGAGGCCGAGAAACAGGCAGCGCGGAGAAGGTACGAGAGACGCCACCCCAGACGCCGTCCTCGCCCAAGTGCAGAAGGAAGAACGCGTCGATCGCCCCCCACCGAGGGCGAAAAGAGGTGGAAAGAATAAGGAGAAATACTGCAAGTACCACAAGGACGATGGCCACGACACTGAAGACTCCTGGCACTTGAAGAAGGACATTGAGAAGCTGATGAGTCGGGGGCACGCCAGGAGCTTAGCCGACGAGCCGGCCCATGGGGAAGGGACCTCCATGCAGCCGGACAAGGGGAAGAAGATCAACACCGTCCAAGGACCCCTCCGCATCGTAGAGTGAGCGGGCGAGCTCTCTCCCCCAGTCGTAGCCTGGTCCGAGGGGATTATCTAGGTTTACATCCCTCTGTCTAGCTTTATTCCCTATTTCCTTTCCTCCAAATGTACCAGTCCGACATGACTCTTAAGAGTACAATTGCATTCCCTTTTTGTCTTTTCTTAAATCCTCGACGGAATTGACATTTCACTAATAGTGCAAAAGAATGGAGACCGCCGCCTCACTGGAGGAGGAAGGGGGGCACTGCCCTCGCCGACCGACTCCTGCGCTCGGAAGCCTGGGGGCAATTCCCCCAGCCAGCGCGGACGCCGACCGGTCCTAAGCCGAGGAGCTTTGCCCTCGCCGACCGACTCCTACGCTCATAAGTCTGAGGGCAGTTCCCCCAGCAGGCACGGACGCCGACCGGTCCTAAGCCGAGGAGTTTTGCCCTCGCCGACCGACTCCTGCGCCCATAAGTCTGGGGGCAGTTCCCCCAGCAGGCACGGACGCCGACCGGTCCTAAGCCGAGGAGCTTTGCCCTCGCCGACCGACTCCTACGCTCATAAGTCTGGGGGCAGTTCCCCCAGCAGGCACGGACGCCGACCGGTCCTAAGCCGAGGAGCTTTGCCCTCGTCGACCGACTCCTGCGCTCGGAAGCCTGGGGGCAATTCCCCCAGCCAGCACGGACGCCGACCGGTCCTAAGCCGAGGGACTTTGCCCTCGCCGACCGACTCCTACGCTCATAAGTCTGAGGGCAGTTCCCCCAGCAGGCACGGACGCCGACCGGTCCTAAGCCGATGAGCTTTGCCCTCGCCGACCGACTCCTGCGCCCATAAGTCTGGGGGCAATTCCCCAGCCAACGCGAACGTCATCCAGTCCTAGGCCAAGAACAAGGCAGCAACGCAAAATACACGAGAAGTCCGAGTAAGTCAATTTCGTTTATAACAGTTAACCAGGGTACAAAAATGTGTCTTATTTACAGGGAATCGAGGCGAAGAAAACTCTCTACAAATAATCCACTCACGACGAATGACAAAGTTCGTCACCTACAGAAGCTAGGTCGACACCGACAGAGCAAAATTTGTTGACAAAAGACCCAAAGTAGATAGCCCAAGCGAGCAGCCATGCAACCAGCAATTATTGGCCCCGGAGCCGGTAGCGAAGCCGAAGGAGATAGCGGGGCCAGGGATCCATTTCAAGTAGACTGGCCCAAAGCGAAGAGGATGCTAAAAAATTTGAGGATAAGGCCAGGAGGGACGGCTTAGGGAGCCCGGGCTCGGGAGGACACATCCTCGGGCACCTCCCCCTGCTCGGAGCAAGGGGGATCGACCGGCGGATGGGCTTGCCGAACACGCTCCGCACATTCCCGGAAGGAAGACTGGACGACTTCGACGATCCGAGGGGCGATGAGGTCTTCATACGCACCGAAGGCCTCCCTGAGAACCTCGAAGATCCTCTTCCCCAGGGTCTCGACGACGCCCCTCTCCACCTCCTCTGCAAGCCGCGTCACCTGGCGCCGATCCGACAGTTCCCTCTGAAGCTCCTCCCTCTTCAGGTGGAACGACTCCGCCGCTTCCTCAGCCGACTGACGGACATCCTCCAGCTTTCCCTGGAGGTCACCCACTCGTCCCTCCAACTCGGCCACACAGAGCTTGAGGCGCCGAGACTCCATCTGGGCCTCCGTCATAGCCACCTCTGCCACCCCGGCCCGCTCCTGGGCCCTCATGGAGGACTCCTCCAGCTCCCTCAAGCGGACGGCTCGACACTGTAACTCCACAGCGAGCGCTGAACCCTGGAAAGACGAGACATGGGCTAAGAAGAGGATAAAGGGAAGGAGAGGATAGCAAGATAACCGAACCTGTTGAAGGATCCAGACCAAGGAATCCGACATCTTGTCGGCAGGGATCTTCTTGAGGAGGCTGCGGTCCCGGGGAGGGACGGAGACCTCGGCAACCTGCTGGGCCAAAGCTCGGTCGACAAACATTGAACTCCCAGGGACGACAAGGGAAGCCAAATTGCTCGCCAACAAGGCCCCGATCCCCGGTGATACGGGCGAGGACGCTGCGAGGGGGGTGGTCGACAAGGCTACCGAAGGATCCCCGGTGGTCGCCGCAGGAAGCGCGGAACCCGCCGGACTGGAGGGATCCGCGTCCTCCTTCCTCTTCTTCCCTCCGTGGGGCTCCGAAGGCACCGGAGGGGAGCGCTTCCGCCTCGCACCATCCCCACACTCGGGAACCTAAGGGGGCACGCCAAGGGCAGGAGGGACTGCACCGGACCCGTCATTACCCCCTGCCTCTTGGGCTGACGGGGCGGGTCCGGCCCTTGTGACCCCCCCGGGAAGGGGATCGCCAGAATAAGAGGCGGGAGGCGCGGCCACCACCTTACCCACGGAAGGCTCGGCTCGGCGCACTTCCTCCTCAATGGTCCGCCGAGGCGCCCTTCCAGAGGTACTACCTCGGCTCCGAGCAGCTCCACGACGGATCAGTTCATCGACGTCACGGACGAACTTGCGGCCAGCCATCCCTGCAAGGGAAACCAAAATCAGGATGAGTCACAGGGCGATTCAAGACTGAAAAGGCGACCTACCCGGAGACCACAAGACGGCCTTCAGGAGTAGGTCGTCCAACAAGGACCAGATGGACTTCGATTCCAAGGGGAGGGTCGACAGCAGCGCGGCGGCTGCCCGATCGACGTCTGAGAGAGCTAGCGGCGGGCGAGGCTGGACAGACCCGCCCCAACTTGTCAAAATCTGGGCATCCCCCAGGAAGACCACAAAGACGTAGTCCGAACTCCAATCCCCCGACCAGCGGGGCAGCCCGATCAGGCATTCCCTCCTCGAGCGGGCTCGAAGCTGCAGCCATGACCCCGGGCCGACCGTCTGGATCTGGTAAAAATGGAAGAGAAGGGGGAGAGACGGCTCCAGACCGCGGGTACAGCAGAGCGTAGCGAAGCCCGTCAGTACCGCAATCGAGCAAGGGGTGAACTGGCAAAGCGGCACCATGAGATATTCCATGACCTGGATAAGGAAGGGATTGAGCGGGAAACGAAGACCCAGGCAAAACATTTCGACGTAGACACCGACTTCATTGCTCCTCGGAAGGCAAATCCGCTCGTCAATGAATGGAGCTCGGACATCGTACGGGAAGCAGAGATACCTTTCCCGGATCTCCGTGACCGCCGAAGGAATGGTCCTCGACGGCGTTCGGAGGACAACCGGGGGGCACGTTAAGACGCACGGTAGCCGACGCCATGTCATCACAGGCGTAGTCTGGGAATAGCTTCCCCTTCCCCTTATCTCAGAGGGGACGACTCTCGGAGGAGGAACCTGATCCCAGTAGCCGAGGCCTTCCCCGCCTGGACTCTGGAGAATCCCTCGCCCCTTGGCCAGAACCGCCTATCCTAAGAGCAGCCATAATACGAGAGCGAGAAAGGAATTACCTTTTAACTAGTTTGGAGGAGACAAGGAAGCAAAGGCGACGGGAAACTCCGAGTTGTTGAAAGCCTAGATCAATGGTAAGAGCAAGAAAGAAGTGGAGATCAACGCAGCTGGGGATCTTATATACCGGACACAGGGACGAATTCGAAGCGCCTGACGAGAACGCGTGGCAGGACTCGAAGAACCGGTGGTGTTTCGAAATCGGCGCCAAGGGAAGTCCAATCGATCCGCCTCATCATGACCTACATTTATGACCACGCCTCAATTAAAGCGCCACTCGGAATCCCAGGAGGCACAGCGGTCGATCCGAGCACACCAAGGCCGATCGACCCCACCAAGGGCGGCTCACAAACCTCTCGGCTTCTCAACTTAAGACGACCCCGCGAGCGGTGGGGATAAGCTTGCAGCTACAACGTGGCAGCATCAGAGGATCGAAGGCGCTTCGGAGCCCGCGCCTTAAAAGTATCGAACGGGCCAACTCATGATGACGACTAATAAATGAGTCGGCATCAACTGGCGAGCCTGTCAAGGTCGGCGAAAGTCACATCGACCGAGCCGAACCGGCCAAAGCCGACCGACCCGACCGATGGGGGCAATTGTTACGCCTATTTGACTGAGGCCCGAAAGACCCAGGCCCAGAGACCCGACCGCCGGTCAAGAGCCCATCTGCGCACTCAGGCCCACTCAATAAGGCCCTATGGGGGACCCCCCACATGTCGATCCGACCCGGCCCCGGTAACACGCCGGTCACTCGCCCACTCCTGCGATAACCGCCCCCTCAATCCCGCTACCACTTAATGGCAGTTATAGGGAGGTGCGGGCATGGCGCAGGAAGCGGCGACCGGGGGGGCGGATCGAGGGGGCACGATTGAGGGCGTGCGAGCGACGTGGGTCGGGGGCAATCACGGCGGAGGTCTATAAAGGGGCTAGGAGGACGACAGGACAGGGGACCGCCTCTCAGGTATCTAGAACCGAAGGTACTCCATCAACGACCTAGTTCCCCCATTTCATCTCCTTCCTCCCCCGCTCGCGTCGTGAGACGCCGTTCCGATCTCCTCACGAGTCGAACCGTCTCCGCCGGGCCTCCTCTTTCAGATCTCTGTCTGACTTAGGCATCAGAGGGGATTTGGCCGGAACCAAGGTCTGGCCCCCCTGACGAGTGTTCTCGTCTATGCAGGAGGGCATCAGATCCACGGGCCGAGGCTTCCCCTCCGCCCCTCGCCGACCACGCAACCAGCTGGATGATTGAGGCTTCCCCTCGTCGTCCGACCGCCGAGGCCGAGCGCAACCAACCGAGGCCGAGCGTCTCGACCCGGGCCGAGGCTACCCCTCGCCCTACCAACAGCCGAGGACCCCGATTCTACCCAGTCGACGCGCTCTACGTCGTCTGCTGGTCCGACTCGAGCCTCAACTGCACCAACACGACTCGCCCGAGGGACCCAAACGGGCCCCTCGACCACGTTGACCGGGTTGTCCACGGTCAACGCTTTGTAGTGTGTAACGCCTGCTTTTCATGTATCTGGATTTAATATTATATAATATATGTTTTGGTGGATTTTCTCCTCTTGTGTGGTTTTCGTCTCCGTAGATTTCATTTTCGATCGATTCGTCGTATTTTCTCGCTTCTTCCTTAGGATTGTCGATTTCGAAGTATGTCATTCGTGACGGACTTCATAACGGTCGTATCTAACTGTTAGATCAGGCCTAGGAGTCTTAGGAATCGATACCGGGGCCCCGCGCTCCGTATCGGTACTTTTCTGTGCTCATTAGCCGGTGTAAGAAGGGCCACCGACCGACTAGATGACGATCCAGTCGGTCGGCAATCCTTCTTGGACCGACTAGTTAGCTTTCTAAATTTCTCAGGAGTTACTGTTTATCGTTAGTCGGTCTAAGAACGTTGGTTGACCGACTAGGTTGCAAACTAGTCGGTCAGCAATGCTTCTTGAACCGACTAACTCATCAAATTATTTTTGTATCAGTTACTGTTTACTCTTAGTCGGTCTAAGAACGTTCATCGACCGACTAGATGCCAAACTAGTCGGTCAGTACTTGTTCATGGACCGACTAACTCTAGAATCCTATTTTCGTTCAGGAGTTACTGTTTGCACTTAGTCGGTCTGCGTTGGTCGATCGACCGACTAGTTGCCAAACTAGTCGGTCAGTGGTTGCTCTTTGACCGACTAACCAGTGTTAAAACCCTAATTTCTGGGCAGCCGCCAGCTCAACCTATTTATACCCAACCCAAACGACTTCTTCTTCTCCAACACGATCCAAAACCCTAAAAACATCCCCCTTCAGCCCCCATCTTCCTCCAAGCTTCATCCCTCCATTCTAAGCCCTAAATCCATCATCCAATCCATCCATTCACTCATTCCACCTCCCATTTTCCCCAAATCTCCATCGAAACCCATCAAAACCCCCAAATCCCCCAAAAAACCCTAGTTTCCCCAAACTTCTCCAATCTTCTCCAGATTTGATCCTAGGGTTCCCCGGAGTGTTTCTTCCGTCTCCTCTCGTTAAGAAATCAATCTACCGTTGTTTTCTTAACTTATTTATATTTTTATGAAACCCTAATAAAATTCATGTTGTTTGTTGATTGTTCCCCCAAAACAACGATTTCCTCGTAGATTGGCGTCCGTGTGACGAAGTAATCGTCCACCCCCGGTGCTAGGCAAGTGAAACTTGCCACTTAGGGTTTAGGCCATGTTTTAGGCCATTTGCATGTTGTAGGCATAAAAGAGGCTAGGCGACGAAATGATACTCGCCTAGGCGCAAATTGGGGAACTAGCTTGACAACAAAGCTAGTTCCAACACATATAGCATGTTGCACAACTCCCATGTCATGTTTACTTTCAATTAACGGTACGCGAATATGTTCATGTCATTGCATTTCGCCTGTCACGTTTAATTCAATTAACTGTACGCAAATAAATTGTCATGATCTCGCATTCTTTAGGTATTGCTGTGATTGCGTAGCTTCGCTACAATGTTGTGTTCCTGGCTCGTGTTCCAGAAGCGGGCCATGTGTTGGTTGATAGCCAATGCCCGAATTGCGTGTTCCGGCTAGGTGTTCCCTACGCCATACTAGTGTTCCTGGCTCGTGACCAGAAGCGAGCATAATGAGTTGGAAACCCCAACGCTCGATGTATTGAATTGTGAACTAAGAATGCGAGCTCAATGTGCGGGGCAACCTCAGGCTCACTAGCTGAGCTCAATGTGCGGGGACCCCAGGCTCCATATCGTGTGAATATTGGGTAGTGTTTAGTGCCGATCGGTCTGAAATGCTATGCCATTCAGCGAATGGCGTAAACACCTACAAAATGTGAATGTATTGAATTGATAGTAGCTTGGCTACTCTTGTCTTGTCCCGATGATTGTTCTCTTGTACAAATTGTCTTGCCATGTTTTAATTGTGCACTCATGTTATAACTGCCATGTCATGCATACTAAACTGCTAGGTTGCTAGATGACTCACTTTCAGTTTCCTTGCCCAAGTCTTTCTAGACTTGCTGACATGTGCCCCTTTACTCTTTTTGGGTGACACATGTTAGATCCTGAGCCCGAGTACCTCGTTGAGGACGAGGTGTTTGCTGACGCCGAGCCCGAGCTTGTGTTTGACGGGGAGTACGTGGACACTGGGGACCAGTCCTAGTGTCTTCGTTGTGTTTTACTTTTATTAGACAGTTGTTCTGTTATCGGTGCGTAGCACCTATACTTTGTGGTTGTCGTTGCTTTTGTTGGCCTTGTTCTGGGCCTTGGACTCCTTTCTTTTAGCCTGGTGGCTTTTCTGGATGTTGAACTTATTTTTGATGTTGGACATTTTGTGAGATGTGGAATTTTATTTCAGTCTCTCCTTGTGTTATTATTGTTATTCTGTTGTGGTTACAGGGACCTGTTTATGTATTTGTGGACGCTTATCGGGTTTGGGGCTTCACAGCTCCACTCTCGTGCGGACCTTTTCACGTCTCGCCTCCATTTTAGGGAAGCGGGTCGTGACAGGTTTTAGTGGTGGCCCATGCAGGTCTCCTTCTGTAACTGCGATCTTTGGAATAGCGATAATAATATTAGAATGTCCAATAAATTAAGTTCGACGTCCGAGTCATAAGCTATGAGTCTAATCTGATTCGTTCTCTGTGTCATTAGATGGCAGGAAGGCGTTTCACCCGTGGTGGGGGTAGTGGTGCGCTCCCTCATGATGAGGAGCCTGAGCGGGAACCCACCAGCGGTGAGATGATGCGGATGATGCTCCAGATGATGCAAGTGCAGCAGGGCGTGCTTCTGCAAGTCCAGAATGCTCCACCTGCTCGAGCTGCCCGGGCTCTTCCGGATGCCCCTCACTCTGAGCCAGGAGCGAAGAAATTTCGGGAGCTGGGTCCCGCATATTTTGATGGTTCTAAGGGTCCTCTGGCTGCCGATGAGTGGATTCGGAACGTCGAGGACAATCTGAAGATGGCCAAGATCACCCCGGCTGGATGGGTTGATTTGGCGAAGAGGCAGCTCAAGGATAACGCCAGGAATTGGTGGGATGCGGAAGAGAAGTTGTTGGTGGAGCCGATAGCTTGGGCTACCTTCAAAGCCAGATTTGAGGGTGAGTTCTTCCCCAAGGCTGCCAAGGAGGAGATGCTGCAGCGTTTTATCGATTTGAAGCAGGGGAACTCGTCGGTGGACATGTATCACCAAGAGTTCATGAGGCTGAGTCGGTTTGCGCCGAAGATGGTGCAGGACGCTGAGGAGAGAGCTCAGAGGTTCCTGCAGGGGCTTGCTTCGGAGCTCCAGAGTTTTGTGACCTCCTCTGACCGGGAGTCTTATCAGAAGGTTCTAGTCGCTGCAAAGAGGCAGGAGCTGCTCGTGAACCAGAGGAAGGGATCTGTTGTTGGTGCTGGGAAGAGGCCTGTGGAACAGGCGAGAGCTGTGGTTAGACCTGGATTCAGGCCTAACCCGTCTGCTCAGTTTAAGAGGCCAGGAGGGTCTATTCCGAAGTTTTGCCATTTCTGCGGCAAGCCTGGCCACATCAAGGATCAGTGTCAGAAGTTTCTGGGCCAGTGTCTGGTTTGCGGTGATGCTTCTCATGTCGCGAAGGATTGTCGGCATGCGGATCCGCTGCGGAGGGCTCCTGTTGCAGCTCAGCCGTTGCAGCAGCGAGCGACTGTTCCTGCTGGTCGTGGAGCAGCTCTTGTTCCACAGGGACAGGCTTTTCGGCAGGCTGTTCCGCCGAGGAGGCAGGCTTTTCTGATGACCGCTGCGGAGAGCGCGGCTGTGGATGAGGTTATCGCAGGTAATCCTCACTCTAGCTGTTACTTTCCTAGCTGGTTTTGATTGTTAGATTATGTTGTTTGCTTGAACATGGTTGTTTGCTAGATTAGGGTTTGATTGTTAATTGCTTGATTAGGTGTTATTTTGATTTGCACATTTCCTGCACGAGTCCTCTTTGACTCTGGTGAATCGATGTGCATTATTTCTCGGAGCTTCGTGGAGAGACATTCCTTGTCGACGTCCCCTCTCCCCAAGAGTTGGAATATCGTTACAGGGAATGGTGTCGTCTCGGTGCATCGTGGTTGCAATTCTTGCTCGTTGGTGGTTTGTGGACATGAGCTTTTCGCTGATTTCATTGTCCACGACATCATCAACTATGATGCAGTTCTTGGGATGGATTGGCTTGTGAGCTTCTATGCTACGATCGACTGCAGGAGAAAGAAGGTGGTGTTCGAGATTCCCGGACATCCAGTATTTGAGTTCAGTCGTGGTAGCAGTTCGCTTGGTCCTGTCAGATTTCGGGCCAGGCCGGTGGAGGCTGTGGCTATGCAGACGGAGCTGGAGTGGCCAACTGTGGTGCGTGATTTTGGCGACGTCTTCCCCGAGGAGATGTCTGGGTTGCCACCTGATCAGGCCTTGGAATTTTCTATCGATCTTGTTCCAGGTGCGCAGCCGATTTCGAAGGCGCCGTATCGTATGGCACCTGCTGAGTTGGAAGAGTTGCGGAAGCAGTTGGATGAGCTTTTGCAGAAGGGTTATATTAATCCTAGCGTGTCTCCGTGGGGAGCACCGGTGTTGTTGGTTAAGAAGAAGGATGGTTCGCGTCGCATGTGCGTGGACTATCGGGAGTTGAATGCGGTGACCATTAAGAATAAATACCCGTTGCCTCGCATCGATGATATTTTTGATCAGCTTGGAGGTTCGAGGGTGTTTTCTAAGTTGGATTTGAGGAGTGGTTACCATCAGTTGAAGGTGAAGAAGGGAGATGTTCCGAAGACAGCGTTCAGGACGAAGTATGGACACTAT
The DNA here is from genome assembly GCA_030789695.1 of Scilla litardierei. NCBI lineage: Eukaryota > Viridiplantae > Streptophyta > Magnoliopsida > Asparagales > Asparagaceae > Scilla > Scilla litardierei. The sequence goes on from CM061142.1 coordinate 369,611,133, forward strand.
GAGTTTGTGGTTATGCCCTTCGGCGTAACTAACGCGCCCGCAGTTTTCATGAATCTGATGAACCTGATTTTCTACGACTTTTTGGATAAGTTTGTCGTTATCTTTATTGACGACATTCTGATCTATTCGAAGTCGGAGGAAGAGCATGCCTCGCACTTAAGGACGGTGTTGGAGATTTTGAGGAAGCATCGGTTGTATGCTAAGTTTTCGAAGTGCGAGTTTTGGCTGGATCGAGTTGCTTTTCTCGGGCATGTGGTGACTGGAGATGGTATTTCAGTGGATCCCGAGAAGATTCGGGCCATCAGGGAGTGGCCTGTTCCGTCGTCAGCGCCTGAGATTCGGAGTTTCCTTGGACTTGCCGGTTATTATCGGCGATTCATCAAGGACTTTTCTCGTATTGCTGAGCCGATGAACAGGTTGACGCGGAAGGATGTTGCTTTCGTTTGGTCGGGTGATTGTGAGAGTGCTTTTGGTGTTCTGAAGGAGAGGTTGACGACTGCCCCTATTCTTGTCGTGCCTGATCGCAGCGGTGGATTTGAGATCTTTTGCGATGCTTCTGGCAAGGGTCTCGGTTGTGTGTTGCATCAGCATGGGCATGTTATGGCGTATGCGTCTCGTCAGCTTAAGGTTCATGAGAAGAATTATCCGACGCATGATTTGGAGTTGGCTGCCGTTGTGTTTGCTCTTAAGATTTGGAGGCACTTCCTGCTGAGTGAGAAAGTGAAGATTTTCACCGATCACAAAAGCTTGAAGTATATTTTCACTCAGAAGGAGCTCAACATGCGACAGCGTCGGTGGTTGGAGCTTATGGCGGATTATGATATTGATTTGCAGTTTCACCCTGGCAAGGTGAATGTGGTTCCAGATGCGAGTAGGCTTCCAGCGGTGATGATTTTGACCTCGCAGTGGAGATTGCAGCAGGATATTTGCGAGTCTGGCGTGGAGATTGTTCTTCCTGGAGAGGCTTCGTCGTTGATGTACATGCAGGTACAGTCGACGATCGTGGATCAGATTAAGGCTGGCCAGGCCGAGGATCCGAAGCTGGTGAGGATTCGGGAGCTGGTGGAAGCCGGTCTGCGGACTGACTTTTTGATTCATGAGGATGGCTCGCTGAGGTTTGGAGCCAGGTTGTGTGTGCCTGCTGGGGATATCAGAGAGGAGCTGATGGTGGAGGCACACAGTTCGCCGTATTCTGTGCATCCTGGTGGCACCAAGATGTATCAGGATCTTCGTCTGAATTATTGGTGGCATGGTATGAAGAGGAGCGTGGCTCGGAGTGTAGCCAAGTGCTTGGTTTGCCAGCAAGTGAAGGCGGAGCATCAGCGTTCGGCCGGGTTGCTACAACCGCTTCCGATTCCGGAGTGGAAGTGGCAACACATCACTATGGATTTCGTGACTGGACTACCTCGGAGTCCGAAGCAGAATGACGCGATTTGGGTGATCGTAGATCGATTGACCAAATCTGCGCACTTTATTCCGTTCCGAGTGGGACAGTCCACTGAGGCGCTAGCGAGGAGATATATGGAGGTGAAATTCTTTTACTCTCCGTTTTATTTCCTTTTCCTAGTTTGGATAGTGATGTAACGTGAATCGTGCAGGAGGTTGTGCGACTTCATGGAGTCCCCGTGAGTATCGTGTCTGACAGAGACACGAGGTTCACATCTCAGTTCTGGCAGAGTTTGCAGAAGAGCTTGGGTACGCGTCTGAGTTTCAGCACGGCGTACCATCCGCAGACGGATGGCCAGTCCGAGAGGACGATTCAGATTTTGGAAGACATGATGAGGGCGTGCATGTTGGATTTCAAGGGTTCGTGGGAGGACCATCTACATTTGGTGGAGTTTTCCTACAACAACAGCTTCCAGGCGAGTATTGGCGTGGCGCCTTTCGCCGCTCTTTATGGGAGGAAATGTCGATCGCCATTGAGGTGGGATGACGTTGGTGATCGGGAGTTGTTGGGACCTGAGATGATCGTGGAGGCCGTGGAGATCGTCAGGAATATTCGGGAGAGGTTGAGAATTGCTCAGGACCGTTTTAAGCATTGGGCGGATGCTAAACGTCGTCCTTTGGAGTTTCAGCCGGGCGACCATGTGTTCTTGAAGATTTCCCCGAATCGCGGTGTGATTCGTTTTGGGAAGCGTGGGAAGTTGAGCCCGCGATACATTGGACCGTTTGACGTTTTGGAGAGGGTTGGCGAGGTAGCTTATCGCTTGGCCTTGCCGCCATCTTTGGAAGGAGTTCACAATGTTTTCCATGTGTCGCAGCTTCGTCGATACATTAGCGATCCGTCTCATGCGGTGGATTTTTCGGAGATTACCGTTCGCCCCGATATGACGTATGACCAGCATCCAGTGCAGATTCTGGACAGGCGTCAGAAATCGCTTCGGAACAAGATTGTCAATCTTGTGAGGGTGATGTGGCGACACGGTTCACCTGGAGAGTCTACTTGGGAGAATGAGGATGAGATGCGAGAGCGTTTCCCACTTTTGTTTCCGGACTCGTGAGTTTTTGGAAATTCTGAGGACGGAATTTTTCTTAAGTTGGGGAGGATGTAACGACTGCTTTTCATGTATCTGGATTTAATATTATATAATATATGTTTTGGTGGATTTTCTCCTCTTGTGTGGTTTTTGTCTCCGTAGATTTCATTTTCGATCGATTCGTCGTATTTTCTCGCTTCTTCCTTAGGATTGTCGATTTCGAAGTATGTCATTCGTGACGGACTTCATAACGGTCGTATCTAACTGTTAGATCAAGCCTAGGAGTCTTAGGAATCGATCCCGGGGCCCCGCGCTCCGTATCGGTACTTTTCTGTGCTCATTAGCCGGTGTAAGAAGGGCCACCGACCGACTAGATGACGATCCAGTCGGTCGGCAATCCTTCTTGGACCGACTAGTTAGCTTTCTAAATTTCTCAGGAGTTACTGTTTATCGTTAGTCGGTCTAAGAACGTTGGTTGACCGACTAGGTTGCAAACTAGTCGGTCAGCAATGCTTCTTGAACCGACTAACTCATCAAATTATTTTTGTATCAGTTACTGTTTACTCTTAGTCGGTCTAAGAACGTTCATCGACCGACTAGATGCCAAACTAGTCGGTCAGTACTTGTTCATGGACCGACTAACTCTAGAATCCTATTTTCGTTCAGGAGTTACTGTTTGCACTTAGTCGGTCTGCGTTGGTCGACCGACCGACTAGTTGCCAAACTAGTCGGTCAGTGGTTGCTCTTTGACCGACTAACCAGTATTAAAACCCTAATTTCTGGGCAGCCGCCAGCTCAACCTATTTATACCCAACCCAAACGACTTCTTCTTCTCCAACACGACCCAAAACCCTAAAAACTTCCCCCTTCACCCCCCATCTTCCTCCAAGCTTCATCCCTCCATTCTAAGCCCTAAATCCACCATCCAATCCATCCATTCACTCATTCCACCTCCCATTTTCCCCAAATCTCCATCGAAACCCATCAAAACCCCCAAAACCCCCAAATAACCCCTAGTTTCCCCAAACTTCTCCAATCTTCTCCAGATTTGATCCTAGGGTTCCCCGGAGTGTTTCTTCCGTCTCCTCTCGTTAAGAAATCAATCTACCGTTGTTTTCTTAACTTATTTATATTTTTATGAAACCCTAATAAAATTCATGTTGTTTGTTGATTGTTCCCCCAAAACAGCGATTTCCTCGTAGATTGGCGTCCGTGTGACGAAGTAATCGTCCACCCCCGGTGCTAGGCAAGTGAAACTTGCCACTTAGGGTTTAGGCCATGTTTTAGGCCATTTGCATGTTGTAGGCATAAAAGAGGCTAGGCGACGAAATGATACTCGCATAGGCGCAAATTGGGGAACTAGCTTGACAACGAAGCTAGTTCCAACACATATAGCATGTTGCACAACTCCCATGTCATGTTTACTTTCAATTAACGGTACGCGAATATGTTCATGTCATTGCATTTCGCCTGTCACGTTTAATTCAATTAACTGTACGCAAATAAATTGTCAAGATCTCGCATTCTTTAGGTATTGCTGTGATTGCGTAGCTTCGCTACAATGTTGTGTTCCTGGCTCGTGTTCCAGAAGCGGGCCATGTGTTGGTTGATAGCCAATGCCCGAATTGCGTGTTCCGGCTAGGTGTTCCCTACGCCATACTAGTGTTCCTGGCTCGTGACCAGAAGCGAACATAATGAGTTGGAAACCCCAACGCTCGATGTATTGAATTGTGAACTAAGAATGCGAGCTCAATGTGCGGGGCAACCTCAGGCTCACTAGCTGAGCTCAATGTGCGGGGACCCCAGGCTCCATATCGTGTGAATATTGGGTAGTGTTTAGTGCCGATCGGTCTGAAATGCTATGCCATTCAGCGAATGGCGTAAACACCTACAAAATGTGAATGTATTGAATTGATAGTAGCTTGGCTACTCTTGTCTTGTCCCGATGATTGTTCTCTTGTACAAATTGTCTTGCCATGTTTTAATTGTGCACTCATGTTATAACTGCCATGTCATGCATACTAAACTGCTAGGTTGCTAGATGCCTCACTTTCAGTTTCCTTGCCCAAGTCTTTCTAGACTTGCTGACATGTGCCCCTTTACTCTTTTTGGGTGACACATATTAGATCCTGAGCCCGAGTACCTCGTTGAGGACGAGGTGTTTGCTGATGCCGAGCCCGAGCTTGTGTTTGACGGGGAGTACGTGGACACTGGGGACCAGTCCTAGTGTCTTCGTTGTGTTTTACTTTTATTAGACAGTTGTTCTGTTATCGGTGCGTAGCACCTATACTTTGTGGTTGTCGTTGCTTTTGTTGGCCTTGTTCTGGGCCTTGGACTCCTTTCTTTTAGCCTGGTGGCTTTTCTGGATGTTGAACTTATTTTTGATGTTGGACATTTTGTGAGATGTGGAATTTTATTTCAGTCTCTCCTTGTGTTATTAGTGTTATTCTGTTGTGGTTACAGGGACCTGTTTATGTATTTGTGGACGCTTATCGGGTTTGGGGCTTCACAGCTCCACTCTCGTGCGGACCTTTTCACGTCTCGCCTCCATTTTAGGGAAGCGGGTCGTGACATAGTGAGAAAACACTCTGAAACAAATCGGTTAAATCCTTTTATGGCCTTGCATCCACTGATATGGCAAAAATTCAGAAGAAAATCCTTTTATGGCATTGTATCCACTGATATGTCAAAACTTCATTCGTTAAATGAGATGTTTCCATGTAGGCAGGGAGCAAGAGATGGGTGGAAATGGGTGTGAAACCTGGAAGGTTGCAGTGCCAAAACATTGCTTCCACAAAAATAGCACAATGGAGATTGCTTCTTAGTTTTTTTTTGTTTTGCCCCAAAAAGGACCCAATTCTCAAAAATGATGATAAGCTATAATAAAGAGAACCTAGATAAAAATTTCAAGCCACAAAAAAATGCTCACCTGAAGAGCGACCAAGAGAATCCTCAGACTTGCTAAGCGATTTAAGGTAGAGCTCGGCCTCAGGTCATTCTTTCATCCTTCAAATCGCCGACGATGAAGGGATCTGGATCAGATCGTATAAGCAAAATCCCAACAAATCCATTCATGCATTATCTTCAAAGAAATTAGCCTTCTTGGAATGAAAGAAAAAAAAATCTAGCTAAAGAGCTCTCAAATTCAGGCATTAAATAGCAAATGAGAAGACCCAAACATGCTCAATGAGGTTTGCTTCTTTTTTTTTCTTTTTTATATTTTGCTCCAAAAAGGGCCCAATTCTCAAAATGGATGATAAATACAACCCAGATCAAAATTTCAAGACACAAAAATGCTCACCTGAAAAGCGATCAAGAGAAGCATCAATTTTTATATTGCAAACTACTTGAGCTATATTCGTTCTTTACATAGATATAATCCACCATGCAGATTCATCATCTTGTACGCGTTACATCGGAAGAAATGAAATAACTGGTTGTACTTGAGATCAATTTGAGTCATGCTTTTAAAATGAGTCATAAACTACAACAGAAATATATATGATATTGGCTGGAAGTAAACTCCTAAAGGAGGTAAATCAATAAATCTATGAGCAGGAATTCAATGAATAGTGGGAGTACTCAAGATGAAATGAATGTCAATAAATAAAATTGTATAATCATCTCGAGAAATAGTTATAACCACGTTTAAACTTAATTTCAATAGTCAGTGCTAGTTTACAAATATATTTCAAACCAAATAATCAAAATCTGAAAAAGCTAAAGATTCTAATTAAGTTAAACATAATCTAATCCAGATATCATGTGGAGCATGATTGTGTAGCTTGGGCAGTAAATTGTAATAGTCATAATTAATAGCAATGAATTACCATCAAAATCCTAGGGCAACACTGTGATTTACAGTGAGATAATTTGCATCATAAAAAATCAGGATGGATTTTTGGTGGCATGAATAGCAAACCGTGAGCTGCATTTCACCAAACACCTTCTGGGCACCCCCAAACTCGCTCGATTTCGAGGCTGATGAGCCTGCTCTTCGAGTACTCATCCCAAATTACCTGATCTACACTTTGAGAGACATGGACTCCTTCAAGCCCATCCAGTCCTCCAATAGTCTACAAAAATCTCCTCCAAAAATGGCAATATTCCATGCCAGTAAAGAAATTTCTACTCAAAACCTGCGAAAAAAACTAAAATGTGTGTAATCATAATGATGGAGTGAAACCTGAAATAAAACCTTAATGTGTTAAATCTCTGGATTTAATCCTAGCCAAGGCAAGAGATCTGAAATTTCATCTATGACCAGATCTAACACAACACCATAATATCAATTGTGCTTTGGAGGTATTATGGCAGGATGTGATAAAATAGTGCTAAAATATAGCAAAAGACCTTGTTTATAATTAAGCCAAATATGGCTCCAACACATCCAAAACACAATGTTTAGAATTATTTAAAGCTGATATCACAATACCTTTATACAAAAACTATTCAATGCTCACATGAATGAGATCCCGGTTCACAGTAACAGAATCCATTTGCTAAAATTATCTGAGCATGACAAAAAACATCTAGAAACTCAAATTCAAAAAAAAGATAAAATCCAACATTTAAAAATCTATTCTATTATCAAAAAACGATCCAAAATGCATTGCAATGTTTACGAATGACAAAAAAAAATCGAGTTTCAGGGAAGAAGAAAATTTTCAATATCTTTTAGTAAAAATTCCAATCTTTTTCTGACGTATCATGCAATAAGATGCTACTATTATACATGTCCTATAAGGAAACTGCGAGATACCTCGAAATTCACAGAATGCCCTCTTGCAACCTGTCGAGGATCTGGCCAATGGGAGTAGAGATCACATACACACACAAATGAAAGGAAACTTGCGACTTACAATCAAAATGACATGTGATGTGGGGATGTATAAATATGAAACGGAGGTCGCTTTCGCCGCCAATGTTGTCCCTTCCGAAGCCATCATCAACTGCAATATCCAGAACAGTGCCAAGCAATTATGGCAAGTATACAATTGAATTGAATAATTCAATGTTGGTGTTTTGCCAGCTAATCACATGTTGTGATTCATGTTCTTCAATTGGAAAAAACAAAGAGATAATGACTTTACAAATAAAGTTCATTCTTTTCTTAACCCAGAAATTAATTCCTAAACCTTCTAAATATCACCGAAACTAATAGTACAAAAATGGCAACAACACAATTAATTGCGCTTCAAAATCTAATAAATATGATTAAAACTTTCCACAAAAAGATAGCTAATTATTCAAGGAAAAAAAAGCATTCAAGGGCAAATCTTCCGGATTGAACAAATTGGTGAAAAAAAACCACAAAACAATACAAAAATGGCAACCGATCATTAATGCTGTCAAAAATTCATTTCTTCTTAAATCAAATCAGAAGAGTCCATCCAAAGACCAAAATAGGCAACTGTTGGGAAAATCCCTTTGACTTGTACATCGGAACAGAACCCGAGCTCTTCAAAACATAAAAAAATGCAGTCTTATGTTCTTAATCCATGCTACATGCAACTCAACAGGATGAAGTTAATTATAATTTTCATGAATTTTCATGAACTCGCCAGGATGAAGTTGGAGCATCAATTTTGCTAAAGATTCAATTTTTCCTCTACAAAATGCCCCTCAAAAAAGCTAAAGGAATGTCCCCTCAAAAAAGCTGAAGGTTCAATTTTTTGTTGGATGATTTGAAGCACAGTATGAATTGGGTCTTCCAAAATTTAGAATAAGAACATCAGATGAATCTAACACCCAAATCAAATTAACATAGGACTGAGGAACCAGATGCATAAAAATGATTTAGAGGTTGAGAGATTTACCCTTATAAAGAATCGAAATTGGCTTCCTTGTGCATCGTAGAAGGGCTTACTTGAGGCGGTGCATTACGATCTCGGTGAAGAGGTCACACGCCATCATGAGATCGGGTATCGCCTTGGATTTTAGATGAGTGCTTGCGAGCTTGGTGAGCTGAGGTATCGCAGATGGATAGGGGCTACTGAGGGTTTGGGGGCGAGAAATGGTTTTTTTGTTAGGAAGAGAAAGAAGAAGATGCTCCGCAAAATTTACGAGAGATTTGTGCGGCTGAGCTGGGCTTTGCGAGATCAATAATATCAGTTTCAAAATTTCACCTAAAATTCAAACTTCCCCCCAAGTTTTCCCCCAAGTTTCAACTGATTTTGTTTGTCCTAGTCATCACTTTAGTTTGTCCCAGTCAGCATTTCCTTGTCCACGTAGGATAAACATATGCCACGTAGGACAAAATTCAAATTCTTCATGTTTTATAGAATATATATATATATATATATATATATATATATATATATATATATATATATATGAAGTTGCTGTTTCTTCGTCTGTTTCACACATTGTATAATTGTTTATTATATCTGTGTGAATTTTGAGATATTGTCTCTGTATATGATGTATTTTACATGTGATGTGATTTGAGACGATATGTTTTCTTCGTATATCTCAATGTTGATATTGGACTCTCATTCCTCTAATCACATAAGTTTATGATGTGGTTTTATGAGTTTTGATATATATATATATATATATATATATATATATATATATATATATATATATATATATATATATATATATATATATATATATGGGTAAAATGCGCCTGAGGTCGTGCCCAGATTGGATTCCTGCGCTCGACCCCTCCTGACCGTCCGATCCGATCAGCGATCATGGTAATATCTGACCTTTTTGTGCAATTACCAAAACGCCCTTTAAGCTCTTTTTAACGCGCCTCTGTACTAAATTACCTTTAACCCCTTTTGTACTAAAATACAATCGCCACCAATTCTTTTGCTGATTCCCGCGCAAAACGCAGAAGCTGGAGCAATCGCCACCAATTCTTTTGCTCACTCCGGCGCAAAACGCAGAAGCTGGAGTAGATCCCCAGTTTTGCACAAGGTCTTCGATTTCAACAGCCCACGCCTAAGATCGCCCCCAAATCCAGGCCATCACACTCTCGTTGATTCCCCTGTTACTCTCCTCCATCGAGGTAAGGATCGCCATCCCTAATTTGTTGGACATCTCATATTGCTCAACGCAAACAACGGGATAATTTTTTGAAGGGTTTTGCGCGGGGAGCAATTTCCAACCGTTGGACGATTAGCCTGGAAATTCCTCTCCGCGCACAACGGACTAAATTTTTGTCTCGTTTTGCGCGGTGAGTAATTTCCAAACTAGCGAGGTGTTGCGATGGAAATTACTCTCCGCGCACAACCCTTCAAACATCGCACCCGTTGTGCGCGTTGAGCAATATGAGATGTCCATCAAAACTTGCCGAAGCAGCTCATATAGCACAACAACATGGAGCGAATGGCGTACATAATATTGCCCACCGCGCAAAACGGTTGATATGTTTGATTTTTTGATTTTTTGATGGATTTGATCCGGTCATCAAATATGATGGTAATAATTAGATCAGATTGAAAAAGAATAGATATAATACGCAAGGTTTTAACATGATTAGTAATAGTAGTGTGGTTTCAACTAACATGCTGATGATGATCGACTGATACTTGGATAGACATGTATAGCAGTCATGCTGCGGCAATATTACTGATATTTTTACTTGTTTCTAATGTAGAAAATGAAAATCGAAGAGAGTGAACCCTATGTGCATGATCAGGAGATGCCAAATGAGATTGAAGCTGAAAATGACAGTGCAAACAGCGTATATCAAGAGGATAGGCATAGTGATAATGAAAAAGGCAGCCCACATGTTGGAATGACATTTCAAACAGAAGAAGATGCGTATCAATTTTATAATACATATGCAGCAATGAAAGGTTTTGCAACCCGAAAGGGATCTACGGGAAAGGGAAAAGATGGCAATACCACGAGGAGGAAGTATACGTGCAACAAAGAAGGGTATAAAAGCTTAAAAGATAAGAGGGAGATAGGGAGGGACGTTAATCGAAGGAAAAACGAGAGAGAAGGCTGTATGGCTCGAATGACAGTTCATAAAATCACCGGAGGAGTATGGCGGATAAACTCCTTTAATGATGATCATAATCATGAGTTGATAAAAAGCCCAGCGAAGATCCAGATGCTACGGTCACATAAAAGATCGCAGATGGACGGAACATGTAGGAATTTAGTTGATCAGATGCGTGGCTGTGGAGTAGGACCTGCAAAGATTGCAAGGATTCTAAATGCCACGAGTAGTAGTAATGTCAATATTACTACGCAACAATGCATTGATCATGGGAGAGTAGAAAGAAAGAACAACATTGGGAAGGAATGCATTAGAGTAATAGAACAATTTATTAAAAGGCAAGCTACAGACTCTCAGTTCTATTATGCTATTGAGCATGATGAAGAGAATGTATGCAGGAGTATATTTTGGGCTGATGGAAGGGCGAGGACATCATACAGCCAGTTTGGAGATGTTGTTGTATTTGATGTCACTTATAAGACAAATAGATTCATGTTGCCTTTTGCACCTTTTACAGGTGTCAATCATCATAAACAGTCTATTTTATTTGGATGTGCTCTTCTTGCTGATGAGAAGGAAGAAACCTTTGTTTGGTTATTCGGACAGTGGTTAACATGTATGTGGGATAAAGCACCAGGAGCTATCATCACCGATCAAGACCCGGCAATATGCAATGCAATCAAAAGAGTTTTTCCAAATACAAAACACAGGTATTGCATATGGCATATCAGTCTGCACGAAGATGAGCATCTACGTTCATTGCGGTCTTCTTATAACCCTGAATTTGAAGAAGACTATGCAAACTGGTGTAAGAACAGTCAAAATGTTGAAGAAGCTGAGAATTGTTGGTGCATCTTAATGGAGAAGTACCAAACGGAATTTCAGGAGCCATTGACAGAAAAACAAAAAAATGAAATGAAAGCCTGGAAGTGGTTGCATACGATGCATGAGAAAGCACAGCATTGGATTAAGGCGTACCTACTGGATACTTTCTTTGCGGGTATGAATGTTAATACGATAGAGATCGGTGTAAAAATATATGATCAAAATAAACTCAGCACATGGTATTCATTTCTTGTTTTGTGTGTAGGCATGGCGTCCAGCCAAAGGAGTGAAAGCATGAACGCGTATTTTGATGGATACGTAAACTGTATGACTCCATTATACGAGTTCATTGATCAATATGATAAAGCCGTAAAATTTCAGCGAGACAAAGAGGAGAGAGAAGATACTTTTTGTATGCGGAACAAACCAGAATTTAGCGGCATGCATGAGTTAGAGGTTCATGCCGCAAAGGTATATACTAGAAACATATTTTCCATTTTTCAAAATCGTTTCAAAAATACTTTATACTGTCGGCACGAAAGGGTGAGCACGGATGGGGACACGAGCACGTATAGAGTAACTATGCGGATTGATGGAAAGAGCTACGTGCATAATGTTCAATGCAATATATCTAAGGGAATGTTCAGGTGTACGTGTGCAAGGGCGGTGACTGAAGGTTTGCTATGCACGCAAATTTTATATATGATGAAGCAAAAGTATGATATGCAAGCCATCCCTGAGAGATATATTTTACCCAGGTGGACTCTAAATGCAAGACATAGCATCATGAGTCTTGGGGCCTCGTCGACTAGCACAGTACACGGAGTGCGTCTAACCCAATTACTCCACTTCAAGCCTGGAGACTTCGTTCATCATTCGATAAAGTCGTGGAGGCGGTAACAAGAGATCCCCTTCTGTTTGATGTCGTCTTTGGGTGGGCAAACAGTTTTTTGGACCAGCATAATATGACTAATAAAGCGCAAACTGCTTCTGGAGAGCCAAGATCACAGGTGGGGTCCAGTGCACCTATCAAACAAGAAGTGGGAGTAAATGATGTCATTATGCATGATCCTGCAAAAGCTAGAACTAAAGGCCGACCACGAGTGGCGTCAAGGATTCCGTCTGGAATACAAGTCTCACAAGAACAAAGTCAAACAAGAACAAGGACATGCAGTGTTTGTGCAGAAAAGGGTCATGACATGAGAACTTGTCGTATGAGCACAGCTGGTAGAAATAAGGTATATATGAGCACAGCTGGTTACTATTTTATATACTAGTATAAATTATTGTAACATCATTGCTCCATAATCTCTGTAGGAAAAATCTTCGCCCGATGACTTAACAAGGCTGTGATATGAAGGATGACATTTTTGTATCCTAAAGGCAACAATTTTGTATCAGCTTGGAAGAAATATACTACATGCATCTGTCACGGACATATCAGTGTAACTGGTTCTCTTTAAAAATGGTCATCGGAAAACGGCAGCCTCCTATATTTTTAGTCCAAAATGCAGCCATCGTGGAGTTGAATTAAGAGGGCTGGCGGTCCAAATTGAACATTAAAACAGTAAGTCTTGGTTATAAGCCTATGAGGATGATGCCTATCATTCGAGACCTATATCCGATGCTGCGGATCTCATATCTTATAATTTCTCTGTTGCTGCAGAACCTGACAAATGTCAAGAAAATTAATGGGATTAAGGAGTAAGAAGCAGAAGCAGTAGAGCTGAAGAGAATGAAGATTCAAGAGAATGAGGCATGTAGCTGTCCGCGATGAGTAATGGTGGGTAATTGTATACAGTTTAGCTCCGCGCGCACAACGTTTACAACTTTTACCAGTTGTGCGCGCTGATCAAAACTTGGTAATTTTACAGGCTTCCTAATAAGCGCACACAACGTTCAATAATGTTACGGATGTGCGCGCTGAGTAATATGGGTAATTGTAAGCAGTTAAGCCGCACGCGCACAACGGTTCATAACTTTGACGGTTATGATCGATGAGTAAATGTTGGTAATCGTAGACAGTTGTGCTCAGCTCGGACAACGTTCAATGCTGTTGCCGTTGGTCCGAGCTGAGTAATTGTGGGTACTTCAAGTTAGCATCACGCAATTTTGTAATGTGATGCAATTGCACCAAATTTAATGACATTGTATTAAGATCTGTATTCCAACATGCTACAACATTTATGCATTGAAATGTACATAACACAACAAAGTAGAAACTACATCTAAACATTTTGCAACATCACAGTTTTTGCCCGACTAAGCAATTAAAGCACTAGACTATACTAGGGATACAGGGATTCCCACCATGAAAAAAATTTAAAGTTTGTTGCCATTTATGAGCTGCTCCAGCAGCTGCATCAGCGTCACTTGCTTCATTGTATCTTGGCCATCCGTCCCCCTGTCTGCGTTGAAGAAGAATCAGTGATGAACACATAACAAAGCATAATTAACTAAAAATATTGTACGGGTAGACTTAGAATAAGATAGAACATTTATTATCATCGAGCAGTGATGTCTGCAACGAAGTATCAAGGAGCATATACAAGCAGTGAAGAAACGGGTGTGCATGGAAGGTGATAGCTTCAATGACGACAAACAGAACATATGAAGGAGCAAGGAACATCTTCGAATCAATATATATGTGATGTATTCAATTTCTGCATCACGTCACTAGACGCTAGTATATTGTCCATCTTTGAGTGTTGAGGACGCAGCAGTGATGAAGGAAAAAATAGAATGTCGTAGAGAAAATATCATATAACTAGAATAAGATACAATAAGATAGAATAATATCATCAAGAAGTGTAGTGGTTGACGAGGGCTTGTGGGAAGGGAAGCCATTTATAGACGACTTTGGATGCCATTGGATGAGGATGAGACTACAGTAGAGTTACTGGGAGGCAACACAAGAGACCCCGTGAGTCTACAGCAAACTGCTTGTGATTATACAGAAGAATGCCCGTGAATCTACAGCAGATTGAGTTCCCAATAATGTATGCCCGTGGTGGTGCGCGTTGAGCAAACAAAATAGCTCAACGCGCACAACCGGCAAGAATATGGCCGTTTTGCGCGGAGAGCAAATAATTTTGGAAGATGTGCGCGATGAATAAAATCTTATGTACATTCACGATCAATGCTTTGTAGACTCACGGGGTCTCTTCTGTAGACTCATCCTCATCCAAGGCCAGTCTAATTCGTCTATAAAATGGCTTTCCTACGCACAAGCCCTCTTCAACCTCTACATTGCGAGTGATGGTTATCAGTCATGAGGAAGGAGTAATGCTACACTCGACTGTAGGCTCATCCTCATCCAAGGGCAGTCCAATTCGTCTATAAATGGCTTCCATACCCACAAATTATATTCAACCACAACACTTCGAGTGCTGTGAAAGGCATGAGAAAGAAGTAACCTTGCTCAAATATTACTCTGACCATATCAAGCTAACCCTTCCCAAACAACCAGAGACCATAGCTTAAACAAACCATCACCCGGTTTGCTGCAGCAGTGAAGATGGCCACCCAAACGAGGTTTAAGCTTTTCATAGACAAGGGGATGAAGAGAGTGTTGTTCGCGGAAGCGGGCAAAGAGTTTGTCAATTTCCTCTGTAGCCTTTTGGCCATGCCTGTGGGCTCAGTCATCAAGCTCATCACCAAAGAAAAAGTGGCAGTGGTATGAAAAGCATTTATGTAATGAAGCCCATCATTAAATGTGCTGAAAACTGAATCTCTTGAAAGCTGTATCTATGAAAAATGATTTATCTGGTATTTTAGTTCAAAATGCAGCTAGTGTGGCTTTGAATTCCTAGGTCTGCGGGTACAAACTAAAACTTAATACCCAAAGTTTTAATTATGAGAGTATGAGGATGATGCCTATCATTCGAGAAATCTATATGCTGCTGTCGATCTCATATCTTATAATTTATCTATTACAGCAGGTCACGCCAATTGTCAAGAAATCATTCTAGAAATTGTTTCCATTGATCAAAAATAACTCCAAGTACAACGAACAAAAAGGAGAAACAAAAAAGGGTTCGATCCACCTATGATGCAGGAGATCGAGAAGAGGTGTCCCCAGGCGATTCGTCTTCTCCCGAACCAGTAGGGTGACCAGGGACAACCGGAGGTCGGGGTAGCATTCTTCGGCCCCGCGCCTCGAACGCTGCCAAACCATCCCGGAAGGACTTCTCGATCTGAGCAGCAAAAATGGCCGAGAACTCCCGGAATCCCTCACGGATAGACTCCACGATCTTCGGAGCCAGGACATCCCCATAGTCCCTCTGGACCTCAGCTACGATCCGACCATGGGCCACTTCCCGCAGGTCGCCTATATCGGCCCAAAGAGCGCCTTTCGCCTTTCTATGCTCCTCCCGGGCGAGGGACAGTGCATCCTCAGCATACTTGGCCGAACTCTTGGCGACAGCCAGAGCCTCCGTCAAACATCCCACCTCCGAGGTGAGCTCTGCAACTCTCAGTTTGAACTGGTGGGCCTCCTTGGCTGATTGGTCAGCCGCCTCAGCCCTCAGGCGCTCCTGCGCCAAGGCCGCCTCAAGACCATCTACAGCAACCGGGTAAACCTGCAAGACCGCAGGGATGAATGTCGCCATCAACAAAACAGTCGTTGAAGAAAAAAGGGTCCGACATGCTGGATATGCCATACCAGAGAGTCTGCCAGTTTCTCCCTGAAGGAGCGGTCACTCGGAAGGACAGCTGGACTACTCTCACTCCTCTTCTTCTTCCTCTCGGGACCTTCAGACCACGAGTGAGAGCGTCTCTTCTTCTCCTCATTCCCGGTTAACACACGGGAACCCTGCTCGACGGCCGCCACGTCCCCCTCTCCGAGGTCGAGACCGGAGGGCGAATCAATCTGATTCGCCACGAAGGGCGAAGGTTCGGCCGTGCCCAAGGGCGGATGGTGAGGAACGTTAGGAACGTCTTCACTGCAATCCCGACCCACCATCTGAGCAAAAAAGATGAAAATCAGGGTATCGAGCAACGGGTAAAGCAGAATTTAAAAGGAGAAAGGCTTTATACTGAAGGTCCCTTCGAATCCAAGCCGTCAGTAAGGGACACGTGTCAAAGTCTCACAGAGGCGGCACTTCGAATACCACTCCCCATGGGCGGGAGAATTCGTTCGACTGGCCTTCATTCAATGCGACCCGGTCCCCGGGTTATCCGATAAGTACGGATCCTTATCATGTATTCCCGAAAAGACGAGTGTTTTTACATAGAAAGAACACTGCAGGTAGTTCGCACTTGCAGGGAAGTACAAGTAAAACTCCAACACAGATAAAAAGACTGAGAAAATAACACAATATTCCATTTTAATGATACATTGATACATCTTATACATACACCAACATCTTCTTATTCACAACTCACTCGAAAAAAGATGGGCAAAAGTACAAGTCTCTCATCATACATCAAATCGTAACACTAACACCCTTAGATGAGGACTACATGCATAAGATGTATTATTTGACACTTTGAATTGATTGTTTTTGTATCTCAATGATTGAATGCACCTCAGTCTTGCATTACACTCTGCCTGTTGCATGTGTCGATCCATTGTTGTACACCTTGCCTGTTGCACGTGCACGCTTTCACATGTTCATAAGTATAGTAGTTACTGCCTATACTACAGTAGATGTATATGACATACACTCTGCCTGCTGACATGCACCATTTCCAAACTTTATGTAAGGACTAGTTGTGACATGGAATTTCTTAACAATTATGCAACGGTGATACGAATAATAAATTTACCCTTTCACATGTAAACGTGGATGGGAAAAAAAATGTTTGTGTGCTGTGTGCAATTGAGAGTTTTTAGTGGGCGTGTGCGGAGAGCAATTATAGGGTTTGAGTCGTTTTGTGCGATGAGCAATAACCCCATACCTTTTCGGCGCCGTACACGGGTTCAACATTGGCCCCCGTGATTCGTTCTCGATTATAAACGCGGATCGAGGCCGACTGATAGGTAATTTCCTTTAATAGGGCACGGCATTCGAAGCATCGAATTTGGATTAAGGCCGCCAATACCTTTCGCTTATCTCAACCGTTGTTTTTGCCAAAATTCCGACACGTTTCGCTCATCTTGTCCGTTCGTTCGCGTAATAAAAGAAATTGGAGGTGAGGCCAATGGCTTTAGCGCTCCGAGGAAATCTCATCATCTTATTATTTCTTCCAGAAACAAAAATGGCGGGAGGAGCATACAGAGAGTTTACTTCAGAGATGGAGCGGGCCAATGAAGAAGGCCGTAAGAGGAAGAGGGCAGAGGAGGAAGAGGAGGAAGAGGAGGAATGGGAGGAATGGGAGGAATCGGAGGAATCGGGGAACCGCATGCTGGAGTTGGGGGAGGCTGGATGCTCCTCAAGTCAAGCTGCGCGGTCTTTGAAGGCGGCTCCTTCTGATCCTCGAGTTGGGGGCGCATTGTCCTCCAGCACGCCACACGACGGGTGGCCATACGAGGACATTGATCCTCCGGTCCCTTCCGTCGGCCCCATACCTCCAGAGTTCGGCCACCTTCTGCAGTCGAACCGCATTGGGTCTGGCCATCATGGGGAGATTCACGGGGAGACCTATCGGCCACCGTACGTCGTGGGGACGGCCGAGTCGGCCCTCCTGGACTTTGGGACGGGGGCTCGTCTGGCGGAGAATATCACTCTGCCAAGGGATGTCGATTTCCTGAATGGGGTCGACCTTGAGACGATGGCCAACTGCTTCGTTCGCAGTGGCCTTCAGGTTCGTTGCCAATGTGCATTCCGAATTTTGCTTCCCCTTCTGGTTTTGCTGATTGTCGCCATCTGCAGGTGACCATTTTCGGGGCATGTCTGCGCCGCAGGGCCCGCGAACTGATCGAGGGGCAGCGCCGGGTGGCGGATGCCGAGAACGATGCTTCTGAGCTCAGAGCTCAGGTGAAGAAGCTGGAGGAAGATTTGGGGAAGATAATGGCCGCCAAGGGCAAGTCGGATTGGGCGGCCTCGGACGTGAAATCCAGCCTCGCCGCCTTGTCAAGCGCCAAGAAGCAGTTGGAAGATCAGTGGGGTAGAGAGCGTTCTCAACTCCGAGCTGATCTTGAGGCATCGAGGAAGGAGGTAGCTGCCCTTCAGGCCAAGCTTCTCGAGAAGGAGCAAGAGGTCGACGCTTTCAAATCTCGGGTCACCGCCAAGATGGAAAGGGTGGGGAGAGAGATAAAGGACCTCTTTACAGCCGACGGTGCGTCGTCTTTCTAAATTTTGGGAATCGTTACTTTTGTAAGACTGATGCTCGGGAGCGAGTCATATGTAATTTTTTTTTTTGGTACTTAAGTCATATGTAATTTTTTCAGATTTTAATGAAGGGGATTTTTGCAACAGACGCCGAGTGAGAGCGTTTACTTACTCCCCCTGCTTCCAGGTCGACACCCGGGAACCCTGTTGGACGGCCGACACGGCCCCGTCACCGAGGACGAGACTGGCGGGAGAATGACCTTCCGTATATGATCGCGATGAGTAATTGTGTGTAATGTGTAATTGTATACAGTTTAGCTCCGAGCGCACAACGGATTGTTAAATAACACCGTTGTGCGTGACGAGCAAACCTCGGTAATTGTAGAAAGCGTTGCTTAGCGCGAACAACTTTCATTTCTGTTGCAAGTTGTGCACGCTGAGCAATTATGTGGGATGATTAATTAGTGTCCATGGGTAAAAGGAAGCTGGTATAAATATAAGTAGCACTTCTGCTAAATAAAGGTCAACAGACGATTTGTCGTGAATATACAGAATAATCTTGTACCTCGGGTATTTATTGTATGTATTACACAGATGCTGTTCCCAAATAAAGATCCACTGACGTGCGGAGCGATGTGAGCATAATCGTTAACCTCGATCAAAATTTATAAACGCGCACAACGTTCACGCCGTTTGCCAGTTGTGCGCGGTGTGTAAATCTTTGTATATTACTTTTCACTAATTTTTCCCATTAAAATTCATTGTTGGAATTTGATTTAAGCAAGCATCAATGTATATATCACCAATCACAAGTTTGTAATGGGCTGCAAATATATCACATTAAATGACATTGTATTAAGGTCTGTGTAATGGGCTGCAAATGTATCACATTAAATGACATTATATTGAGGTCTGAATTCCAACATACTACAACAGTTATGCATTCCAATGAACATAACACTCCATCTCCGCCGTTCTCTTGTTCGCTGCATCTTCTGCTTTATACTTCTTTGACTCAAGGATCATCCTTTCAATCTCCTCCTGGGTCTACGTGGCACTTATCGTTAGTGATAGTGATCTTATTTTCTGCACACATACTTTCCTCTGTAGAGGCATTCAAGATACCGTCGGCATCTATCTCAAGGCAAACCATGACACTTCGAACACCCTTGGGAGCAGGAGGGATACCAGCAAGTACAAACTCCCCTAGAAAAAGATAGAATAAAAAAGTAAATATAATTAGACTTAGATATAAGATAGAACAGTTGTTATCAACAAGCAGTTATGTATGCAATGATTCTGAACGGAACTTACGAAGGGTCAAAGAATTTTTGCAAGTTGGCATGGACGAGAATGAAGCTGTAATGATTGCAAGAACATGCGAAGAGAAGCAAAAGAACATCTTCGCGACGAGAATGAAGCTGTAATGAAGAAGAACAGATCATGCGAAGAGGAGCAAAAGAACATCTTCGCCGCCATATGAAGGTGATGTATACAATTTCTGCATCACGGCACTTGCCGCTAGTATATTGGCCATCTTTGTGTGCTGTAGACGACGCACTCATGAACAACAACAAAATTACAAATTTGAAGAAAAAACAATGTATTAGAAGAATCAGAGAGAATCAGATAAAGGAACTATAATCACCTGGGGTAGTGGTTGATGAGGTCTGGTGGGTACGGAAACCATATACAGACGAGTTGGACTGACCAAGTACGAGGATGGAAACACCGTAGAGTAACAGTTCGTGCTCGTGAATATATGGCAGATGGATACCAGCCAGACGTTGTTCCAACTAGTATCCGAGTGCGGTGGTGCGCGAAGAGAAAAATTGCTTGAAGGTAGACCTTTTTATACTCAACGCGCACAACGGCAAAAAAAACATCTGGTTTCGATTACCAAAAGAGAAAAATCTAAATACACCGATACTCTTGCGGTGCATGTCCAAGTTTTTCCAAAAAAAACATACAACATCATATCAGAAGAGAGTAAATGTGACAAATCACAGTATAGTTAATATTTTTGCTTAGTGGACACAAAGGTCACTACTTTTGGACGCAGGGCGGGCTGATTAACTTTGAGCAATGGAATACAGTTTTGCTCATACGACAAGTTCTCATGCCGTGACCGTGTGTCCTGGGGATATTGCAGTTATGAGCAGCTCCAATAGAGATTCTTCACATTTTGCACTGGTATGAAATGCAATAATGGCACGCGTAAGAAATTCTTCTGATCATGGAAACAAATGAGGATGCACAGTTTCAGAGAAGATTGCGCAGTTTGAGAGCCGATACGTTGGTGGCACCTTCAGGCTGATGGCAATGTGAAGCATTCGAAAACATCGTGTGCTTCTTCTGAAGGAGCCAACACCATCGTTGATGATATCTGAAGTAGCAGACTCCATCTTTGATGCCTATATAAATGTGACGAATTCAATTTCAGCAACACGGCAATTGCCGCAAGTTTATTGGCTGGCTTTGTGTGTCGGAGACGAAGCATTCAGTAGTAAGAACAAAAATTTAGCATGTAAAAGAAAATATAGTGTATAGGTATAACCATATAGAACACTATAATCGAGAGGAGTAGTGGTTGACGATGTCTAGAGGGAAGTGAATCACTTTATATAGACGAATTGGACTGGGTAGTGAGTATGGTCCGCATGGATGAGGCTGAGACTACAGTTGGGTTACTGTGGGCTACAGAAATTGACGCTAACAAAATTGATTGCCTCTAAGAAAATTGCTCAAAGCGCAAAACGGGTAAAAATATGGCAATTGTGCGAGTTGAGCAAATTATTTATGTTTATACAATATTACTCATAAATCCATTTATAGCGATGTGAACGCCCCAAATCAAACAGCGTGACCCATGAGTATCAACACTTAAATGTATGTACACCTTATTCTGTACACCCATCCATTTATATCTTATTCTGTAAACAGTAAGATATGTGTTTCTTATCACTTAAATGTCTGTACACCCATCAGTCTGAATATTATTTAATTCTCCCCCAATTTTGTGTTTTCTTTATTATTGGGATTTTTTATTGAACGTTGTGCGCGCTGAGGTAATTAATTATGGGAATTTTGTATAGAACGGTGTGCGCGCAGAGTAATTATTCGTTACGACTGTTTTGCTCAACGCGCACAGCGAGGTGTATTTTGATCCGATGTGCACGCTGTATTATATTTTATAAATGTATACCTTTTTAAATAAACCGCACAATCCGCACTAAAACGCAAATTTAAACAAATCAAAGAAATGTGAATATTTTTGCAATCTTATTCTGTAAACTGTCGGATATGTGTTGTCTTATCACGTAAATGTCTATATACCCATCAATCAACTGCTCCGCATTTTATTTGCATCAATTTAGATTTTTTAATCTGGCATGTCAGTCTCAACAGTAATTAATTCTCCACCCAATTTTGTGTTTTCTTTATTATTGGGATTTTTTATTCAACGTTGTGCGCGCTGAAGATATTAATTATGGGAATTTAGTATTGAACGTGGTGCGCGCTTGGTAATTATTCGTACGACCGTTTTTCTCAACGCGCACAGCTGGGTGTATTTTGATCCGTTGTGCGCGCTATATTATATATCCAAAATGTTTACAATTTAAAAACCCCGCACGGTGCGCACTAAAACTAAAATTTTAACAAATCAAAGAAATGTGAATAATTTTGCATTCTTATTCTGTAAACTATCAGATATGTGTTGTCAAATCACTTAAATTTCCTTACACCCATCAATCAACTGCTGCCATTATATTTGCATCAATTATGATTTTTTTTTCTTCCATGTCAGTATCAACAGTAATTAATCTACAAATATTTTGTGTTTCTTCTTTATTATTGGGATTTTTAATTGAACGTTGTGCGCGCTGAAGTTATTAATTATGAGGATTTTGTAATGAATGTTGTGCGCGCAGAGTAAGTATTCATTACGACCATTACGCTGAACGCGGACAGCTGTGTATATTTTGTTCCGTTGTGCCCGCTGTATTATATATTCTAAATGTATACCTTTTTATAAACCTCGCACTAAGGGACAATTTAAACAAATCAAAGAAATGTATATCTTTTTGCTGTCTTATTCGGCAAACAGTCGGATATGTGTTGTCTTATCAATTAAATGTATTGAACGTTGTGCGCGCTGATGTAATAAATTATGGGAATTATGTGAATTAAATGTATTGAACGTTGTGCGCGCAGAGGAATTATTCGTTACGACCGTTTTGCTCAACGCGCACATCTGGGTGTATTTAAATCCGTTGTGTGCGCTGTATTATATTTTATAAATGTATACCTTTTATATACCCCGCACTAAGGATCAAATTTTAACAAATTAAAGAAATGTAGATATTTTTGCTGTCTTATTCTGAAAAAAGGTCTGATATGTGTTGTCTTATCACTTAAATGTCCATCAATCAACTATTGCCAATGGTAATTTGAAGTGACTCTGACATTAATTAATGCCCCCAATTTTGTTTTCTTATTTATTATTGGAATTTTTATTGAACATTGTGCGAGCTGAAGTTATTAATTATGGGGATTTTGTATTGAACGTTGTGGGCGCAGAGTAACTATTGGTAACGTCCACTTTTCTCAACGCGCACAGCGGGGTGTATTTTGATCCGTATTGCGCGCAGAGCAATTATTCGTTACGAAAGTTTTGCGTGTAATTTGATCAGTGATCGCCACCTTACCTAATGTTGCCCATATGGCGTGATGATTAACTGTGGGTAATAGAGCATGTAATACAGTTTTGCTCAGCACGCACAACGGTCATGGCATCTGACTGTTGTGTGCGATGGTTTATTGTGTTTAATTGCATACAGTTTGGCTCTGCGAGCAAAAGTTGTGTGATTTGGGTAATGGTTGATAACAAGAAACTGTTTTGCTCATCGCGCATAGCGGTCAAACAAATCGATACGAACGTTGTGCATGCTAGTAACTGTGTGCACACGTAAATAGTTTATCACAACATACAACATATAGCAGAATATCTATGTCGGACATTGACTCAAGTAAGCATCAATATATATGACCTTATATCAATTTTGTATTGTCCTGTAATTGTATCAAATTAAATGACATAGTATTAAGGTCTGAATTCTAACAAACTACAGCATTATGCATTATAATGTACATAATGCATAAATGTTATTTATAGTTCGGTAAACAATTTTGCTCAGTAATATCAACGTCGGACATATATATCACCTATATCATTTTGGTATTAGGGTCTGAATTCCAAAATACTACAACATTTATGGATTATTCTGTACATTACACAACAAAGTTGAAACTACAGCTAAACATTTTGCAACTTTACAGTTTGGAACTGGTATGAAATTCAATCACGGGAATAGCCTAATGGTACATTGAATCCCACTACGCAAAACTCTTCACAGTGACAGAGTCATGCTGAACAGCTCAAGCAAGATGGCATTTATGATCAGCTCCAATAGCACGCACCATCATCACTAGCATCCAGATCGTCCATAACGGTATAAGTAGCCACTCCTTTAACGAAGTTGGCTGATCTGGATTCATCAGCGCATGCCACTGTATGCGTTGAAGAAGCATCAATTATGAACGATAAAAAGCATATTTAAGTAAAAAAATAGGGTATAAAGACATGCAACTTTACGTTTAGGGACTGATATAAAAATATATCACGGTTGCTTCTTCTCGGAAGAATCCGCTGCTGTAGTAGAACATATGAAGGAGCAAATAACATCTTCCAGTACACGTCAATTGCCGGTAGTATATTGTTCATCTTTGTGTGTTGAAGACGAAGCAGTGAGGAACAACGGGAAATATTTAGCATTGTGAAGAAAAAATAGTGTATGAAGTAGAAACAGATAGAATTAGTTAGAATACTATCATTAAGAAGTGGAGTGGTTGACAAGGTCTAGTGGGAAGAGAGGCTATTTATAGACGAATTGGACTGGCCCATTGATGAGGACGATAGACTACAGTAGAGTCACTGTGCGTGATATTGTATTGGACATAAAGACGAGTGAATCTACAACAAACTGTTTCAGCCAGATGATGTTCCCAAGAAGGTTTGGACTTTACGGTGCGCGTTGAGCAAACTTGAAGGCCAATAACAAAATTGCTCAACGCGCACAACGGGGAAAATAATGGCTGTTATGCAAGATGAGCAAATTATTTATGTTTGTAAAATATTACTCAAGGCACTTTTAAGTATTTAATTTGTTATTCCGCTAAATTGTTTTACACTAAATTTTTTATTTTGTTTAAGTTAATGGATCATGCTTCTACATAATCTTTCCCAAGGCACTTTTTATTTCAAAGTTTAGGGTTCCAAGGCATTTCTCCCCTAAATTTAATCTTCACAATCTTTCCCAAGGCACCTCTAATTTCAAAGTTTAGGTTCCCATGGCACGTCCCCCCCAAATTTAATCTCCACAATCTATCCAAAGACACTTCTAAGTTCAAAGTTTTGGTTTCCAAGACACTTTTCCCACTAAAATTTAAGTTTTCCAACTAAAATTTTCATAAAATCCAATCTCAGCCATTGATTTCACAGGATCAAATCCTAGCCACTCTTTATCTTGTCCTGGTCAGCCCTAGAATTCAAAAAACGAGTTTGGCTCCTCGCGCAAAAAGGTCACAAATACGTGCAGTTGTGTCATGTGTGAACTGAGTAATTGTGGATAATCAGATACGGGTATGCTCACAGACCGCACATCGGTCAAACTCATTATGTGACCGTTGTGCGCGTTGAGTAATTGTGTGTAAACGTAAATGTTTTATCACAACGTATATAAGGACGGTCACAATTTATGCCCGTTGTGCTCGCTGGGTAAATCATATAACGGTAAAAAGTTTTTACATAGGTAATTTCAATTTCGGACATTGATTCAAGTAAGCATCGATGTATA
Organism: Scilla litardierei; assembly: GCA_030789695.1. Classification (NCBI taxonomy): domain Eukaryota; kingdom Viridiplantae; phylum Streptophyta; class Magnoliopsida; order Asparagales; family Asparagaceae; genus Scilla; species Scilla litardierei. Next base: position 369,636,529 of record CM061142.1, read on the forward strand.
TATCACATATATCAATTTCATAATGTCATGCAATTGTATCAAATTAAATGACAGTGTATTAAGGTCTGAATTCTATCATACTACAACATTTATACGGTACACTGTACATACCACAACAAATTTGAAACTACATTTCGTACATAATGACATAAAACACCAAAGAATATCTACCCACAAACACTCTTCTCCGTCGATGATCAAAAATACAATATAAGACAAGAGAAAGGCTTGTGCGCCAAAGGACCGGCCACCTCAAAAACCTGGAGGCGGAGGCGGAGGCGGAGGCGGAGGTGGTGATGGTGGCGCAACAGTACGGATGTCTCTAGGAGAGGGCACCAGAGTCTCCATCTTCTCTTGTATGTTCGACATTATGAGCATCATAGTGTCGAAGTCGCTACGCAGAAGTGAGATCGCCAGATTGGTGTTGGAGAGATGGGTTTCAATTTCTCCTAATCTACGAGTAAAGTTCACCGGCTGATGGGAGGATGATGAAGCAGCAGATGCGGGGCTTACATTGCCTATGAGTATATCCTTAAGCTGACGTTGTTCATCTGTAAGTACAGAGACAAACGTAGTAAGCTCCTCGAGTTTACTACGGAGGTTGTGCAGAACAGAGTCCTGACGGCGAGACATCCCATCCATAGAGAGGAGGCCGTTATAACTGTTGTCCTCGAGTGGGGCTTTTTCAGCCGGAGATGGAACTGATGAACCTGCATGTAAAGGAGGAAACGCAGGAGGAGGCAACAGCACATTGTGTTCACCTTGAGTTGGACCAAGCGAAAGCGAATCACGCAGAATGGGTCTATAGGCCGGGAACGATGAGGGAAGGGGATCAACGTGTTCAGGTGACGGTGAATCATCATCACTAACTCCCCAAGGGTCAGAAAAAGTCGACTCACGAGATCGTTTTGGCGGCATGAAGAAACCCGAGTACGAAATGCGAGAGTGTTGAGATGAAGAAGAAAACGGAACGACAGATCAAAGGAAAGAGGAATGAAATTTTCCGCAAAACCCCTCGTCTACTGTACTGACTCCACATATATATAATGATTGGTTATTTTAATCTCAGCCGCTGGATTACATATGGAAGTGGAACTGACTAAAACGATCTCATCAGACGACTGGGGTAAAGCATCCGTTCGAATGGGCAAAAAAAATCGTAATTAAGGGCTTACACGGAAACCGAGGTTCTACTTGACTCATTCTCCAGTTACCACACGTGAACATTGTTGAGAAGAAAG
>CM061142.1:369638269-369663269 GCA_030789695.1 Scilla litardierei
TCCAAAAAAAGGGAGAAAAGAAAAGAAAAACCCAAAAAGGATGAGAAATGAAAAGAAAAGAAAAAAAATACAAATACCCAAAACCCAAAAAAAATTCATGTGTGAATATTTTTCCTATCTACCGAGAATAAAGGGAAGGCGAGAATTTGCACCGAGTGTTCTACTCCACATCATCTCAACCCCCATCGTTTTCGAAAACACTTGGCATAGGGACCTTCTAGCGATTATCTAGGCTATAGTGTGGTGATTTCCTTGTCCCTAGCTGTGGAGTCCCCGATGCATGATACGCTTCGATTCTCTCTCTATTTTCATGCATGCTTGAGCTATATATTCACCGCTTAATTCGAATCGAATCGATATTTGGGTCATTTCTTGGATTTGTGTATATCGAGCTTTATTACACAATGTAGATAGTGACACAGTCTGCTAGCACACGACCACACTCACTCGCGCTTCACCGCGTGGGCCCACGACACTTGTTTGGACTCACATTCCTTGGTTTAGTGTTATGTTTTGTCGTATGCTTGCTTCGTGTGGCGTGTTTGATTTTGTTGGCCCTTACGGGCGATTTAGGATTTAGAGTTATCTTTTTCTCTCTTTCTCCCTATTTTCTCCCTCCGAGCTCCTACTCTCACTCGTCTTCCTCGAGGACGATGAAGAGTTCAGCTTGGGGGATTTTGACGTGCGTTTATATTTCATATATTTGCGCACGTTTTCTGCCGTGTTTCTCCGTATTTTCCGCCGTCTTTTATTCGTTTTCTCGTGTTTTCTTGTATTTTCTTGTTTTCTTTCACTTTTCCATGTTTTTTGTATATTTGCAGGAATTTACAGCATTTGGGACATAAAACGACGATATTCTGAGTCCCCGGAGCAACGGGAGGAGTCACGCGTGATCCAGGGGGTCAAACGACCAAGATTGCCACTTTTCAGCCCCCACCCGATCGGTTGGACACAGCCAACCGATCGGGTGATGCATGCATGTCCGACCCGGACAGAAGCTGGAGCGAAGCACAAGGTCAACCGATCGGTTCGCCGACCGGTTCATCCCAACAGAGTTCTTGGGAAAATGGAGCTGAATTCCAACCGATCGGGTGACCTTCACCCGATCGGTTCATCTGTAGCCGATTCCTCCGAAGGATGACCCAATCACGCCACCCGCTCTCCTCTGCGCCCGGTTGATGCTCCCGAAGGCGACGGCCGAAGCAACAAGCCGCTCACCCGATCGGTTGACATTTCAACCGATCGGGTGGCCTTTTCGTCCCCTTTCGCACACCGCTGCTCATTCATTGAAGATCTGCTATCATTCCAGAAGGATTTTGGGTGATCTCTTATTTTTCTAGCGTCGGCATCGTCGTTAGCTTTCCAACGATAGGTCGCATGCCCAAATCCGATTTTTCTAGATTTTTCTGGAATTTTCTGAGCGCAGCTATGTGCTGAAACTGGCTGCAGTCTGGAATTTCATTTCACCCGATCGGTTGACTTGTCAACCGACCGGGTGAGATCTGTTTCTGCGAATCTGAGCTCTCTGTTTATTCCACCCGATCGGGTGAGTTTCCACCCGATCGGGTGGGCCTTTTTTGACAGTTCTGAACCCGACCCAAGAGGGTTTTTGAGGGGTTTATAAATAGAGGTTGGGGGCACGACTTTGGGAGAGCTTCTTCAGTTTTTCTAGGGCTTTTTGCCCCTTTCTCTTGTGAGATTTAGATTAGTTTAGATTATGTTTTCTTTGTTAATAAATCTTGTAATGGATTGAAGACTCAATTGCAAGCTAAGTATTTTTCTTCTCTCATTTTCTATTGTTTTGTGTTATTTTCTTTGTTGCTTGATGGTGAATGTTTGTTTGTCATTATTATTGCTTTCTATCATGTTCTTCACCATCGAGTAGTGTTTGATGAACCCTAATACGGGTTAGGGTAGGATTGATGCTTGGAAATTTACATTTGGCTTGGTTGCATGGCATGTGTTCGATGAAATGTGTCAATGGGGATTTCTAGCAATCTGGGTCCAATTCGTACGACAACACGCTAGACGTGTTGGGGGTTGGGGTCCGGTGCTTGTCCAGTCAAGATCCGCTTCGATGTATTGCTAGAAATCACATTTGACCTATTTGGCCATTAGGGTTACGCGGAGGTGTTTCATTGTCATTGGCGGGAGAAAGACCGCCTCTGACCGTCGGGCCAAGGGGGAATAAACTTGGCGGTTGACTCCCTAGCCATAGCTCACGCCCCTAGTGTAGACATGGAGTCCTCGCGCGTGGGAACGGCTTGGACGAAATGTTGGGAGATATCATTGTGGCCTTAATGCTCCCGGTTGCGGAAGGTGTTAATGGACATGGGAATGCCCACCGTCCGGAACCGGGTAGGCCTAGCGTGCTTGGCACCGACCGGAATATCGGGCCATGGACGCTAGGTACCACCTTTTGGGGCAATGTCTCACCCTCAGTCAAGTCAAATGCCAAGTGTCATGAGTGCTCTAGCCCGTGTTGGCGGGGATTCATTTCGTGTCCTTTTCATTTCTTTCTTTTATTTCTACACTTCCACCCACATCATCCGCGTAGCTAGCACACAACCTAGGCGAGGCTAGTAGCCATTCAAGCCATCCACCTCCCTGAGTTTGATAAACCCGCACCATACACTAACCGTGCACTTGCGGTAAAACGACACCGCGCCCATACCGTAAACGGGGCACCGGTCATCAGCCGAGTATGGAGATCCCCTCGCCCGAGTGGCACGAGAAAATCCACCCATCGAAGAATCCGACTTACTGGAATCCGTCAGGCGATTGAGGGTTCCGACTCGGCCGAGTACCGAATGCCCCTCGGCCGAGTGAGTAAAGCCACTCAGCCGAGTCACCTTCGAAGGCAGACCCCCCAAGACCCCCGACTTACTGGAATTTTACAGGGTCTGTCACTCGGCCGAGTGACATTTGTCACTCGGTCGAGTGAGCCGCTCCGCCTGCTGCGTAAAGTGCGATTTCTGGGCTGCGCAGGGGCGTTTTGGTCACGATTTTCTGGGCAATTTTGAGGGGTATTTAAACCCAGTTTTTGCCCTAGTTGAGGAGGACTTTTGATACTTTTTGGCAGCCTTTTTGAGAGTTTTTTCGATCATTAGATTTAGTTTTTTTGGAGAGATTAAAAAGGCTACTTTTGTTGGATGCTATTGGATTCTCATTGGTTTGTCTCTCTTCTTATCAAAAACCTTATTTTTGTTGATAATTTCTCTATTGCAATGAATTGTGTTGATTTTGTTATTGATTTTCTTATGAATTGCATGACGATTAGTGAGTAGTTTTATCGTCTTAGGGCGTAGGGATGAACCCTATAGACCCTATTTCTAATTGTGATGAATTGGTGAAATTCTTGCTAGAATTGATTAGGGTTAGGTTGGGATTGATTAATTACGGATAGCTAGGGATTCATATCGATTGGGATTTGCAAGAGATTGGGTCCCAATTGATAGGAAGCCCTAGAAATTCGATTTAGATTTACGATTGGACTCCTCTAGAATTGGTTTGCAAGAGATTGGACCAAAGCTAGGGGTTTCAATCGTGATTCTATACCAATACCCGTTTGCAAGAGATTGGACGGGTATGAACTATCTCAACCTAGGTCGTAGCTCGAGTTTGCACGAGAGTGGGCTCGAGATACGATTGAACGATGATGTCGTTCTTCACGCTAGCGGCTTAGGTTAGGGCTTGCAAGAGATTGGGCCCTATCCTAGGTTCGCTATAGACCGGAAATAGCGCGAGAGCATGAGCTTGGTTCTACATTTAGTTGCGACTAGTTCACCTAAATTCAAGTCTAGCTATGATGTAACCTTAGAATCACAAGGATGAGATACGGTCCGTAGTGGGGATTCCCTATCCCTAGACGTTTTCTTTAATTGATATTTCTATCGACATTTGAATGATTGTGACCATTTCACCCCAAATTATTCTCGACCATTTTGATAGCTAGGTGATTGGAAGGAGACACGGTCATTGGTCCTCCCTGAGTTCGATACCCGCTCACCGCTACACCGTGCGATTGCGGTAAGACTACGAGTCGCTTGTCCCGGGTGCGTGTGTATCCGGGGCGCGATCAAGTTTTTGGCGCCGTTGCCGGTTAGGCGACATTGTTTTATTCTACATACTTAGCTATTTCTTTATGATTTATTACTTTTATTTTTTCCCTTATATTATGCTAACAATTCCATTGAAACTCTGTTTTCCTTTGCATGTACACGAGATCTACGGCGAACCCCGAGGAAATACTATTTGATCCGGAGATCGACCGTACATTGAGGAGGATTAGAGCGGAGAGGAGACTTGATACAGAGGGGAATTTTATGACCAATCCAGAGACACCTGAACAATTGGCGGCACGTATGGCGAGGATCATATCCATCAGAGATAGGCTTCGGCCAAAGACTTCTTCCACCACATCATCCATCGCCATGCCGGAATTGGCGGCGGACAAGAATTTTGAGCTAAAGACGGGATTGGTAGTATTGATGCAACAAGACCCATTTCATGGGAACTCCCATGAGAATCTGTATTATCACATCCAGCTTTTCTTGTCCAAGTGTGCCACCTTCCAAATGCCGGGCGTTTCCGTTGATGCAATCCGACTGCGGCTCTTCCCCTTTACACTCAAAGACAAAGATTTATATTGGTTGATGACGCAGGCGGAAGGTATATTCACTACTTGGGATGAGTTGGCTAGCGCCTTTGTTGACAAATTCTACCCGCCATCCAAGACGGTGAAGATACGGAGTGCTCTCATGTCCTTCAAGCAAGGACCACAGGAGACCCTCTATGAGGCATGGGAGCGCTTCAAGGATTTACAGCATCAATGCCCCCATCACAGTATAGAAGATTGGGAGCTTGTTCACAGTTTTTATAATGGACTCCAACAGGGCACGAAGCAAATTATAGACGCAACCACCAATGGAGCCATATTATCAAAGACCCCGGATGAAGCTACGGCCTTATTAGATGAGATGGCCTCTAATAACCAACAATGGGGTGACGAGCGAGGTCATTCTTCTTCCTCCTTGAAGCCCACTAGCATATATGAGGCCAAGGCCGTAGCGGAGCTTTCAAACAAATTTGACTCTCCCCACAAGGTAGTGGAGAGACTAGAGAAGTATATCACCGAGCCACATGGAGCACCCTCTACGTCTACGCCGATAAGCAATATGAGTGATTGGCAAGACCAATCTCAAGTCATGTATGTAGGAGGAGAGCATGGAGGGGGGCCTTGGAACAAGCGCAATATGTTGCAGGGAACTCCGGATATTGGAACAACCCGGCCACAAGAAACCATCCGGGCTTTTCATATGCAAACAATGATGGTGCTTTGAACCCCCCACCACAACAACTTCCTCAAGCTCGACCTCCACCACCACAACCTCAGTACCAACCAAGGGGGCCACCGTAACAAAATTACCCGCCTATGTAACAAGCGGGACCGTATAGACCGCCCGGTTACAATCATGGTTGAAGAGCTCCCAACCCACCTCAAGCTCAACCACGATTGGACCATGAAGCTAGGGTGGAGGAGTTCATGGTGGAGCAAAGAAAGATCAACGCTAAGTTGGCGGTGGGACAAGATTCACTAAATCCCGTCGTCGCTCAACTTGGAGAGCAACTTGCGTTGCTAAACAAGAACACCCAACAATTGCCGGCTCAACCCGAGCCCAATCTACGGAGCAACACCGGCCATATCAATGCGGTGGTGGCGGTTACAACAAGGGGCGGGAATGATACCACTCCCGCTATGACCCAAAACAAAGAACCCGTAGTGGAGATTTTGGAAGAAAAAGAGCCGGCAATTGAAGAGGAGAGCCAAAAGGAGCCGCTAGGAGAAGAAAATTCTAAAGTGGTGGAGCCAATTGATGAGCGCCGCTACATGCCGCCGGTGCCGTTTCTACAACGGCTAGCTAGAGCCAAGATAGAGAAAAGGCTCGTCAAGTTCCTTGAATATTTGAGTGGAGTAAGCCTCAATATTCCTTTCTTAGATGCAATAGTAGAGATCCCGTCTTACGCGAAGTTCTTGAAGGACTTGATATCGGGAAAGAAAAGAAAGGAGAAAATCATGCTTGCGGAACAAGGAACTTGGTTTACCCTGAAGGAGAAGGAGCCCGCGAAATTCAAGGATCCTGGGAGTTTCCGCATCCCTTGCACACTAGAAGGCTTCCCATTGCAAAAAGCTTTAGTTGACTTGGGCGCGAGTGTGAGCCTTATGCCCCTTAGCATGTTCTGGAAATTGAACACTGGCACCGACTTGAAGCCGACCGACTTGAGAATTCAACTTGCGGACGGTCAGATTACTAGGCCGGTAGAGTTCGTAGAGAACATTCCACTTCAAGTTTCAGGAGGGATATGCTTACCGTGTGATTTTGTCATCATGGACATCAAGGAAGAGGGCGACACTTCGCTCATACTTAGACGCCCGTTCCTCGTAACCATCAGTGTTATCGTCGACGTGCGGGAAGGAACTCTATCCTTGAATGTCAGGAACATCGAACTTGAGCTCCACATACCCAAAGCCATGAAGCATATGCCCTATCACGAGGAGTTGGACTATGTGGATCTCCTCGATGAGGTGATTGAAGAAGCAATCCCCCACTCTATTGGGGCTCTCCATGACGATGGCTTCGAAGAAGTTCAACCTTCTAGCGATGAAGAGAAGTTGGAGGACCCTCCAGATAGCTCCACGGACGATGATGAAGGCGACGCTGATGTCGCAAGAATACGAGAGCTTTGCAAACTCTCAACGGCCAAGAATCCAAAGAAAGCTCCACCATATCGAAGATCGGTGTCACCGGCCAAGAAGAAGTAGGAACTAGCTCAAGCTTGGGGGACGTATCCCCCAACATTACCCATGATGAGGGGGTACCGAGGAAGACCAATGATCATCATGACCCAAATCCAAGTGGCCTTCCCGGTTAATTTGACGGGCGTATCTCGTATGCGCCCAACATCACGAGCTAAACGAATATCTAAAGGGGTCGAGCTCATGACCTTAAACGAGCGCTTGTCGGGAGGCAACCCGACGGTTTTTGCATTATTTTATTTGATTTTCATTTTTGGTTTAGACTTTGATTAGTGTTTAGAGTCTAGTGTCTATGAAAATCGTGACAACGGGTCCTAATTTTCATGACAGGAGAAGGAGAAAGGGAGATCACTCATATGGAGGATGACCGAGGCAAGGAAGAGCGCTCCAGAGACACGCTCAGGCCTTAGGAGGAGGAAGAAACAGACTGGAGGAAGAAAAACCGAGACTGGAGCGAAAACGGAGAGCCGATGCAGAAAAAAGCACCTCACTCGGCCGAGTAGCTTATACCACTCGACCGAGCAAAGACTCCACTCGGCCGAGTGGAGCACCAAACAGGGAAGTTTCTGCAGACCAACTCTTTGTCACTTTCTGTAACTTTTAGTCTTAATTGCCACTCGGCCGAGTACCTTATCACTCGGCCGAGTGAAACAGATACCCTCCTAGCTCAAGAATTGCTGAGTGGCAGAGCCACTCGACCGAGTGGAGTTCCTCCCTTCGGCCGAGTGAATCAAAGCCACTCGGCCGGCCAACCTCCCCACCGTCGGCGCCGCCTCCGATCACCCCTCTTTTGCCCCAAAAACCACATTTCTCCCCATTTCTCTTGATTTGTACGCCCGTGAGCCCCAAATTCATATTAATTTCCATATCTATCTATTATCACCTGTCTCCCCCATATATATTGAATATTATTCGCTGATTTGATCGTTTGATTTGCAGGCTAGTTTGGGGGAGCTTTGGGGAGTTTTTGAACGCGCTTTGAGCTTCGCAGCGGAGGCGTCTCTTCACACACACTGCTGATTGCTCTCGTGGTTCAGGTATACTCGTTCCATCATTTAACATGTCGCATTACTTATTTGGTTGGGACACGTCTCGCGGCACACATGCCGTCGCGCACTAGGCCACGTACACTGGGAGCCGTCGCCAACCGGAAGAGACAGGATGATCCTGGTTCCTCTTCTGCTAGGGAGGACTCCCCTCCACCTATTCCACCCCCACCTACACAGCCGATTCCCACCGATCCCGTCCCCACACAGCCACCACCCGCTCCCGCCGTCGGGCCGATGGGGATTACGTTTCGAAATGATGCACACCGCGCCAGATTCGAGCGTATCTGCCATCGCTCGATAGTACCCTCTAGGTTTGCACACCTAGCCGACCTAGACCGCCTAGGGGTACTGGAGGGGCTTCTCACATTGTACGACAACGTGTGATGGCGCGACTTTCTGTCGGTGTCGGCGGACACTTACGTCCGTCCGACACTAGAGGTCCTCAGTTCCATTGACCGGACCCCTAGAGGATGCTCCTTCTGTCTGATGGATCGAGAGTGCGCGATCACTCTCGACATGCTTAGAGTATTCTTCCAGTGGCCCGCTGTCCCTGACCCAGACTGCGCTTACGCTACCACTTACATCCCACCCCCGTCGTTCGACACACACGCCTTCTGGACCCGGATCACGGGTTCGCCACTCGCCTTTGACCCTACTAGGGCCAAGGCCTCAGCTATCCTCCACCCCTGCCTCCGCATTGCACAGCGCCTTATGACGACTACTTTTCTCGCGGGCTAGACCATGTCTACGCCAGAGCTCTACATGCTCTATGCGAAGACTCGCCCCAGGGTTCTAGATAGGGGTAGTGACAATTTGGTCCCCGCCGTCGAGATCGACATTGCCAGTTGGTTTTTGGACCGCATTATCATTTCTGTCGGTGCTCGTTCGCCTATCTGTTGCGGCGGTCTGATCACCCTTTTAGCCCTTATGACCGGCGTGGATCTTCCTGACGACCTGCGTCAACCTCTGGGCCCCACTTCACTTTCTATAGATGTTATGGCCCGGATGAAGATGCTTCATCCCCATGGTCGTCAGCACTGGGTGTGGTTGCACGGTCCCTTCAGCGCTGATAACATGGTTCTCCCGAGCCCTGCTCGTACACATATTGGACTGGCTCACGGGGACTGGATTCCAGCGATGGATCTTCTTATTCCTGCCGCCTATGTGCTTGAGCCTGAGGATGCTGAGCAGGCACCCCCCTGCACCACCTGTCGACCCCGTGATCCCTCAGCCTGCGCCTGCACTGTCTGCACCTCCCGACACCTCTGTTCCCACGTCTGCGTCACTGACCTCTCCCGCCGCCTCGTCACCTATTTTCACTTACACTGCTGCTACTTCTGCTTCGACTCAGCCTACGTCCCAGCCTCACACTGAGGCTGGGCATCACGTAGTAAGCACAGCACCACTACCCCACTTCCCTGCTGGACCCGTCCTCTACACTGCCCGCGTGAGACAGCCCCGCACTTCACCTGTTAGACCTGTGCATCCCTCTGCTCCACCACCCCCCGACACTCTAGTTCAGAGCATTTGTTCTCTTGAGGGGGCTGTTAGTGGACTTAGAGGGGACTTTAGGGCTCTCTCCGCCACAGTCAGCGCCGTGCAGACCCGCGTCGCCATCTTTCCTAGTATTCAGGCTTGCCTGAACCAGATTCTGGCGCGTATGCCCCCACCACCGACACCCACCCAGCAGTTACCATTCCCACCACCTCCTCCACCTCCTCCACCACCACCTCCGCCACAGGACGGTGCTGGTGCACCACCACCAGCCTAGGCACATACTGGATGCCTTCTATATTTCTGCTGTTTTGCTGGTCGTTTTTGGAGCCTGATGATTTTTGATCCCCTCCTCCACATACTATTTTGGTACCTATTTGGTCATATCTTTTTATCTCTTTTTGGGAGTTAGGGAGAGTCTTTTTGGGGACACTTTTATCTGCATCATTATGATCTCTGCATGCATCATCTACATTCACATCATATTTTCATTTTCATTTTCTTTCTTTTTCTTCATGCATGCATCCTCACCCACCCCACCCGTTTCACGTCTCTCGGTGTGCCACACTTTGCACATTGAGGACACTGTGCATTTTAGCTTGGGGGAGTGAGTTCTCACACTTTTTGCTTTTCGTCACCTTTTATTTTTATTTTTTCCACCTTTACTTTGTTGTTTACACCATTTTCACTCACTTTTTCATTTTTTATCATGCATCACATTTTCTTATCTTTTTTGAGTGTGCTGCATTGTACATAGTAGTTTCTATTTTTCTTTTATCCTTATTTCTTTCACCTTTTGCTAGAGATGACTTTTCTGTGATGATGATGACGTGGTGTTAGCTTATCTCTATGTGCATGCTATTTTGTCATGTCATAGCTTTTGTTTCAGATATCATATGCTATGTTCTTCTTTGCATTTGAAATAGTAACACACTCTTTTTCTGTATGAATATGGATGAAATTCTGTTATTAGCTGATGTCTGATGATTCATATGTATGCTTTTCATAGAAAACACACCAAGCTTCATGCATTGATTGCTTATATCTGGAGTACTACTTTCCTTTCTCGTATCACTTCTTATTGCATGAATTGTACGCTTCACCTTCAGGTTGATTAAATGTTTGCTAGGATGATATATCTGGACTAGTTTACTTTTTGAGATTAAACTGAGTAAATTATATTACTCTGCTGAAAGTTGTCGTGCACGTCCTATAGAGTGAACCGAGCGATACATTTATTTCTTTCTCCATATATCTTGAGCATTATTTCTCTATTTGAAATTCATTGGTGAATCCCCCCTTAGCAAGTCTATTATCGGCATTTCCCTGCTATTATATCACATGCTCCAATTCCCCAAAATCAAAAAGAAAAAAAATATACATATATATCCTTCTCTCTTTTGATTTGGGATCGCTTATTCACTTATGTATATATGTTTATTCAAAAAAAGAAAAGAAAGGAAAAGAAAAAGAGAAAAAGAGAAAAATTGAGAAAAAGAAAAGAAAAGAGAAAAGAAGTTTATAAACGATCCCATCTCATACTCTTTCTCTCTTTCTTCCCTCTTTTGTTTTTATTTTTTGGAGCTTCAAAAGAAATGGAGAATGTACATATTGATTTGTTTATGCCACCACGCTTATGGATAAGCTTGGGGGAGAGGATCCAATGATGCGTGAGAGAGTGACTACTTGACAGTGCATGACAACCTAGGCTAAATAATCTTCTGTACTCAGTGTGATTGCTAAAGTTTCACGAAATCCAGAAATCGACACTTAGCATTCATTTCATGAAAACCATACTTTTCTATTCTTACTATTCCATCTTGTGTGATATCTCTTATACTCCTTATAGAAAGCATTCAATAGAAAAGTGTGTGACATGTGTCGATGTTAATCCTAGAATGATTCCATATTTCATGCTATTTTGATATTTTGGAGTTTTCTATTTCGAATGCATCATTATACTATGATATCGAGATAAAAGTCTGTGACATGTGTTTTATATTCGATGTATGCTATATGAGTAAGCAAAACCCACGTCCTGAGAAAAATGATCAAGCACCACCTTCTTCACTTTCTATTCTATTTTTATTTTTATTTTCCTTCTTTTCCATTATTTTGCCCGTCGGGTTCGCTTTTTACTCATCTTCCTCGAGGACGAGTAAGAGGTAAGCTTGGGGGATTTTGATCACTCCATATTTTACACCCTTTTTCTGCATGTTTGTATGCCAGTTTGATCGCTCATATCGCGTTTTTCACGATTATTCGACAATATTGCGATGCTTTTCACGATTTCTTGTTTTTGTCGTATATCAGGAGATATGGAGCGATTCGGAGTGATTTTGAGATCAAGAGGATTTGCACCCACTCCGGAGTGTCACCCAAGGCTCTTTTAAGGGCTATTCAGCGATGGAAGACGAGTGGAAGAAGAAGGAACTTCGTAGGAGCAACGAGGAGGTGAAATGATGAAGATTGGGTATCTACAACATGTCACTCTGCCGAGTGAAGCACTCACTCGACCGAGCAAGAAGACCACTCAGCCGACCAGACCGGACACGCACCACAGAAGGAAATCAGCGTGCACTCGGCCGAGTGACGATAGTCCACTCGGTCGAGTATGGAGATCCCCTCGCCCGAGTGGCACGGGAAAATCCACCCATCGAAGGAGCCGACTTACTGGAATCCGTCAGGCGATAGAGGGTTCCGACTCGGTCGAGTACCGAATGCCTCTTGGCCAAGTGAGTAAAGCCACTCGGCCGAGTCACCTCCGAAGGCAGACCCCCCAAGACCCCCGACTTACTGGAATTTTACAGGGTCTGTCACTCGACCGAGTGACATTTGTCACTCGGTCGAGTGAGCCGCTCCGCCTGCTGCGTAAAGTGCGATTTCTGGGCTGCGCAAGGGCTTTTTGGTCACGATTTTCTGGGCGATTTTGAGGGGTATTAAACCCAGTTTTTGCCCTAGTTGAGGAGGACTTTTTGATACTTTTTGGCAGCCTTTTTGAGAGTTTTTTTAGATCATTAGATTTAGTTTTTTTGGAGAGATTAAAAAGGCTACTTTTGTTGGATGCTATTGGATTCTCATTGGTTTGTCTCTCTTCTTATCAAAACCCCTATTTTTGTTGATAATGTCTCTATTGCAATAAATTGTGTTGATTTTGTTATTGATTTTCTTATGAATTGCATGACGATTAGTGAGTAGTTTTATCGTCTTAGGGCGTAGGGATGAACCCTATAGACCCTATTTCTAAATTGTGATGAATTGGTGAAATTCTTGCTAGAATTGATTAGGGTTAGGTTGGGATTGATTAATTACGGATAGCTATGGATTCATATCGATTGGGATTTGCAAGAGATTGGGTCCCAATTGATAGGAAGCTGTCACGCCCCGCTTCCCAAAAACGTGGAGGCGAAGCGTGAGAAGGTCCGCTCAGACTTGAAGCTACAAAGCCGCAAGTCCGATAAGCGTCAATCACTTTAATCTGCAGGTCCTTGCAACGCGAAACGAAACAAAGATAACAATAACGAAAGAGACAAAAAGAACATCTCAGAATATCCATAATAATAAATCTCAACATCGCAGAAAAGCCACCAGGCTACAAATAAAAGAGTCTAAAAGAGGCCCAGCATGGCCAACAAAAGTACAAAGTACGAAAACAAAGAAAAGGTGCAAGCACCGACATCTAACAGCAACCTAAAGCAAAAGCAAGTAAAATCAGTCTCTAAGACTGGTCTCCGGTGTCCTCGAACTCCTCAACGAACGTAGACTCGGGCTCAACGTCAGCAAACACCTCGTCCTCAGCAACTGTCTCTGGCTCAGGGTCTAACATGTGGCACCCAAAAGAGCAAGGGGCACATGTCAGCAAGTCTGGAAGACTTGTGCAAGTGAAACTGAAAGGTGGTGAAAGTAAAGCAACCTAGCAGTTCTAGCATGATGCAATGACATGGCAGTTTAAAGTAATGAGTGCAACAAGTAGGGTAAAGTAAAGTAAAGTACGAGCATGGCATGACATTCACAAGACAAGTACAAGACAAGAAAAGTAAGCACCTCGTGCACAGAGATTCCGTCTTTTGGCTAGAGTGGCTGCGCGGGCCAACTCCTAAGCTCAAGCGAACGTTTATCCCTACCCCTCCACGTGTGTCGAGCCAGGGCCTTACCCCCGAACGGTAATGCTCGCTTCTGGACCACGAGCCAGGAAGTGTGTAAACAAGTATGGCGTAGGGGTGCACCTAGCCCGGGACAAGCAAGTACAAGTATGTAGCGTGTGCTACGAATGCAACATTCAATGCATGGATGACATGACATGGCAGTTAAAGTAAGGCGTACAGGTAAGGAAAGTAAACGTGACAGTTTAGCATGCATGAACAACAATTTTAAGGGGTTGGATCTAGCTTCGTTGTCAAGCTAGATCATTTAGGTGACGGATCTAGTTTCGTTGTCAAACTAGATCAAGTAGGCGTCTAGCCAGCTATCATTTCACTGACTAGTCTCTTTTACGCTAAAAGCAAGTAAGTGGCCTAAAAACATGGCCCTACACAAGAGTTGGCAAGTTTCACTTGCCTGCAACTATCACGTCAAGAAAACACCGTCCAACGAGTCCAAAGTCACGATTCCTACGTGCACAAGTCCACCGGCCTACATCCGTTTTATTAATCTTGATTAGTGGATTCTAAAACATTTAAAATACTTTAAAATACTGATTTTTAGTCTTGATTAGCATGCAATTGGGTTGGGGGTCCTAGGGGTGCAAAACGTTACCTCAACACGACGCGAAAGCTACACCGGTGTCGGGTAGCGACGCCGGGGGTTGGAATAAGAGAACGCGCTCCAAGTCCTGTTTCCAAAATAGATTCCTCGCTGGAAAATCAGAGAAAATATCCCGGGCGACGATTCCAGATTCCAAAGCTCGTACGTGCGACGACGGGCTACGACGTGCGACGACGTCGTACGCGACGAATCCTCGAAGAGCAAGCACCAAAGTGGGGCCCACAGTAGTCCTAGGGGCCTTTGGGGAACCCACAATACCTCTGGAGAACTTGGGGGGCCCACGGGGGCAAGCGGTGCGACGGGTGCGGGGTTGCGACAAGTGGCCGTCGGTCGTACAGCTTCGGTGCGGGGATCTCCTTCGGTCAGACACTAGGGAACGGCTGTGCAACGTGTGGGGGTCGGTCACGGCAGCGGGGGCGGCCGTTTCCCTCGGTCAGACACGGTGGAGGCCTCGGTCAGGCGCTTGGGATGCGGGGCGGAGCAGCGTCGCAGCGATGCAGCGCTCGGGCGCTCGGTCACAGCGGGCGGGGCCTTCGGTCGTGCACGGAGCGGAGCGGGGCGACAGAGCGGGCGACAAGCGGGTCGGTGCGGAGCGGGGCGACCGGGCGGTTCTCTCGGTCTGACCGAGAGGCCCTCTCGGTCAGGCGGGGGAACGAAGCGGCGGTCGACGTTGTGTGCGGAGCGGAGCGGATGCGGGCGGGACGGCCGGTCAGAGCGGGTGGATGCGGGGGATTTCCTCGGTCGTGCGGGGTGCTGAACGTCGCAACGTTGCGACGATTCGTCGCAACGTCCAAGATGAGTTTGGAAGAGGCTAGGGCTAATTTCTTGTGAAAATAGGACTTGCTAGGGGTTGCTTATATAGTATAGGTGGGTTGACTTGGTCTAGGGCTAAATCTAATAGGATTAGAATTCAAAAAGATTTAAAATTTGATTTTAAACTTCTCCAACCCAATCTAGGATTTGACCTGGTCCAAATGAGCTGGAAATTGGCTCAAAAATTCCTTAAAACGTTTAAAACTCAAATAAATTTTATTTGGCCGAAATTAATTTATAAATTAATTATTAAAAATAATATAAAACTTGTAAAAATTATAAAAGTGGTCAAATAAACTCCAAAAATTATAAAATAAATATCGTGGTGTTCGTGGCGACGAATGTGAGCTAACTAAGAAGACGGATCTCAAATTCGACGTCGGACGACGAAACTAAAAATAGAAACGTCTCCCGTCAAAAGTGAAAATCGTCACGTCTCATCGAGTGAGTTTAAATTGTGGGAAAACGACTCGAGAAGTGTCGTTTCAAGATAGTGCCACTATTTAATACTCTCAGAGACGTTCGCAACGGCATATCACACAAAAGTATTCAAAATCAAATAAAATCTAAAATAAACACGTGCACGGCCAAAAGCACGTGCAACGCACAACGAAAAGTGGTCGTTACATCCTCCCCACCTTAGAATAAAGTCCGTCCTCGGACTTTCTAATATAACTAGTCGCTCTAGTAACTACCCCAATCGAGCCATATAATAATTTAACCAGGTATAGCCATTTCAAGTGCTTGTATATGCACTAGATAGTCAAACGTTAATACCACTAACACGTGTATATATACATTCACATACATCGTATACTTAAACCTATTATTATTATCACACCTAGCATACATATAGTTTCACCAGCACATTGCTTCAACCATTATAAGTATCCCCTAATTACCTACAGCCTCTTAAGTACTTCTACTCTAAATCTCACAGGCATCCTTAGTATGGTATAGCTACCCACACACCAAACTATAACTACTAACATACAAACAACTTCACACATCATGAATAACTCCGAATATATATAACACTCAATAAGCAACCATTAATATACCATGGAGGGTACGCTCATTCAAGCCAACATATGCGGAATTTGAAAACCGTCGTACTTCAAAAGTTGAAATCCTCGTTTGGAAGAAATATTTGGAGATCGATAAGACGTGTTGTTTCAAAATAGGTTTGGGTCGAATATTCATAATAAGAGAAAATGGTCTATTGGTTTTAAAGAATCATTAAAAGAGGAAGTAAAATCATTTACACGAATATTGAAGGCGTAGTTTAGAAAATATTATACGGCGGTAGTTTAATATAATGTTTGCGAAAGTCAAAGAAGGAAATCAAGTAACGGAAGAATTTAAACTCATGTTAAATGCCTTCAAAACTTTTAGGTCATGGAAAATTTTAAAATAATCAATATTGAAGCTGCTTTTCAAGGGAACCAGGATTTGTAAAAATGAAAAAAAACTGATTTACACAAGGTCCTTAGCATACGAGCACAACGAACCTGGTACAGCTATAAAAATAATTGAAATTCTATTTAGTCTCGAAATTTTCCTAAAAGCTCGTAGGGGAAGTGGAAAGATAATATTAATAACTTGGTCGTAAAATCAATTCGTGTGAGGTCTAAATCAGAAAGTGGTTATGAAATGATAATAATTTTTTTTTTTTTTTCAAAAGTCTAAAATAGGGAAAACGGTGAGCATAAAATTGACTTGCTGAAATCTGAAATCCCATGTGATTGGAAGGTGTATGAATGGCATAAATTAGAAGGGAAATTACAAGTTGAATGCAAGTACGGTTTAGAATAAAATTAGTATATGAAAGAAAAATGTATTTTCATAGATGCGAAAGTGTAGGCTGAAAAAGCATTATAACTATTTTCCAAAAATTTCGACAAAAATTTTAAGAATTTAAATCAACGAGGAGCATGAAGCATAAGTATATATACATATTAGGATTTGAACAATTTAAAACTTAGGGGAAAAAGGAAATCAAAAAAAAAGAAAATGCTTGCAGAAGGTTCAAAATTTTGCAACGGAGAGTTTCAACAATTGATGACGATAGTCATGAGGCGATCTCGGGAATCGGGGCAAGGGAAACAGTCAGATGTTCAAAACATACATACACCTAGGATATGAATCAGGAGGATCTACGGGAAAACTCCTACGGTCGCCCAACTGAAGCTTAAGAACTTAGCGCTTGGTCTTTCTAAAGGAGCTAGGCGATAATGGAATGCGCTCAGCTCGGTCCATAATCGATGAACCCAAACGAACGACTAAAGGAATTCTAGAACTCTAATATGGTCGGGGGTAGATAAAGACCACTATGGTAACTCCTACGGCGATCAAATCAATTGCTAGAAGGGGGTCTAACTATCAATCAGGGGCCTCTAAATAGCAAGCACATACGTCTAACTAAGTCTTCTTACCACCTAGTGTCCTAGGAAAACAACTAGACTCAGGGCTTATGACTCGGATGTTGCAATTTATTTAATGGACATTCCGTTATTATCGTTGTTCCGTTAGTTCGCAATTGCAAGACTGGACCTGCATGGGCCACCAACAAAACCTGTCACGCCCCGCTTCCCAAAAACGTGGAGGCGAAGCGTGAGAAGGTCCGCTCAGACTTGAAGCTACAAAGCCGCAAGTCCGATAAGCGTCAATCACTTTAATCTGCAGGTCCTTGCAACGCGAAACGAAACAAAGATAACAATAACGAAAGAGACAAAAAGAACATCTCAGAATATCCATAATAATAAATCTCAACATCGCAGAAAAGCCACCAGGCTACAAATAAAAGAGTCTAAAAGAGGCCCAGCATGGCCAACAAAAGTACAAAGTACGAAAACAAAGAAAAGGTGCAAGCACCGACATCTAACAGCAACCTAAAGCAAAAGCAAGTAAAATCAGTCTCTAAGACTGGTCTCCGGTGTCCTCGAACTCCTCAACGAACGTAGACTCGGGCTCAACGTCAGCAAACACCTCGTCCTCAGCAACTGTCTCTGGCTCAGGGTCTAACATGTGGCACCCAAAAGAGCAAGGGGCACATGTCAGCAAGTCTGGAAGACTTGTGCAAGTGAAACTGAAAGGTGGTGAAAGTAAAGCAACCTAGCAGTTCTAGCATGATGCAATGACATGGCAGTTTAAAGTAATGAGTGCAACAAGTAGGGTAAAGTAAAGTAAAGTACGAGCATGGCATGACATTCACAAGACAAGTACAAGACAAGAAAAGTAAGCACCTCGTGCACAGAGATTCCGTCTTTTGGCTAGAGTGGCTGCGCGGGCCAACTCCTAAGCTCAAGCGAACGTTTATCCCTACCCCTCCACGTGTGTCGAGCCAGGGCCTTACCCCCGAACGGTAATGCTCGCTTCTGGACCACGAGCCAGGAAGTGTGTAAACAAGTATGGCGTAGGGGTGCACCTAGCCCGGGACAAGCAAGTACAAGTATGTAGCGTGTGCTACGAATGCAACATTCAATGCATGGATGACATGACATGGCAGTTAAAGTAAGGCGTACAGGTAAGGAAAGTAAACGTGACAGTTTAGCATGCATGAACAACAATTTTAAGGGGTTGGATCTAGCTTCGTTGTCAAGCTAGATCATTTAGGTGACGGATCTAGTTTCGTTGTCAAACTAGATCAAGTAGGCGTCTAGCCAGCTATCATTTCACTGACTAGTCTCTTTTACGCTAAAAGCAAGTAAGTGGCCTAAAAACATGGCCCTACACAAGAGTTGGCAAGTTTCACTTGCCTGCAACTATCACGTCAAGAAAACACCGTCCAACGAGTCCAAAGTCACGATTCCTACGTGCACAAGTCCACCGGCCTACATCCGTTTTATTAATCTTGATTAGTGGATTCTAAAACATTTAAAATACTTTAAAATACTGATTTTTAGTCTTGATTAGCATGCAATTGGGTTGGGGGTCCTAGGGGTGCAAAACGTTACCTCAACACGACGCGAAAGCTACACCGGTGTCGGGTAGCGACGCCGGGGGTTGGAATAAGAGAACGCGCTCCAAGTCCTGTTTCCAAAATAGATTCCTCGCTGGAAAATCAGAGAAAATATCCCGGGCGACGATTCCAGATTCCAAAGCTCGTACGTGCGACGACGGGCTACGACGTGCGACGACGTCGTACGCGACGAATCCTCGAAGAGCAAGCACCAAAGTGGGGCCCACAGTAGTCCTAGGGGCCTTTGGGGAACCCACAATACCTCTGGAGAACTTGGGGGGCCCACGGGGGCAAGCGGTGCGACGGGTGCGGGGTTGCGACAAGTGGCCGTCGGTCGTACAGCTTCGGTGCGGGGATCTCCTTCGGTCAGACACTAGGGAACGGCTGTGCAACGTGTGGGGGTCGGTCACGGCAGCGGGGGCGGCCGTTTCCCTCGGTCAGACACGGTGGAGGCCTCGGTCAGGCGCTTGGGATGCGGGGCGGAGCAGCGTCGCAGCGATGCAGCGCTCGGGCGCTCGGTCACAGCGGGCGGGGCCTTCGGTCGTGCACGGAGCGGAGCGGGGCGACAGAGCGGGCGACAAGCGGGTCGGTGCGGAGCGGGGCGACCGGGCGGTTCTCTCGGTCTGACCGAGAGGCCCTCTCGGTCAGGCGGGGGAACGAAGCGGCGGTCGACGTTGTGTGCGGAGCGGAGCGGATGCGGGCGGGACGGCCGGTCAGAGCGGGTGGATGCGGGGGATTTCCTCGGTCGTGCGGGGTGCTGAACGTCGCAACGTTGCGACGATTCGTCGCAACGTCCAAGATGAGTTTGGAAGAGGCTAGGGCTAATTTCTTGTGAAAATAGGACTTGCTAGGGGTTGCTTATATAGTATAGGTGGGTTGACTTGGTCTAGGGCTAAATCTAATAGGATTAGAATTCAAAAAGATTTGAAATTTGATTTTAAACTTCTCCAACCCAATCTAGGATTTGACCTGGTCCAAATGAGCTGGAAATTGGCTCAAAAATTCCTTAAAACGTTTAAAACTCAAATAAATTTTATTTGGCCGAAATTAATTTATAAATTAATTATTAAAAATAATATAAAACTTGTAAAAATTATAAAAGTGGTCAAATAAACTCCAAAAATTATAAAATAAATATCGTGGTGTTCGTGGCGACGAATGTGAGCTAACTAAGAAGACGGATCTCAAATTCGACGTCGGACGACGAAACTAAAAATAGAAACGTCTCCCGTCAAAAGTGAAAATCGTCACGTCTCATCGAGTGAGTTTAAATTGTGGGAAAACGACTCGAGAAGTGTCGTTTCAAGATAGTGCCACTATTTAATACTCTCAGAGACGTTCGCAACGGCATATCACACAAAAGTATTCAAAATCAAATAAAGTCTAAAATAAACACGTGCACGGCCAAAAGCACGTGCAACGCACAACGAAAAGTGGTCGTTACAGAAGCCCTAGAAATTCGATTTAGATTTACGATTGGACTCCTCTAGAATTGGTTTGCAAGAGATTGGACCAAAGCTAGGGTTTTCAATCGTGATTCTATACCAATACCCGTTTGCAAGAGATTGGACGGGTAGGAACTATCTCAACCTAGGTCGTAGCTCGAGTTTGCACGAGAGTGGGCTCGAGATACGATTGAACGATGATGTCGTTCTTCACGCTAGCGGCTTAGGTTAGGGTTTGCAAGAGATTGGTCCTATCCTAGGTTCGCTATAGACCGGCAATAGCGCGAGAGCGTGAGCTTGGTACTACATTTAGTTGCGACTAGTTCACCTAAATTCAAGTCTAGCTATGATGTAACCTTAGAATCACAAGGATGAGATACAGTCCGTAGTGGGGATTCTCTATCCCTAGACATTTTCTTTAATTGATATTTCTATCGACATTTGAACGATTGTGACCATTTCACCCCAAATTATTCTCGACCATTTTGATAGCTAGGTGATTGGAAGGAGACACGGTCATTGGTCCTCCCTGAGTTTGATACCTGCTCGCCGCTACACCGTGTGCTTGCGGTAAGACTATGAGTCGCTTGTCTCGAGTACGTGTGTATCCGGGGCGGATCAGGGAGCTGCAGGAGAGGGTCTGCGAAGAAGAGGCCCGAAGGGTCACCGCCGATAAGCTCCTGGCCTCGGAGAAAGAGGCGGCTGTGGCGAAGATCGCCGAGCTGGAGCAGAAGAATGCTGAGCTAGAAAAGGTCGACATGGACAAGGTCAGGGTCTATACCGTTCTTCAGTACCAGAACAGCGAGCTCGTCCCCGCGCTGACGGCCATGAAGGCGGAGGGCTTCAACGACGGTTCGGAGGCCAACTTTGAGAGGGCGAAGGCGAGGCTGGGGAAGCTCTACTCCAATATGGAGATTGAAGTCACCTGGCTATCAGTGGTGTTCGATGACGAAGCGGAGGATTCTACTGCTTCTGAGGCGGAGGTGGCAGAGATTCCGGCCGAAGGCGACCATCGAGGCGACCAGGCGGACTCCCAGGCCCCGGAGTGCTGCAGTCAAGGGAGTGGCGGCTGAGTCAAGGCACCATAGGCTGGGGCAAAAATGTATGTCGGCCCTTGGGCCGAGCCTGGAGTCTATTTTGTTTTGATCCTGAGATGTAAAAAGTTAGACGAAATAAAATTAAAATTTTATCCTCACTGTCGCTATTTTTCGTTTTGTACGTAGTGCAAACTGTGCCTTTGTATGTGTATGCCCCCAACATTCTGCTATTGACGATCTCAAAGCTGAGGAGAAGGAGAATGTTGTAGAGTTACATGTCCGCTCTGGGTATGGTGGCGAGCTGTCGAGAGGGGGCGATATGGAGGAGCCGATCCCACGGCCTCTGTTGGTGGACGAGCTGTCCAAGAGGTCTTCGAGAGGGCAGGTATTAGGCCATCGCCGACCCCACAACCTCTGTAACTAGGCAGGTGTTAGGCCGTCACCGACCCCACATGTCTACTCCAGATCTGATGGCGAGCTGTCGAGATGGGGGCGATAGGGAGGAGCTGACCTCGCGGCCTCTGTTGGTAGGCGAGCTACCCCGGAGGTCTTTGGAAGGGCGGGTATTGGGACGTCACCGATCCCGTAACCTCTGTAATCGGATGGGTATTGTGTTGTCGCCAACCCTGCATGTCCGCTCCGGATCTGATGGTGAGCTGCCAATAGGGGAGCGATAGGGAGGAGCCGATCCCACGCCTCTATTGGTGGGCGAGCTGCCCCGGAGGTCTTTGAGAGGGCAGGTATTGGGCCGTCGTTGACCCTGCATGTCCGCTACAGATCTGATGGCAAGCTGCCGAGAGGGGGCGATAGGGAGGAGCCGACCCCGCGGCCTCTACTGGTGGGAGAGCTGCCCCGGTGGTCTTTGAGAGGGCGGGTATTAGGCCATCGTCAATCCAACAACCTTTGTAATCGAGCGTGTATTGGGCCATCACCGACCTCGTATGTCTACTCCAGATCAAATGGCGAGCTACTGAGAGGGGGGCAATAGGGATGACCCAACCCCGCGACCTCTGTTGGTGCGCGAGCTGCCCCAGAGGTCTTTAAGAGGGTGGGTATTGGGCCGTCGTTAACCCCATAACCTCTGTAATCTGGTGGGTATTGGGCCATCACCGACCCTGCATGTCCACTCTGGATCTAATGGCAAGCTACCGAGAGGGGGCGGTAGGGAGGAGCTGACCACGCAGCCTCTGTTGGTGGGCGATCTACCCCGGAGGTCTTTGAGAGGGCGGGAATTGGGCCATCATCGACCCCGCAACCTCTGTAATCTGGCAGGTATTGGGCTATCGTCGACCCCGTATGTCTGCTCTGAATTTGATGGCGAGCTGTCGAGAGGGAGGCGATAAGGAGGAGCCGACCCTGCGACCTCTGTTGATGGGCGAGCTGCCACGAAGGTCTTTGAGAGGGTAGATATTGGGTCATCTCCGACCCTGCAACCTTTGTAATTGGGCAGGTATTTGGCTATCACCGACCATATATATCTACTCCGGATCTGATGGCGAGCTACTGCAAGGGGGCAATAGGAAGGAGCCGACTGATCGACCTAGAATTAACTCCAAAACAATGTCGTCTACCGCAAGCGTACGGTATAGTGACAAGCGGGTATCGAACATGGGGAAGCGGTGATATACTATCTATCGGATATCGACGATATGCTAGGACTCTTACGTTGCATTGGTTTTATTAGGGATTGTAGCATCTAGGAAGTGAATTCATGCGTCAAAGCATCATGAATCTAACATACCGTATCACCCCGCTCGCGCGATAGATGCATACAGTACGTGCATTAAGGATCTACAGTAATCTCACCACTCTCGTGGTTCGAATGCTCTCAACTCATACCACTCTCGTGGGTTAGAGCTTCGAGGTATTTTGGTGGCTCTTACTGATGCAATGGCGGTAGCCATCAATTAGTGATATAGTTTGTCGGTGGATCCTATCAAGGCACGAGCCGGGCATGGTCACGAGCCTTGGTTGAATCCACTAACTCCCTAATTAAATCCGTAGGATACTCCTTAAGCTAATTGATTTCACCGACCGTGGGTACGATCTCAGTACGAGTTCTCCTAGGGATTTTGCTAGATCAACCAAAATACAACCCCTTTTATATCCAACGCATCATAAAAATTCTATCTTTACATCTAAATCCTAACATCCTAGGGCTAATCCATTAGCCCTAGAAAAGATTATTCAAGCATAGCAAACATTATGAAAATAATATAGATCATTGCTAGCATCATAGAAAAACAATAAGAAGAAATAAAATAAAATTACAGAGATAAAATACTTAGCTTGATACAAGAGGAGGGGCCTATGGCGTAGCCTAACTCCCAAAAGATCGTCTCCAAAAACTTCCTAGAACTCTCTTAAAACTCTCTAAAAAGTCCCCTCTAATGATTGCTACAATTCATATATATAGTCCCTCAAAACCCTAGCAAATAGCCCAAGAAACCCTCTGAAATTCATGCTCAAAGCCAAATCCGGACACAACTTAAGTTCTGGGCCCCAGCTGACTCTGTCGAGTAGCCCCCTACTCGATCGAGTTAGCTGTAGGACATGAATTCCTCCAAAAACACCACTCTATCTGCTCGGGCCAAGTAGGATCTGCTCGGACCGAGTAGGTAGCTGCTCGGTCGAGTGGGTGGACGAGTACAGATTTCAGCACTGCAGTATCAACTTGCAGAAATTCTCCAGAGCTCATCCGACATCCGATTGACACGTTCTTAGTGGCGTTGGAACCGTCTTGAAGTCTACTATCTGGAAAAAATATCAAGAAAATAATGAAAAATCCTAGGTGATAGAATATTTGAAAAGAGTGCACTGATGTCTGAAAATCTGGGCGTTCGCCTTTCGACCAAGTAGCCTTCATGCTCGGTCGAGCTAGAGTTCCATGGGGAGAAGATCAAAGTAATGGCTTTGGAAATTGATGACTCTGGTCGAGTAGCCACCCTACTCGGTCGTATAGGCTGTACCCGTTTCCTCTGCGAGAATTACGTGTCAGCTCGACCGAGTAGCTGATGCTACTCGGTCGAGTCACCTGGGAAACTGAATCTGATTGCTTCTTGGCTTCTCCTTTCACTTTCTCTTCCTCTAGTATTCTTCTTTGGCACCTCAAGCATGTCATCATGAGTCTTCTTGGTGCTCTCACGTCACCTATCGTCTTATTAACTCCAAATTGCTATAATATCGCTCCAAATCCCTGAAATGGACATAAAAGCTCCGAAAGTCATATTGTTCCAAATAATAGCGTAAAAGCGTATGAAATATGTAATTGAGCAATCATTTTGACGTGTAATCATATAAATAAAACGTGGAATATAATGACACATCAAATTCCCCTAAGCTTGTCTCTTACTCGTCCTCAAGGAAGACTAGTAAGAAACGAACACGGGAGAGGGATACAATGGAGATGTGAGGCGGTGGCATGTAATGGAGACACGGAATTCAATCTTAAATTCAGAAAATATAAGAACCCAAGGTATGAAAGATCTCGTGAACACACATCAATATAAAATTAGAACACATATACACAACAAATACTTAAATCTCGCTCAACTTAAAATAACATGGATTTCGATAAATGTAATGAACGTGATAAGTGATAAAATGAGGGTAGAGTCATA
>CM061142.1:370263769-370440759 GCA_030789695.1 Scilla litardierei
GATGAGTGGATTCGGAACATCGAGGACAATCTGAAGATGTCCAAGATCACCCCGGCTGGATGGGTTGATTTGGCGAAGAGGCAACTCAAGGATAACGCCAGGAATTGGTGGGATGCGGAAGAGAAGTTGTTGGTGGAGCCGATAGCTTGGGCTACCTTCAAGGCTAGATTTGATGGTGAGTTCTTTCCGAAGGCTGCCAGGGAGGAGATGCTGCAGCGTTTTATCGATTTGAAGCAGGGGAACTCGTCGGTGGACATGTATCACCAAGAGTTCATGAGGCTAAGTCAGTTTGCACCAAAGATGGTGCAGGACGCTGAGGAGAGAGCTCAGAGGTTTCTGAAGGGGCTTGCTTCAGAGCTCCAGAGCTTTGTGACCTCTTCTGACAGGGAATCTTATCAGAAGGTTTTGGTCGCTGCCAAGAGGCAGGAGCTGCTCGTGAATCAGAGGAGAGGATCTTTGGTTGGTGCTGGGAAGAGGCCTGTGGAACAGGCGAGAGCTGTGGTTAGACCTGGATTCAGGCCTAATCAGTCTGCTCAGTTTAAGAGGCCAGGAGGGCATATTCCGAAGTTTTGCCATTTCTGCAGTAAGCCTGGCCACGTCAAGGATCAGTGTCGGAAGTTTCTGGGCCAGTGTTTGATTTGCGGTGATGCTTCTCATGTCGCGAAGGATTGTCGGCATGCGGACCCGCTGCGGAGGGCACCTGTTGCAGCACAGCCGTTGCAGCAGCGAGCGCCTGTTCCTGCTGGACGTGGAGCAGCTCTTGTTCCGCAGAGGCAGGCTTTTCGGCAGGCTGTTCCGCCGAGGAGGCATGCTTTTCTGATGACCGCTGCGGAGAGCGAGGCTGTGGATGAGGTTATCGCAGGTAATCCTCATTCTAGCTATTACTTTCCTATTTGGTCTTGATTGCTAGATTATGTTGTTTGCTTGAACTTGCTTGTTTGCTAGACTAGGGTTTGATTGTTAATTGCTTAATTAGGTGTGATTTTGGTGTGCACATTTCCTGCATGAGTCCTCTTTGACTCTGGTGCATCGATGTGCATTATTTCTCGGAGCTTCGTGGAGAGGCATTCCTTGTCGACGTCCCCTCTTTCCAAGAGTTGGAATATCGTTACAGGGAATGGTGTGGTCTCGGTGCATCGTGGTTGCAATTCTTGCTCGTTGGTGGTCTGTGGACATGAGCTTTTTTTCTGATTTCATTGTCCACGACATCATCAACTATGATGCAGTTCTTGGGATGGACTGGCTTGCGAGCTTCTATGCTACGATTGACTGCAGGAGGAAGAAGGTGGTGTTCGAGATTCCCGGACATCCAGTGTTTGAGTTCAGTCGTGGTAGCAGTTCGCTTGGCCCTGTCAGATTTCGGGCCAGGCCAGTGGAGGCTGTGGCTATGCAGATGGAGCTGGAGTGGCCAGCTGTGGTGCGAGATTTTGGCGACGTCTTCCCCGAGGAGATGTCTGGTTTTCCGCCTGATCGAGCTTTGGAATTTTCTATCGATCTTGTTCCAGGTGCGCAGCCGATTTCGAAGGCGCCGTATCGTATGGCACCTGCTGAGTTGGAAGAGTTGCGGAAGCAGTTGGATGAGCTTTTGCTGAAGGGTTATATTAATCCTAGCGTGTCTCCGTGAGGAGCACCGGTGTTGCTGGTTAAGAAGAAGGATGGTTCGCGTCGCATGTGCGTGGACTATCGGGAGTTGAATGCGGTGACCATTAAGAATAAATACCCGTTGCCTCGTATTGATGATATTTTTGATCAGCTTGGAGGTTCGAGGGTGTTTTCTAAATTGGATTTGAGGAGTGGTTACCATCAGTTGAAGGTGAAGAAGGGAGATGTTCCGAAGACAGCGTTCAGGACGAAGTATGGACACTATGAGTTCGTGGTTATGCCTTTCGGCATAACTAACGTGCCCGCAGTTTTCATGAATCTGATGAACCTGATTTTCTACGACTTTTTGGATAAGTTTGTCGTTATCTTTATTGACGACATACTGATCTATTCGAAGTCGGAGGAAGAGCATGCCTCGCACTTAAGGACGGTATTGGAAATCTTGAGGAAGCATCGTTTGTATGCTAAGTTTTCGAAGTGCGAGTTTTGGCTGGATAGAGTTGCTTTTCTCGGGCATGTGGTGACTGGAGATGGTATTTCAGTGGATCACGAGAAGATTAGGGCCATCGGGGAGTGGCCTGTTCCGTCGTCGGCGTCTGAGATTCGGAGTTTCCTTGGACTTGCTGGTTATTATCGACGATTCATTAAGGACTTTTCTCGTATTGCTGAACCGATGACCTGGTTGACGCGGAAGGATGTTGCTTATGTTTGGTTGGGTGATTGTGAGAGTGCTTTTGGTATTCTGAAGGAGAGGTTGACGACTGCCCCTATTCTGGTTTTGCCTGATCGCAGCGGTGGATTTGAGATCTTTTGCGATGCTTCTGGCAAGGGTCTCGGTTGTGTGTTGCATCAGCATGGACATGTTGTGGCGTATGCGTCTCGTCAGCTTAAGGTTCATGAGAAGAATTACCCGACGCATGATTTGGAGTTGGCTGCCGTTGTGTTTGCTCTTAAGATTTGGAGGCACTTCTTGCTGAGTGAGAAAGTGAAGATTTTCACCGATCACAAAAGCTTGAAGTATATTTTCACTCAGAAGGAGCTCAACATGCGACATCGTCGATGGTTGGAGCTTATGGCGGATTATAAGATTGATTTGCAGTTTCACCCTGGCAAGGTGAATGTGGTTCCGGATGCTTTGAGTAGGCTTCCAGCGGTAATGATTTTGACCTCGCAGTGGAGATTGCAGCAGGATTTTTGTGAGTCTGGCGTGGAGATTGTTCTTCTTGGAGAGCCTTCTTCGTTGATGTACATGCAGGTACAGTCGACGATCGTGGATCGGATTAAGGCTGGCCAGGCTGAGGATCCGAAGCTGGTGAGGATTCGGGAGCAGGTGGAAGCCGGTCTGCGGACTGACTTTTTGGTTCATGAGGATGGCTCGCTGAGGTTTGGAGCCAGGTTGTGTGTGCCAGCTGGGGATATCAGAGAGGAGCTGATGGTGGAGGCACACAGTTCGCCGTATTCTGTGCATCCTGGCGGCACCAAGATGTACCAGGATCTTCGTCTGAATTATTGGTGGCATGGTATGAAGAGGATCGTGGCTCGGAGTGTAGCCAAGTGCTTGGTTTGCCAGTAAGTGAAGGCGGAGCATCAGCGTACGGCCGGGTTGCTACAACCGCTTCCGATTCCGGAGTGGAAGTGGCAACACATCACTATGGATTTCGTGACTGGACTACCTCGGAGTCCGAAGCAGAATGACGCGATTTGGGTGATCGTAGATCGATTGACCAAATCTGCGCACTTTATTCCGTTCCGAGTGGGACAGTCCACTGAGGCGCTAGCGAGGAGATATATGGAGGTAAAATTCTTTTACTCTCCGTTTAATTTTCCTTTCCTAGTTTGGGTAGTGATGTAACGTGAATCGTGCAGGAGGTTGTACGACTTCATGGAGTCCCCGTGAGCATCATGTCTGACAGAGACACAAGGTTCACATCTCAGTTCTGGCAGAGTTTGCAGAAGAGCTTGGGTACGCGTCTGAGTTTCAGCACGGTGTACCATCCGTAGACGGATGGCCAGTCTGAGAGGACGATTCAGATTTTGGAAGACATGCTGAGGGCGTGCATGTTGGATTTCAAGGGTTCGTGGGAGGACCATCTGCATTTGGTGGAGTTCTCTTACAACAACAGCTTCCAGGCGAGTATTGGCATGGCGCCTTTCGCCGCTCTTTATGGGAGGAAATGTCGATCGCCATTGAGTTGGGATGACGTTGGTGATCGGGAGTTGTTGGGACCTGAGATGATCGTGGAGGCCGTGGACATCGTCAGGAATATTCGGGAGAGGTTGAGGATTGCTCAGGACCGTTTTAAGCATTGGGCGGATGCTAAACGTCGTCCTTTGGAGCTTCAGCCGGGCGACCATGTGTTCTTGAAGATTTCCCCGAATCGTGGTGTGATTCGTTTTGGGAAGCGTGGGAAGTTGAGCCCGCGATACATTGGACCATTTGAAGTTTTGGAGAGGGTTGGCGAGGTAGCGTATCGCTTGGCCTTGCCGCCGTCTTTGGAAGGAGTTCACAATGTTTTCCATGTGTCGCAGCTTCGTCGATACATTAGTGATCCGTCTCATGCGGTGGATTTTTCGGAGATTACCGTTCGCCCCGACATGACGTATGACCAGCATCCAGTGCAGATTCTGGACAGGCGTCAGAAATCGCTTCGGAACAAGATTGTCAATCTTGTGAGGGTGATGTGGCGACACGGTTCACCTGGAGAGTCTACTTGGGAGAATGAGGACGAGATGTGAGAGCGTTTCCCACTTTTGTTTCCGGACTCGTGAGTTTTTGGAAATTCCGAGGACGGAATTTTTCTTAAGTTGGGGAGGATGTAACGACTGCTTTTCAAGTATCTGGATTTAATATAATATAATATATGTTTTGGTGGATTTTCTCCTCTTGAGTGGTTTTCGTCTTCGTAGTTTTCATTTTCGATCAATTCGTCGTATTTTCTCGTTTCTTCCTTAGGATCGTCGATTTCGAAGTGTGTCACTCGTGACGGACTTCATAACGGTCGTATCTAACTATTAGATCAAGCCTAGGAGTCTTAGGAATCGATCCCGGGGCCCCGCGCTCCGTATCGGAACTTTTGGTGCTCATTAGCCGGTGTAAGAAGGGCCACCGACCGACTAGATGACGATCCAGTCGGTCGGCAATCCTTCTTGGACCGACTAGTTGGCTTTCTAAAATTATTCAGGAGTTACTGTTTATCGTTAGTCGGTCTAAGAACGTTGGTTGACCGACTAGGTTGCAAACTAGTCGGTCAGCAATGCTTCTTGAACCGACTAACACATCATCTTATTTTTGTATCAGTTATTGTTCACTCTTAGTCGGTCTAAGAACGTTCATCGACCGACTAGTTGCTAAACTAGTCGGTCAGTACTTGTTCATGGACCGACTAACTCTAAATCCTATTTTCGTTCAGGAGTTACTGTTTACACTTAGTCGGTCTGCGTTGGTCGACCGACCGACTAGTTGCCAAACTAGTCGGTCAGTGGTTGCTCTTTGACCGACTAACCAGTGTTAAAACCCTAATTTCTGGGCAGCCGCCAGCCCAACCTATAAATACCCCTCCCAAACGTTTCTTCTTCCTCCAACACGATCCAAAACCCTAAAATCTTCCCCCTTGAGCCCCCATCTTCCTCCAAGCTCCATTCCTTCATTCCAAGCCCTAAATCCATCATCCAATCCATCCACTCACTCCATCTACCTCTCATCTTCCCCAAAATCTCACCAAAACCCATCAAATCTCCAAATCCCCCAAAACCCTAGTTTCCCCAAACTTCTCCAATCTTCTCCAGATCTGATCCTAGGGTTCCCCGGAGTGTTTCTTCCGCTTCCTCTCGGTAAGAAATCGATCTACCGTTGTTTTCATAGCTTATTTATAATTCTATGAAAACCCTAATTAATTTCATGTGTTTGGTGTTGTTTCCCCCTTAACAGCGATTTCCCCCGTAGATAGCATCCGTGTGACGAAGTGGTCGTCATTTCCGGTGCTAGGCAAGTGAAACTTGCCACTTAGGGTTTAGGCCATGTTTTAGGCCATTTGCTTGTTGTAGGCGTAAAAGAGGCTAGGCGACGAAATGATACTCGCCTAGGCGCAAATTGGGGAACTAGCTTGACAACGAAGCTAGTTCCGACTTTTAGCATGTTGCACAATTACCATTTCATGTTTACTTTCAATTAACGGTACGCAAATAAATTGTCATGACCTCGCATTCTTTAGGTATTGCTGTGATTGCGTAGCTTCGCTACGATGTTGTGTTCCTGGCTCGTGTTCCAGAAGCGGGCCATGTGTTGGTCGATAGCCAATGCCCGAATTGCGTGTTCCGGCTAGGTGTTCCCTACGCCATACTTGTTTTCCTGGCTCGTGACCAGAAGCGAGCATAATGAGTTGGAAACCCCAACGCTCGAAATGTATTGAATTGTGAACTAAGAATGCGAGCTCAATGTGCGGGGCAACCTCAGGCTCACTAGCTGAGCTCAATGTGCGGGGACCCCAGGCTCCATATCGTGTGGGTATTGGGTAGTGTTTAGTGCCGATCGGTCTGAAATGCTATGCCAATCAGCGAAGGGCGTAAACACCTACAAAATGTGAATTGATTGAATTGATAGTAGCTTGGCTACTCTTGTCTTGTCCCGATAAATTGTTCCCTTGTACAAATTGTCTTGCCATGTTTTAAATTGTGCACTCATGTTATAACTGCCATGTCATGCATACTAAACTGCTAGGTTGCTAGTTGCCTTACTTTCAGTTTCCTTGCCCAAGTCTTTTAGACTTGCTGACATGTGCCCCTTTACTCTTTTGGGTGACACATGTTAGATCCTGAGCCCGAGTACCTCGTTGAGGACGAGGTGTTTGCTGACGCCGAGCCCGAGCCTGTGTTTGACGGGGAGTACGTGGACACTGGGGACCAGTCCTAGTGTCTTCGTTGTGTTTTACTTTTGTTAGACTGTTGTTTTGTTATCGGTGCCTAGCACCTATACTTTGTTATGTTGATGCTTTTGTTGGCCTTGTTCTGGGCCCTTAGACTCTTTTCTTTTAGCCTGGTGGCTTTTCTGGATGTTGGACTTATTTTCATGTTGGACAATATTTGTGAGATGTGGAATTTTATTTCAGTCTCTCCTTGTGTTATTATTGCTATTCTGTTGTGGTTACAGGGACCTGTTTATGTATTGTGGACGCTTATTGGGTTTGGGGCTTCACAGCTCCACTCTCGTGCGGACCTTTTCACGTCTCGCCTCCATTTTAGGGAAGCGGGTCGTGACAGAGATTACGGCCTAGCAGAAGCTCTTGGAAGAGGAAATGGAGGTCGCGCAGCTGTGGAGGCGCCGGGAGGAGGCGGCCGCCGTGCAAAGGCATTTGGACGAAGCGGCTGAGACCACCCGACAGGCCTACCAGAACAAAGAAACCGCCCGCCACCAGCTCCGCATCATCATCGCGGAACGTGAAAGGCTGCGGAGGGAGAACGAAGGCAACCAGGAAATCTCGGAGGTGACAGCGATGGGCCGACGGCCCTGGGACGGGCGCGGCTCGCTGTTGGCCAGATCCCCATCGGGAGGAGGGAGTCCGCCTCGCCAGTACCACTCCCCCGATCGCATGCATGAGGAAGCCGTTTGTCGACAACTATGCTTCCTCACCGCCGAGCGCGAAAGGCTTCTACGGGAGAATCAGGAGCGGATGGAGATCCGGGAGGAGGCGGCCAGAGGGCGATGGTACTGGGAGAACCGTAGCCCACAACCCGTCGAATCCTCAACCCGGGAAAGGAGTCCCCCCCAGGCGACCGTCACGCTACTCCCCGGGGCGGGAGGACCGTCGGCAGCCGAGGCGCGACCGGAGCCAGACCCCCGAATGACGAAGGGGGGATACGCCCAAGCGCCCTACCTACCCGGAGGAGGCCACGTCGCTGGCACGGTGGATCGTGTCCGCCCCGAGGCCAGTAAGGTTCAAACCCCCCATCTCGCCACCTACAACGGATGAGGCGACCCCATCACGCATGTGCAACAATACCGGGGGGGCGATGGAGGCGCAGGATGTGGATGAGACGTTCATGTGCCGACATTTCTCGCAAATTCTGAGGGACACGACGTTGGATTGGTACTTCGGCCTACCCGCGAGATCCATTGGAAGCTTTGGCGAGCTTTCCCACAAGTTCTGCCAAGAGTTTCGAGCCGAGCGGACGAAGAAGAAGCCCTTGGACTATCTCAGCACGATAGTCCAGGGAGAAGGGGAGACGACGGGTAGATACCTGAGCTGCTTTCAGGATGAGAGACGGGCGGTGGTCACATGCGGCGACGAGGTACTCATGCTAGCCTTTAAGACATGATTGTGGACTCGAAGCCTCCACAAATCCCTGCTCCGAGATCCGTCGACCGACTATGAGGCGCTGGTTGCTATGGCGGAGAGGCATGCGTTGGCCGAAGAGACTCTCGGCACAAAGGCCCTATTTCCCCCGGCGAAGCCGCTCCAAGGCGAGCCCCGATCACACCCTCGGACAAGGCAAGAAGAGGGACATCAAGGGCGTGACCAGCTGGCCCAGCCAAGGCGCGACCCGACGAGGCGACGCCCGCAAGATCGCCCTGGCCCGGCCCGAGAGTTTGCCCCGGCCCAAGGGCCCACCCGAGCCATCCCAAGACAAGAAGGCCCACTACGGGTGCATTACACGTAGCTCAATGCCCCCCGATAGAGGTGATGGCCGCGACAACGAGAGCCGGACTACTGCCAGAGCCACCCCGGGAAATGAAGTCGGATCCGACTCGGAGAAACTTCCAAAAATATTGCCGATACCACCGGGACCACGGCCATGACACCGATGACTGATTCGGGTTGAATATTGCATATTTAACCCCCCTTTTAGTCCTATTTTGTGCCTATAAGATGCCTAATTGGTCTATAATATGTTCGTATTTTATAAACCATCATTTATTAGAGAAATCACCTTATTTGAGCACAAAACAGTAATTTACTGAGTCTTTCTGCTGTTTTTATATTTTTCATGACTTGGTCTCGATCTCACGATTCCAACGAATATTTATTTGTATTTTTCTGAGATCTGTGCTAATTACTGTGAATTTTTGAATGCAGAATACCATTTTAAATGAGGAAATACGGTCGAAATACGCGGAAAATACGAAATACGTACGCCGCATCAACCAGAGCTCGACACGTGGCGTAATCTCAGCGTTTCCGGCCAGATCGAGCGGCTCACAACTTCGGTGACGCGACGACCATTCAACCGTTCGATGTCGATCAAACGGCCTGCAGACGACGTAGCGCGCATCGAACTTCGCGAGGCAGAGGAGCTACGTGGCTCGCGAGTGACCGTTCGATCGCCATCGTGCGTTCGAAATGTACCCCGAAATTGATGAAGAACGGGCGAAGTTGGGGGGTGACGTGGCTATTTATCGACCGTCAGATCTAGATCCAACGGCCCTCACTCGAGTTGAACGGAGCAGCGGGCGAGATCAAGCGACGATGTGGCGTCTTCCAATCCGTTGGATCTCCGATCCAACGACCACTAATTAATCCCAAACGCGGTTAGGATTCGAAGCGTTATTGGGTGCAGCGTGCGGGTGGATCCGCTAAGAGTGCCACGTGTCGAAATGAGGCTAAATCCCGCTGAGATGTGCGGTCGAAGTTTGATCCGGCTGTTGGGTGCGGATTTTGCATGAATTGGTGCGGGTTTGGACCCAATAACACGACTTAAACCCGCAATGTTTAGTATATAACGTATTTTAGGGTTTTTGTTGTGTATTCTGGCGTATTTTGAGACTTTTGGAGCGGCTACTGTGCGTATTTCTCCAGGGGAAAATTCTGAAAAATTCCAGAGGCTATTCTTCCTATTCTAAAGGAGTTTTGGGTTCTAAAGTGGAGATTTGGTGATAAATTCTTGAACTTATACCTCGTATTTGGTGTATTTCTTTGTTTTTGGCTAGTATAACGATGTATTTGGCTATTAAATCTGATTGTTTTTGCACCATGCGTGGCTAATCTCCTTGTGCTATGGTTGTGAAGTAATTAGGAGTATTTAATTGATGAATTTCATGTCTTTAGCCCTATTATCACGTCCAAATTGCTAGTAATGTTGATTTCTACAACGTATTTGTTGGGTATTTGCTTATTGTCGATATTATTTACATACCGTATGGCTAGGCCCTGACAAGGCTAGCCAGTTTATGTTCACTAATCTGAACTTATTATTGCTTTTATCGTTTAATGAAATCAATGTTGCTAGTGATGCGTATACGGCCACTTTGACTAGTTTTCATCGTTTCATCTTCCGACGTCTTCGTGCC
The DNA here is from genome assembly GCA_030789695.1 of Scilla litardierei. Lineage (NCBI taxonomy): Eukaryota > Viridiplantae > Streptophyta > Magnoliopsida > Asparagales > Asparagaceae > Scilla > Scilla litardierei. The sequence goes on from CM061142.1 coordinate 370,273,653, forward strand.
CTGACCGGACGAAGCGTTGAGTTATATAAAAGACATGATATTTCAGCGATTATTAACTCCTAATGAACTCACAACCGTAGCACATCCACTTTATATGTGTCGGTGTTGACGTAGTTAGGGTGTCGTGATTATTGATTTCTATATCTTTTCGCCCTATTTTAATTGTATAATTCTTTGGCACGTTTCTATATGCTTGATCGTCATACTTTCCAACGTTCTCGTGCCCTGACCGGACGAAACTTTGAGTTATAGAAAAGGTATTGATAATCATTGGTTGCACACACCCCAACGAAATCAAACCCAACACAAACTCCCCATACTTGTACCCCTACCAAAGTCACCGTAAATATCGTAGGATTTTCATTTCATATTCCATACTATTGATCCTATATCTTTGTGTTTGATAGGTGGTTGGTTAACATCGTATTATTACTCTTTTCAGATTGACGTTCGTAGTTTTGCAGGTCAGTTGTCCCGCGGATTCGATACCTGGACTCACCAGGATATTACTTGCACGATCTCCTGCGCTTGGGAGTAGCTCTCACATCATTTGAGACGAGGCAAGTTTTTGGCACCGTTGCCGGGGATAATAGTACTTGCAATCTACGATTTCAGTTCGTTTGGAGGAACATTCGGTGAGATCCTTCCATCTTATAGTCTAGGATTTTTTTTTTGTTTTCTTTTTAAGAATGGAGTATATGGAATACATGAAATTCTATTGCACGAACAATTTGTATGATGCAGAATATTATAAGGCACACAAACATAGGATGGAGAAGCTCAAGATCGTTGGTTTTAATCAGACTGATTGTGAAACTTTCTTTCAGGCCTGGAGGAGGTTCACAGACATAATTTCGAGCTATCCGCAGCATGGGTTTACAAAGAAAGAGCTTATGGAGTCCTTCCTAGGTGGACTACGACCACAGCTGCAGGAATTCTTGGGAGTCATGACGCCGACAGAGGCGTGGAATTATATGGAGTCTTTGCAAGAGGACGAAGAAATCATGAAAGAGACTTCAGAGTGTGATTCAACGGAGCCTTCAAGCCTTGATCCAGAGGAGCAAAGCGTAGACGTACCTTTGCACCACTTGAAAGAGGAAGTTCGATTGCTCATTCAGACACAGGAGGCCACATCCCATCAATTCCAAGAAAACTTCCTTGCTCAGAGTCGGCAGATTCAGCAATCTATTGAAAACCTTAAGCTGATTTCCACTTTCGTAGAAGAAAATAATTCGTTTGAAATTCAATTTCCAAAATCTAATTTGATTTCATCTTCTATTGCAGGTACATCGAGCGAGCCATGCCACGGTGAAGTCACGAATGAAAGCATTGACATGGCAGGAAGTGTGTGCAAAGTAGAGGATGAGCGAGCAATTTTGCAAAGTAGACTGCTAGGGACATTGGTTTAAAGAATATCGCTATGGAGCCCGAACCATTCCCTTCCCCAGTTTTCTCCCAAAATCATTTACCCCTCTCCACAGTGACTGAGCATCATACCGAGCGTAGTGCACATTTTTCAGGGAGTAGACATCACCAAACTTTATTTTATTTCACTTATTTTGATGACTACGTTTGGAATATTTTCATTAGAAAAGGTTTAAAACTAAATTGGATTGACGTGACTCATCTCTTGCAGGATACATGTGACCAGATTATAGAGATGCTGGGAGTTACGTTGCTGGAGTCCAATTTAGCCTTTGGAGGAAGAATACTCGCTGAGGAGCGCAAGGAACAAATTGAACAAATTCCTCCACCATTAAAGATTCAGGATCCGCCATTTGAACACGGTGTGTTCTTTCCAGTAGTGTAGAATTTTATTTGCTTTCTAGGATGCTTGCTTGAATAAACTCGTACCCTCTTCGACATTGAGGACAATGTCCATCTTTAGTTGGGGGGGTGTGTATGAGACCTTAGGATTTTTTTTCAAAAGCATGACATAAGGAAAGAATGAACCACCAATCTTACATTTTTAAACTCCTTCATATACCTCAAATGTGGATGATTATGCATTAACGGAGTTCTAAAATTTTTTTTATGGCTTGAATTAATGTTTTCCTCCATGAATTACCGTTAATATGCTATTCATGAAAAATTTTCAATTGCCATGATTAATATCTCGAAATAGTTTGAATTTATTTCATGCATGCTAATGTGATGAAAAAGCTTGAGTATACGCGATTTTTTTTGAAAGTCTTCAAGTTGAAGAGGAATGTGGCCTTGGTTATTGATGTTTATATTCAAAGAATGGGTGTTGAGTTGCTTGCAAAGAAAAAAGAGAAAAAGATGAAGAAGAGAAAAGAAAAAAATGAAGGAAAAATGAATGAAATGAATGAGTGAAGTATGTCACTAATAAATAACTTGGTTGGCTCTAGTAGTACAGTCCGAGGGGTCCTTTTTGGCCTAATGCCCTATTATCGTCTGATTTGGGAGCCATTGACAGGAAACTCACTAATTTGATGGAGTGATCCAAGTTATACATTTTTCTGCGAATGTTGCTTGATGCGCGTTACGCGGAACGAATAAAAGAAAAGAAATGGTGAATATATATTAAGCAACTTCATTACCCATATCTTGAATGATTGTTTTGATAGGCCAATTCCTTGGAAACAAGAAAACTAGAGAAAAACGACGTGTTATACTTTCGCTTGCGCAAAACGATGCTTGTATGTTATTTATTCATACTAAATTAGAGAAAATATCATGTGATTGATTTTGTTCATGGATGTGTATATTGATGGTGAAGACCATGTTGGAAGGCGTATTATTGAGCCATGCCATGAGCAATTTGATAGAATTATTTTTTATTGATCATCCATATTTATCGCTCTTTTTGCTAGGGACTAGCAAAATGCTAGTTGGGGGGTGTGATTCGGGTTGAATATTGCATATTTAACCCCCCTTTTAGTCCTATTTTGTGCCTATATGATGCCTAATTGGTCTATAATATGTTCATATTTTATAAACCATCATTTATTAGAGAAATCACCTTATTTGAGCACAAAACAGTAATTTACTGAGTCTTTCTGCTGTTTTTATATTTTTCATGGCTTGGTCTCGATCTCACGATTCCAACGAATATTTATTTGTATTTTTCGGAGATCTGTGCTAATTACTGTGAATTTTTGAATGCAGAATACCATTTTAAATGAGGAAATACGGTCGAAATACGCGGAAAATATGAAATACGTATGCCGCATCGACCAGAGCTTGACACGTGGCGTAATCTCAGCGTTTCCCGCCAGATCGAGCGGCTCACAACTTCGGGGACGCGGCGACCATTCAACCGTTCGATGTCGATCAAACGGCCAGCAGACGACGCAGCGCGCATCGAACTTCGCGAGGCAGAGGAGCTACGTGGCTCGCGAGTGACCGTCCGATCTCCATCGTGCGGTCGAAATGTACCCCAAAATTGATGAAGAGCGGGCGAAGTTGGGGGGTGACGTGGCTATTTATCGACCGTCAGATCTAGATCCAACGGCCCTCACTCGAGTTGAACGGAGCAGCGGGCGAGATCAAGCGACGACGTGGCATCTTCCAATCCGTTGGATCTCCGATCCAACGACCACTAATTAATCCCGAACGCGGTTCGGATTCGAAGCGTTATTGGGTGCAGCGTGCGGGTGGATCCGCTAAGAGTGCCACGTGTCGAAATGAGGCTAAATCCCGTTGAGATGTGCGGTCGAAGTTTGATCCGGCTGTTGGGTGCGGATTTTGCGTGAATTGATGCGGGTTTGGACCCAATAACACGACTTAAACCCGCAATGTTTAGTATATAACGTATTTTAGGGTTTTTGTTGTGTATTCTGGCGTATTTTGGGACGTTTGGAGCGGCTACTGTGCGTATTTCTCCAGGGGAAAATTCTGAAAAATTCCAGAGGCTATTCTTCCTATTCTAAAGGAGTTTTGGGTTCTAAAGTGGAGATTTGGTGATAAATTCTTGAACTTATACCCCGTATTTGGTGTATTTCTTTGTATTTGGCTAATATAACGATGTATTTGGCTATTAAATCTGATTGTTTTTGCACCATGCGTGGCTAATCTCCTTGTGCTATGGTTGTGAAGTAATTAGGAGTATTTAATTGATGAATTTCATGTCTTTAGCCCTATTACCACGTCCAAATTGCTAGTAATGTTGATTTCTACAACGTATTTGTTGGGTATTTGCTTATTGTCGATATCATTTACATACCGTATGGCTAGGCCCTGACAAGGCTAGCCAATTTATGTTCACTAATCTGAACTTATTTTTGCTTTTATCGTTTAATGAAATCAATGTTGCTAGTGATGCGTATACGGCCACTTTGACTAGTTTTCATCGTTTCATCTTCCGACGTCTTCGTGCCCTGACTGGACGAAGCGTTGAGTTATATAAAAGACATGATATTTCAGCGATTATTAACTCCTAATGAACTCACAACCGTAGCACATCCACTTTATATGTGTCAGTGTTGACGTAGTTAGGGTGTCGTGATTATTGATTTCTATATCTTTTCGCCCTATTTTAATTGTATAATTCTTTGGCACGTTTCTATATGCTTGATCGTCATACTTTCCGACGTTCTCGTGCCCTGACCGGACGAAACGTTGAGTTACAGAAAAGGTATTGATAATCATTGGTTGCACCCACCCCAACGAAATCAAACCCAACACAAACTCCCCATACTTGTACCCCTACCAAAGTCACCGTAAATATCGTAGGATTTTCATTTCATATTCCATACTATTGATCCTATATCTTTGTGTTCGATAGGTGGTTGGTTAACATCGTATTATTACTCTTTTCAGATTAACGTTCGTAGTTTTACAGGTCAGTTGTCCCGCGGATTCGATACCTGGACTCACCAGGATATTACTTGCACGATCTCCTGCACTTGGGAGTAGCTCTCACATCATTTGAGACGAGGCAGTGACTGCTTCACCCTCAAAAGGGAAATCGAGCGGCTGATCCAGGCGGGCCACCTCGGAGGCTTCGTCGGGGGCAGGAGACCAGACCGAGAGGAGGGAAACCACCGGAGGGCACGAAGAGCAGACCCTCCAACGCACGGTGAGCGGAAGAACCTCTCCCCCCGAAACCGGTCATGCGCATAAATACGATATGTGGCGGGCCATCCTCCGGGGGAGCGTCATCGTCAAGCAAAAAGGCGTACACAAGGCAAGTGATGACAGCGGGTTTCGGATGGGATCCGAGGGGGAGAAGGATAATCTACCCTCCCATTACTTTCAGTGACGAGAATCTAGAGGGAGTCGAGCTACCCCACGACGACGCCATCGTCATCGAGGCCCAAATAGGGACGGCCATCGTCAGCTGCCTCCTGATTGACACAGGGAGCTCTTGCGACATTCTATTTATGTCCACAATCGAAAAGATGGGGTTAAGGCCGACCGATCTGAGACCCTGCACCGGGCCCCTCATCGGCTTCACCGGTCACTCGACCCCTATTGTAGGAGTGATCACCTTGCCAATAACTCTCGGAGAAGGACCGCAAGTCGTCACCTGAATGACTCTGTTCGTTGTGATCAACATTGCGTCGGCGTACAATGGGATCATAGGACGACCCTACATGACGGCCATCGGAGCGCTCCCCAGCCTGCTCCACCAGATGGTCAAGTTCCAAACCCCTCGAGGGGTTGGGTCAGTGCGAGAAAGCCAGAAGCTGTCCAGGAGCTGCTACGTGGGATCGACCAAACACAAGGGTCCAGAGCGAAATCTGGTGGTCGACCTACCCAGGGGGAGGGACGACTCCTACCATCAAAAGCCGGCTCCTGCTGACGAAACCGCAAAAGGACCGGGGGCCGCAGAAGAGGACCAGACCTACCGCGCCCGTCCCAGCCCCCCTTGACGAGGGCGGGCTAATCACTCTGAAGAACGCAAAACTCCAGTCGTGATGTAGTCAGAAACTGTAAGTCTCGAATGAAATATCCTTTTCCCTTTTGCATCTTCGAATTTCGCCATTTCCACCTAAAAATTTCAGCCCAAAAACGCAAGACTCCGGGGCAGGACCAATCCTCGCCACCCAAACCGGAGAGGGGCATTGACCGAGCTATGCGCTCACTCCCCCCACCAACGAAGACCTCCGGGGCAAGCTTACGGAGCTTTGCCACCCAAACCAGAGCGCCATATGCGGGGTAGGCGACGGTCAAATACCTGTCCGACTATAGAGGCTGCGGGGAGGAGACGGCCCAATACCCGCCCTCTCAAAGACTCCGGGGCAGGACCAATCCTCGCCACCCAAACCGGAGAGGGGCACGGGCCAAGCTACGTGCTCGCTCCCCCCACCAATGAAGACCTCTGGGGCAAGTTTACGGAGCTTTGCCACCCAAACCAGAGCGCCATATGCGGGGTAGGCGACGGCCCAATACCCATCCGACTATAGAGGCTGTGGGAAGGCGACAGCCCAATACCCGCCCTCTCAAAGACTTCGGGGCAGGACCAATCCTCACCACCCAAACCGGAGAGGGGCACGGGCCGAGCTACGCGCTCGCTCCCCCCACCAACGAAGACCTCCGGGGCAAGCTTACGGAGCTTTACCACCCAAACCGGAGCGCCATACATGGGGTAGGCGACGACCCAATACCCGTCCAACTATAGAGGCTGCAGGGAGGCGACGGCCCAATACCCTCCCTCTCAAAGACTCCAGGGCAGGACCAATCCTCGCCACCCAAACCGGAGAGGGGCATGGGCCGAGCTACGCGCTCGCTCCCCCCACCAACGAAGACCTCCGGGGCAAGCTTACGGAGCTTTGCCACCCAAACCGGATCACCATATGCGGGGTAGGCGACAGCCCAATACCCGTCCGACTATAGAGGCTGCGGGGAGGCGACGGCCCAATACCCGCCCTCTCAAAGACTCCGGGGCAGGACCATTCCTCGCCACCCAAACCGGAGAGGGGCACGGGCCGAGCTACGCGCTCGCTCCCCCCACCAACGAAGACCTCCGAGGCAAGCTTACGGAGCTTTGCCACCCAAACCGGAGCGCCATACGCGGGGTAGGCGACGGACCAATACATGTCTGACTATAAAGGCCGCGGGGAGGCGACGGCACAATACCCGCCCTCTCAAAGACTCTGAGGCAGGACCAATCCTCGCCACCTAAACCGGAGAGGGGCACGGGCCGAGCTACACGCTCGCTCCCCCCACCAACGAAGACCTCCGGGGCAAGCTTACGGAGCTTTGCCACCCAAACTGGAGCGCCATATGCGGGGTAAGCGACGGCCCAATACCCGTCTGACTATAGAGGCTGCGGGGAGGCGACAGCCCAATACCCGCCCTTTCAAAGACTGTAGGGCAGGACCAATCCTCGCCACCCAAACCGGAGAGGGGCACGGGCCGAGCTATGCGCTCACTCCCTCCACCAACGAAGACCTCCGGGGCAAGCTTACGGAGCTTTGCCACCCAAATCGGAGCGCCATATGTGGGGTAGGCGACGGCCCAATACCCGTCCGACTATAGAGGCTACGGGGAGGCGACGGCCCAATACCCGCCCTCTCAAAGACTCCAGGATATGACCAATCCTCGCCACCCAAACCGGAGAGGGGCACGGGCCGAGCTACATGCTTGCTCCCCCCACCAACGAGGACCTCCGAGGCAAGCTTACAGAGCTTTGCCACCCAAACTGGAGCGCTATATGTGGGGTAGGCGACGGCACGATACCCGTCCGACTATAGAGGCTGCGGGGAGGCGACGGCCCAATACCCGCCCTCTCAAAGACTCCGGGGCAGGACCAATCCTTGCCACCCAAACCAGAGAGGGGCACGGGCCGAGCTACGCGCTCGCTCCCCCCACCAACGAAGACCTCAGGGGCAAGCTTACGGAGCTTTGCCACCCAAACCGGAGCGCCATATGCGGGGTAGGCGACGGCCCAATACATGCCCTCTCAAAGACTCCGGGGCAGGACCAATCCTTGCCACCCAAACCGGAGAGGGGGCACGGGCCGAGTTACACGCTCGCTCCCCCCCACCAACAAAGACCTCCAGGGCAAGCTTACGGAGCTTTGCCACCCAAACCGGAGCTCCATACGCGGGGTAGGCGGCGGCCCAATACCTGCCCTCTCAAAGACTCCGGGGCAGGACCAATCCTTGCCACCCAAACCGGAGAGGGTCACGGGACGAGCTACGCGCTCGCTCCCCCTTGCCAACGAAGACCTCCGGGACAAGCTTACGGAGCTTCGCCACCTAAACCGGAGCGCTATATGCGTGGTAGGCAATGGCCCAGCGCCCACCCGGCTATAAGGGTGGCAAAGGCCTAGCTACCGCCCTCCCAAAGCGGGCCTGTGATTCTTCAACTCAAACATCGGGAAATGAATCAGGGCTCGCAGATTGAGGCAACCCTCGCGCAGGTCCAAAAACTAATGAGCCGCACCAGACACCAATAAAGCCGATGGCCGAGATGACCCATCAACCCCAAAAAGACGCTCGAAGCTAGAGCCACTTGTGACAGCCCACCCGCTGAAAAACAGAGGTTGATGAGTCACATCGGGTGCCACCTGTCAGGAGCAGGTTTCGAAGAGCATGATTCCAATAAGCTGGCTCCAGCTCATCACATTAAGGGCAGGGGAATGACTAAAGAGCTACCATTATAAATACTCCCTCGGCCCCTTCAAAGGGAGAGGACGAAAGAGATAATTTCAGGAAAGGCCAATCCCTCAGCCACACTCTCTCCCAAGAAGGTGCGGAAAATGCGAGGGACCCCAACTGTTCCGGCGGGCAGTCTCCCCCGACACGATGACCCCCGATAGGTTACTCCTCTTACACGAGGGGAACCCCGCCCGCAGCTCTTCGACTTCCCTTAGACAACTTACGGCACGGGAACTGGAGCTCCAACGGCATACCCTTCCCCTCCACGGACGCCTCGCGTGCGCGTGCGCGACTGGCCGACAACCCGATGAACGAGGCAGACCTGCCAAATCACCCCATCGGGCACTCCAGCACCCGCCAAGTCGCATCAGCCTCAGCGGACTCGCCCCCCCCCCCGCGCCGGAGCACACCGATAGGATATTCCTCTTACATCGGGAGCGCCCTGCCTTCCACCCCTCGACTTCTCCTGGACCACTTACGCTAGGGAGAGGAGCAGACCGGTGGCGAACCACCCCTTCCCACACCCATCCTACGGCGACTCCAACCGACAGGAAGGCTAAAGCCCTGCGGGATAGAGCAACCACCAAGGACTCCCTCTCCTCCCAATTCTGGAACGAGAGATAAAGCGGCCACAACCGCCCCCGACGCCGACACGTCGATCCCCACCTCTCCGGGGCATGGACCCTCTAAAGTGACCATGCATCCCTTCAGGGGCACGACGACGGAGAGGGACGCGCCCAATGGAGCGAGGGCATCCACCAAAGTCGAACGGCTCGACAGTTCGCCTGCGGGCCGACCTACATACCATATCTTGTCCCGGCCCTGTTCATTAAATTTTGATAAAAGGATAATGAAAAAACTACTCCCAGTCGACCATCAGTAATAATTTAGGCGCACTCATGCACGGGAATAACCCTCGAAAGGGGGAGGACGAGCTCTACGCCACGCACACGACCCTAAAAAGGGGAATAAATGGGGGGGGGATAGTCTAACCGGCTGAGAACATTCTCAGGCGCATGACCCTAACAAGGGGAATAAACGTAGCTCGACTTACACCGAGCCAGGGAGAGCAATCCCAAAGCATAGCCAAGAAAGGGAATCTCCACACACTCGGAGTCCGAAAATTGCAAAAGTACAGGTTCAACCCCACAAAACTTTACTTTCTTTCTTTCTTAAACACCTATACAAAACTACTCTGTTACATGCCCCGCACCGACGGCGCATCTGCCAGTCGCGACATCCTTCCCGTCCCCTTCGGGGGAATCCCCCCCGCCCTGTCGGTCTCCGCCTCGACGTCCCCACCTCCCTCGTCGATCACCATCTCATCGTCCCCCTCCTCCTCGTCGCCGCAAGCTGCGAGTCCGGCGAGGTCGAGCTCAATTAGCGGGGACAGGCCCGCCACCCTCTCCTTTATCCGGACCAAGCAGGCCTCCCACCCCTCCACCCGGCCTTCCTCGTGACCCTCTTTACGACCTGTCTCCATGCCCCGGGACATCGCATCCGCAAGGGCGGGGATGACGGTCGTGTCCTGATACGAGCGAAATTCCTCGACCAAACGAGCCAACTCCTCCTCGGTGGCCTTTGCACGACCTGCCAGATCCACAGCACACGCTTCCTCCCTCCCAAGGGCCTCCTCCAGCTCCTTCGACCTGTCTCCATGCCCCGGGACATCGCATCCGCAAGGGCGGGGATGACAGTCGTGTCCTGGTACGAGCGAAATTCCTCGACCTTCCGAGCCAACTCCTCCTCGACGGCCTTCGCACGACCTGCCAGATCCACCGCACGCGCTTCCTCCCTCATAAGGGCCTCCTCCAGCTCCTTCGACCTATCTCTAGCCACGGTCACCTACACCTCATGATCGGCCCGGACTGCCTTCAAGCGCTCTACCTCCACCTCATACTGGCTACATTGCTCCCTCTCCTTCGCCATTTCCTCCACAGCACTCTTACGAAAGGCGGCGAACTTGGCCGCCACTCTAGCTATGGCACCCTCGGCCTTATGTATGGCTGGCACGTGCCTCATTGCTTCAAGCATCAAATTGATGGCCTGCACAACAAAAGAGAACCGATTTAGGGTGTTCAATAAAATTCACTGGCAAACATCACCTGGCTTACATAACCTACCTGGACGCCGTGCCACACCGTGGTTCCACACAGACCCTCAGGCTCCACTGTCTCCAGCGCCACCCTATCGCGGGCAAGAAAATATTCTCCGCCAGCCTCGCTGCCACGACACCATCCTCAAACACGGACTCATCATCCCTCACCTTGAACGGCGCCCGATGAAGAGCCTCGTCAGGATAACCCTCGACTTCGGTCCTCTTAGCCTTGAAATGGACAAACGAGGCCTCACAGCTGGGTTCGACGGCCCTCTCCAGACCAAACAACGGACAGCCGTATGGCCAACTGTCCCAGCCGGTTGACTTGGCTGGGCCGCCCGACGTCTCGGCCCTCCCTTGCTGATCGGTAACGGCTACCCCCTCCACATCAGTAGGTACCCGAGGGCTAGATGACCATGTCTCGGGGACCTCCACCCCTCCCCTATTCGACCCTTCGTCCCCGTCCTCTAGGTCGATGATGGGGGTTGCGATCCCCTCCCCGGACCTGCCCCCCTGCTGACCGGTTTTCCCCCTCCCCGGTGCATCAGGGACAGACGAGCTCACAGGTAGCTTCCTCCTCTTCGTGGATGCCTGCCCCCTAGTTTAACTCCCCACCACGCCTTCCTCTCGTAACCTCTTGGGGAACGGCCTCTTCGACGTTCGCCCCGTCTGCTCCGCAGCTCGTTTCATCATCTCCTCAAGGGACAAACTCATTGTGCGACCTGCCAAAGAAAGAAAGTTCAGGGTAAGCACTTCAGATGCACTAATACCAAAATCTATTGTACCTTCAGGCCAGATGTTCAATGCTATCATCTCAGCCCGGGCGAGCGTCTGGTAATCTCGGCCCTCCCCCGATATCGACATTAGAAACTGTGCCTCCTGTTTCTCCTCGTCCCCCAATTCAACCCCCCCTTCGCCTCAGGATTCAGCTCCGCCCAATCAGATCTCATCAGCACATCCTCCGGCATGCTGACAAACACATACTACTGGCGCCACCCCTTAATCTTCTCGGGCAACCCCCTAATGAGCGGATGGCTCCTCTTCGCGGAGAGATAATAGCAGGACCCCAGCTTCTTCACCATGAAGAAATAGCAAAACAAAGACAGCGAGGGGCAAACCTGGTTGCTTACGCATAGCACAAGGAAACCCACAACCACACTAATGGCATTGGGCATCAGACGATACAAGGGCAGCCCCAAGAAATTCAACACATCTAACACGAACGGATGGGGGCGAAGCGCAACCCTTGCTCGAAGGAGGACACATACACTCCCACCTCGTGATCGCCCGCGAAATATACCCTCTCTTGCGCATCCGGTTTGGGAACAGAATACGGTGGCCTGACATACAACTCGAAGATCTCTGCGATGGACCTCTTCTGCACCGACTTCACACCCGCAATCTCGAGGGGCACCTCCCCAGTTTCCACGGCGGAGATCCCTTCCCCAACTGCCCTCGACCCCTGATCATGAAACGAAGACGTCGAGGAAGACATCGATAAAACGGACCTCTTACCTAAAGGGCTCCGACGACTCGGACGGCAACGCTACGTCGGCGACCGCTTCCACGAGGATGAATCTGGCAAGAACAATGAAATCTCCGACAAACCCCAGTAACTTGGAAAACCTTCGCCCAATAATCATCTTTGCTTCGCTCCCCTCCCAGAGATCTTTTACGCGACTACGCAAAGCTTCGGGACCGTCGGCCTCGTGACATTTGTCATCAATCCGTTCTCTCTCCCGTGTCGATCCATGTGGTCTGACGCTTTGCGTAATGGCAGCCGTCACTTCTGCCACGCGTCAACCTTGAAGTGTTCGGGTCGCTTCGATTCCCACCTGCCGTCGAATCGCCAGGATGACGTCTAGTCACGTGACCGCCAACATGCCCCTTCGATTCCCGCCCAAATCCGGCCAAAATGATTACACCCATTCGAAACTATGCCACCCTTAGCCTCTTCTTTCTATCCGCCGCTCGTACCAAGGATGAGTCCGGCCTCCGTTGGGGCGGTCGAAACAAGAATGCGCTGCTTAATCAATTTCGGATTTCGGTTTCAACGCTTTGCAAACGATCGTACGGACTGCACCACCTCGCCCCGCCTCTGTGGTCCACCTGGAATCACACTTTGTTTCCCAACAAACCCCGGGTAAACGCGGTACATCTCAACTTCCCTCTCCCGACGACCCAAATATCCCCGGCATAGCGAAGTTGGGGGCAATGACGTCCCTCACAAAACTAATGGTCTACTGACACAACAAGGAAGAAGACAGTCCGACACAAGTCCAATACAATGCATTTATCTAAATAGCAAAGCTATACATTAAACCATCCGCACACTACAACAAGACATTGGTTATAACCCTCACACAAGAAGGTACAGGATTCCCCAAACCCACTTTCTCAGCGACGCCACTTCTCAGCCGACCGACCCCTCACATCTCTTGCCACCTGGCGAACTCCCGCCTCCCTTGCATCTTGCAACATCGGCACAACATGCTCGTCATGGTAGCGGCGGATAGTGGCCTCGATCACTTCGCCTTCAACTTCCCGCTTTTCCTCCAGCCGCCGCATCACGATACCCTTCTCCCTCTTCTCCGCCTCAAGGGCCTCCTTTAGGCCGGCTATTTGCCGCCTCTGTAACGCGATCACCGCCTTCTTGCTAGTCAACTCTGTGGCATGCTTCGACCGGATGTCATCCCTCTCCCGCGTCACCTCTAGAAGTTGGCGCTCGATCGTAGATTTTGACGAATCAAAGTAGACGGCCCGCCCCTTTTCTACCTCACAAGCCATCCTAACCTTCTCCAGCTCCGCTTCTATGTCCCTCAGCTTCACCTTGACCTCGCTGAGGTTCGCCCTCGCTACCTAAAGAGCCGCTCTGGTGGCGGCCACAGGAGTGCGACCCCGCGGGGCCACCAGGTCCGTAACCATTTACAAAAGACCTGAATCAGCGGGGCACGAATAAAGAAAGCCTAAGGGCGAGGTGAGGAAACCGACTTACCTGCACGACATGCCATACATCAGAGCCGCACAACCATTACACCCCCACGCGAGTCAAGGATTAACGATCTCGCGGTAACATGCAATACTCTGCGAGGCGCGCTGCCACCCTGGCGTCCTCGAATACCGACTCATCACAGCCCACCCGAAAAGGCAACTTATGGAGGCGGTCATCTGGATACGTCTCGACTTCCTCTCGAGTCCTCTTGAAATGAATGAGGGCACCCTCGCAGCTCGGGCTCATCGACCTCCCAATATCCCACGAAGGGATCCCGTAAGGCCACTTCTGAACCAAGCGTGCCTTGCGAGGCTCGACCACCTCTGATACTCCCGGCAGGACAGAGGGACCTGCCTCCCGCACGGAGGAGCCCGCAGGGAGATCATCGCCGGGCCCATCGGTAGAGATAATTGATTCGGCCGCACTCCGTCCCGGGTGCGCTCTCTCCCCACAGGAGACCCCGCCTCCCCGTTCCCGGGATCCTACTTCGCGCGCCACCCCCTTGCCTTTCTCGCAAGGACCAGTGTCCCCCGCGACGGGGACTCCGGCCGATCCCGACACCTCCTCCGGCCCTCGCATCACGTCTCCACCTACGAAGGAAAAAGAGATCAGGGTAAGCCTAGTTAAAGGTTTACCAAATGTCAAAGGTACCTAGGGACCAAAAGTCCTGGGCGAGCCGACTGCTCCGCGTCAAACTTGCTAGCTAACGATACGCCTCGGGCAGTTCCATCAGAATCTGAGCTTTTACTAGATCTTCCCCAGTCAGCTCCACCCTTTCATTCACTAGAGGATTCCACGCCCCCCAGTTCGACATCAACACCATGTCGCTCGACATCATCACGAAGGAGAACTCCCTCATCCATTCGCCGACATCGTCGGGCACCCCGTGGATAAGTTCTCGTCCTCTCCTAGCACAAACATAGTGATACATTCCCCTCTTCCGGATTACGAAGAAATGCTGGAATAGTGCCAGGGAGGGACTCAAGGAGCAGGCAAGACACAAGATGACAAACCCCACCAACAAGCCCCAGGAACGGGGCGCTAGGGCATATATCGGCAACTCCAGGAAGTTCAATAGATAAAGCAGATACGGGTGGATCAGGAAACAGAGCCCCAACTCGAATGACCGGACATAAACCCCGACCTCAGTATCTCCGGACGAGCACACCGTTTCCCCTGACCCGGGGACCCGTACCTCATAGGGCAGTCGCACAAACCGCACGCGTATCTCCCTGATGTTAATCCTGTCCAACCTACATTGGAGGGACGTAATCACTCTCGGAACAACGGTGAGCCATGACCCCCTCTCCCTAGACCGTCGCACCCCCCGCGACAACACCCCCTCTTCCACCAGCTCCTCCTCCCCCACTCGGCTACCGCCTCCGACCTCGAAACGAGAAGCCATCGGTCGGAAAGTAAAGAAATTATTATTATTATTACCTAGCTGATCCGTCAAATCAGGTAGCGTTCGGAAGAAGATGACCGGCGACGGAAGTCGCCACCAAGCCAGCAAGCGATAGAAGGAAGTATTGAACACCGGAGAAGAATCGAAGACGGAAGAAAACTCCCGCCGACCGCCTTCCAACCCTTTTTATTTATAAAGTAGGCCACCGGGTCATCACGACCGTCGGTCCTCCGCCACGCGGCGCCCATCGGGTGTTCTTAACGCCTCGACTGGCGTGAGAGTCACCTCATCCACGCGTCGCAAACCCAATCGTGGAGACGCTTTGTTTTTCTACCATCATTTCGAATCGTAATAATGACTGGTAGGGCGGGAGTTTCGAAGCTAACGCCGCCACCCCCGGGTGTAGGCCAGGATCCTTGCTGACGGCTCGGAACGTCAGAGATAGTTTGCCCTCCGAGCCGAGCCGGGCTCCCACCTCAGGCTCGAAGGCCAGGGGCAATTGTTACGACCTAAAGATCGTGGGAGTCTGACTCCCGCCTAGATCCACTGATATACCTCATTGACTCACCCCTTTGCGAAGGGACCGCCAGCCCGGAGGTCCGAGGCTACATGGGAATGGGCGCACCTCGCAGCGCCCCCATCCTGGCTGAGACGTACAACCACATTCGCTCGGCCCGCCAGGGGCCATACGTCTGGGGAGCACCCAGACAGTGCAGCCTGGGATACTGACAGAGGCACGTGTATATCCCTCCCTGCCAGTGGTCCACGACCCGTGACCGAGAAGGTGCGCGGCCAGGCCGGACAACCCACGAACAGGTCGACCCGGCGGGTCCCCATGAATCCCGCCGCTGGGGATAGCATTGTCGGACCTTTAGTTCATCACGCATGACAAACAACCTAGTGTAAGGACACGACTGACACTAGCACCGCCCGACCATCTGACAAAGCACCCCCTGGCCACTGAGCCCCCTGACACTTAATGCTTTCGGCCCTGACACCCTGACAAAAGTGCCCTTGGCTATTGCGCCATCTGACACTTAATGCTTTCGGCCCTGACACCCTGACAAAAGTGCCCCTGGCTATTATGCCATCTGACACTTAATGCTTTCGGCCCTGACACCCTGATAAAAGTGCCCCTGGCCGTTGCGCCATCTGACAAAATCGAGGCAGACACTTCTGTTCCTAACATCCTCATCCGAAGCTTTCGCTTACAGCCTAGCCAGCTCAGCACGTCGAGTCAGCATGCCAGGTCAGCCCCACCTAATCATCTCCCATCAGGTATAAATACCCCCTCACTTCTTACGGTGAAGAGGTGGGCAAATTCCCTCTGAATCCCCTTATTCACACACGAGAGCAAAGGTCGTTCATATCTTTGTTCTCCCACTTATAGCTCGTCACGTACGGTCGACACACCCTCAGTCCGACCTGCATGCCTAGCCCCCGCTTCAAGTCCAGTTACTGACTTAGGCATCAGAGGGGCTAAGGGTTGGATCCCAACCCGGCCCTTCTCACGAGTTGCTCGCTGTGCAGGGTAGCTCGCCCCTTGGTCGACATCCGCCTTCGGCTCCCGTCGCCCGATCCTCCACCGCCGCGTCCGGTGAGATTTGATTCCGTGGAATCCCCCGGTGGTAAGCTTAGCCTCTTCACCCCACTAATCACTTGTTAAATAGCCCATCTAAATCCTCTTGTCAATATAACCACCGTGCCCTTGGTTCCCCATAATACAAATTCATTGTACGTGAGTTCCACCCCGCAACAAGTACGATGAACCTAGAACGGACATATATATAAATATTGAAGTTCTATTTAGCTTAGAAAAAAATTCTAACAGTATGTACGGTAAGTGGTTAAAAATAATAAACTTAGTAGTATAGAAAGGACGGAATGATATATTTGTTGTGAACGGTTATTTAACCGTAGTTGGGTGAGATTCTGGGATATCCTAGAGATAGGCCCATATCATTGTAAGCCCATATCTGTATTCCCCCAATTGCCTATAAATAAAGAGCTGGGGGCTCCTCCCCCAGTAGTTGATTCATAATACGTTATCAGCACGACTCTAAAAAAATTTTTTTTCCACAAAATTTTCTTTCCGTTCGTTGCGAAGGCGAAGGCGAAGGCGAGACGGGAGATCCACGAGCGCGGTGCAAGGCTTCCTCCATCAAGGGTCGTCATCCGCGTAGGGCTTCGAGCAACCGTCGCTATATCCGGAGGACGGATATAGAGGTAAAAACACTAAAAACGATATTTTTAATCATACGTATGATTACCCCTCCCCTAGATCTCGCAAGATCGATATGGGGATTATTTGTCGCCTTGAAAACGACGGACTTTTCATCCCAAAAACTCAATTTTTAGGGTCAAAACCCTAATTTTGATCCTTCTGGCGGCTAGCAGTCGCCGAAAACCCCCCACCCCCACCTCGCCGGAAACCCCCCACCCCCACCTTTGCCGCCTCCCCCTGTAGGGGACGGCCCCCGCCGCCGCCCCTACAGGGGGCGGCGGCCCCCCGTGGCCGCCTCCCCCTGCAGGGGGGCGGCCCCCGTGGCCGCCTCCCCCCTGTAGGGGGGCGGCCCCCGCCGCCGCCCCTGCAGGGGGCGGCGGCCGCCGTGGCTGCCTTCCCCTACAGGGGGGCGGCCCCCGCCGCCCCTCCTGCAGGGGGCGGCTGCCCCCGAGGCCGCGCCCCCCTGCAGGGGGCGGCCCCGGCCGCTCCCCCTGCAGGGGGGGCGGCCTCAGCGGCCGCTCCCCCCTGCAGGGGGGCGGCCCCCGCCGCTCCCCCTGCAGGGGGCGGCGGCCCCGGCGGCCGCGCCCCCCTGCAGGGGGCGGCGGTGGCGCCGGCCCCCCCAAAACATGAAACCCTAAAAACCAACCAGATCTGTGGGCCTGAAGCCCACAGCAAATCTGTGGGCTTCAGGCCCACAGAATTAAAAAAAATCAGAGTCTGTGGGCCTGAAGCCCACAGACCTGTTGTGGGCTTCAGGCCCACAGATTTCAAAAAAAAAAGCCTATGGGCCTGAAGCCCATAGGTCGACTGCGGGCTTCAGACCCGCATGCTGTTTTATCTGAAAGAAAAAAAATTGGGGGAGGCAAAGGCTATTAACAAGCCTTAAAAGGCAACTTGCTAGCCTAAAAATTAATCTAAAAGGGGGAATTAAGGGCAAAATATTCATGAAAAATCACGGTAAATTACGGGACAAATATCGGACAGGCGAGGACCTTTTGGGGATTCTTGGGGGGGCTTTTGGAATGATGAGGGAAACTTTTTCCTCTGACAAAGAAAATGTTTATTTTGGGCTCTTAATCAATTTAATTGATTAAACCCATTTACTTTACAACCTTTGCATTGTAATGATTTTTTCTACAAAAATCATATTTACATGCTTTGCATCTCTGGTATATTCTGTTGGATATTATATGCATGGTTGTGCATTGTATTTAAAACTTAATAATTAGGAAGATCCTGCGATCGCTCTGCCGTTAGTAACCTAACCTAACGGTGTATGACGTTGCCCAGTGGTCCAATAATTATTAAGTGTTTAAATTATTTATCCATCTCTGCGAATATTAAATGCATGTGATGCCTGTGATGAAAATGTCTGATGAAAATGTTGATGAGCACAATATTTCTGCATGAATTGCTAAATGTGGTTTTTGGATCGGCCGTTTAGTCCCACAGTTTATTTCCCGCGCTTTTCTTTTATTTTTGAGAGAAATTGTAGTGAGGAATTTATGTAAATGTCAAAGAAAGAAGACCAACTTCCATGGAGACGGAGGCCACACTTGAAGATGGAGATATCATATGGGACCCACGGGGTTTCCAAATTTGTATTTTCATTTTCTTTAAGCTGCAAATTTGTATAATTTGGACTGTGGACTTTTTTGGACTCTTTCTTGTGGGACTGGCCGATCCACACATTTAGTTTTTCGTTAAATATTGCCTCCGCATGAAAATGTTTTCTCTGATTAATTATTAATTCATGCATGTTGTGCTCTGCTAGATAAATGGCTAATATTGCAAGCGTAAATTTCGAAGTACTGGAAGCATCAGGTAGAAACTATCTAAGCTGGTAGATAGATCTAAAGTTTCACCTGCGGGCAAAGTCCCTCATCGATGTTGTGACTGAAAAAGAAAATGTTAGCGATATAGAGAAGGCGCAAGCCATCACCTATATTCGCCGCCATGTGGACAATACCTTAAAGGCTGAATACCTTACGGTCGAAGATCCACTTGAGCTATGGACTGCCCTTGAGGACAGGTATAAACATCAGAAAGATGTTATACTCCCAAGGGCACGATATGAGTGGGAGAACATGAGACTACATGACTTTAAGTCCATTGCTGAGTACAACTCAGCACTTTTTAGCATCACCTCACGCCTGAAGTTGTGTGGTGAGAATGTCTCAGAAGATCGCATGCTGGAAAAGACGTATACGTCCTTCCATGAAAAAGATGCGATACTCATGCAGCAATACCGTGAACACAGGTTCACCAAGTATTCTGAGCTGCTGTCATGTTTACTCATGGCTGAGCAAAACAGAGAGCTTCTTCTCGCCACTCACAATATGCGCCCTCCCGGCACTGCCCCCTACCAGAAGCTCACCATTCCCCTTTCTTCAAAAAGAAGAGAGATAATAAAAGAAAAGAAAGACCACAGAAGGGGGGTCAACAGAAAAATGCCAAGGGCCATGTACAGCAGCAGCGAAATAATGAAAGTAAGCGGAAGTTCACGTGGCACAGAAATGATTCACCCCCACCCAAGAGGGAATGGGAAGACCAGTGCCATAATTGTGGCATGAAAAGCCACTGGTCCAAAATGTGCCGAACTTCGCAGCACCTCCAGGATTTGTATAAAGAGAACAAGAAAAATAAAGCTGAAACAAACCTGATGACCTCTGATGCTCCAGTCAAGTTTTCAGCTGACAACTTCAAAAATGATGACTTGCTTGATTAGCCTTTATTTTTATCTTAGCAATTTGTTTTGAGAATAATTTATGAGAGCATTTTAATTATGAAATTTGTTCTGAATGAAAATGTTTAGTAGACAATAAATGAAAATGTTTATCTGAATATGCATGTGCCTAACGATTCATCTTTCAATAGATGAAACTGCTCTCATAAATAATTAGTAGACAATAAACACGTACGATCTCTTTCAATACAAAGCCCAACATCAGGGCTATATTGAAGATCCAGGGAATGCAACACTGTTGCCCCCAAACGACACTAAAATAAAGGATGCTCTAATCCCTCCGAATTCCAAAAGAGACTTTCTAAGTTTCAAGGACATCCGGTTCAACGGATTCCACTTGGAAACAGCAAATGTAAATGAAAAAAAATTACCGTATGCAACGTCTCAAGAAAAAGGAGTAAAATCCACACTTGAACGTTTTGAGAGCCTTATAGGCATCCACCATACGAAGATTCGGAGAAAGGAAGCAGAATTAAACGGAGCACCTGAAGTGCCCGACATCAGCCGAGTTTTTACTCCGGCATGATGGACTTGGCCACCCTGGATTTGTGATGATGCATCGCATCTTATCCTATGGGTATGACTTGAAGAACCAGAAGATTCTTCATAAGGGAAAAAGTCCCTCGCATCCCTTACTATAAGGGAAAACTAATTGCAAGGCCATCTACACGATAAGTTGAAAAAGAATCTCCACGCTTCCTCAAAAAGAATACAAGGAGATAGATGTGGATAAAATCCACCACCCCTAGTGGGCTATTTCAGTACTTCACTGTACTGATAAATGCATCCTTAGAATATTCGTACGTGTGTCTACTACAGACCCGCAACTTAGCTTTTCCAAAGCTATTGGCACAAAAATAAAAATGTTGCGGGCACATTTCCCAGACAATAAAATGTTGTAAATAAGTCTGGTTAATGTTGGAAAATATACCTCCCAGTCTTTTCAAGAGTACTGCCAATCAACGGGAATTGAAAATGAACATACAAGTGCCGTATGTTCATACCCAAAATGGGTCGGCAGAGTCACTGAAAAGTAGACTCCAATGGACTGAACGTCCATTAAATCCCGATTACCTATGGATGCATGGGGACATGCAAACTCTGCATGCTGCATCGTAAATGAAAATAAGACCCTCTGGAGGTCAGAGCCTCCAATGCAATTTGCATATGGAATTCCACCGAACATTTCTCATCTGAGAATCTTCGGTCGCGCAGTCTTAAATCCCCATTGCACCACCAAAGAGGACCAAAACGGTACTCAACGTCGCCTAGGTATCCATGCAGGGTTTGACTCACCCTCACTTATAAGATACCTAGAACCCCAAACGGGGGACGCATTTAAGGCACATCTTGAAGACTGTGATTTCGATGAGACGAGTTTCCCAAAAAAATAGGCCCAGATACTAGAAAATCTGGCGCGAATAAAATTATAACGTGGGATACAAAAAGTTTGACCCACTATGATCCGGTAACAATACAATGTGCAGATGAGATCCCGAAGATCCTCCACATACAGAACACTGTCTACCAATTACCGGAATCATTTATTGACAACCAGAAGATTGTCATATCACACATCCCTGCTGCAAAAACTCCAGCTAGGATTGACATCCCCGAGAATGGATGCAATCCACCAGCAGCAGAAGTGGCTGATCCTCAAACAGAAAAGAGGCAGACCACCAGGATCCTAGGACAAGAAACTCCTGGAGACCTTAAGACAATACTACCACAGGACAATGAGCTCCTGTCCACACCATCACCCTTCCCGGAATCCACTACAGAGGAATTGCCGGGAAAAAGTGAAATTAAGTAAATATTGTACGTACTGGGGAGGTGTTGGACAGATAGAACATAGATTGTCGACAAATGTATTCACGTATCATATTGCCATATACATCGCAAAAGCGATGATGTTTGTAAATTATCGTTCCACACTCCATTGTTAGAAGGCAAACAGAGAGATTGGCCAAAATGTGGAACGTGGCAATAAAAGATGAGCTGGACTCACTTATGAAACGTGAAATGTTCGGACCTGAAGTCCTGACACCAAAAAGGTGTCAAACCTGTGGATAAAACAAAATATTGCACACATAAGAAAAATAAATACAAAATCGTATGCTATAAGGTACAACCTATAGCCCAATGAAAATTTCGCTGAAACTAGGGATCGAACAAATTCAAATGAGCATGTCTCATAAATGATGCATCAGTCTCCCTAAGTTATCAAAAGCGAATACCTTACGATTTGGCGAATGAAAATTATGGATATGCTGCTATTGGATGTTGTGACGATATACCTTCGTGGATATCTTGTAAAGAAAATTTCCACATTTCCTTAAATGCCTGAATAGACTTCGGGACGTCTATTCAAAACGAAGAAAAAAAATAAGTATAATAAATAAATGTACAACCAAGAGAATCATTTGACAAGTCAATGATTCCTACTGAAGGTTGTCTTTGCATCTGTGCAAAGAACATGATTGGCGATCATAGTTGGAGACAACTAAAATCTCATCGGATCTCCTGAAGAGAAAACTGAACTACATTAACAAGCCTGACCTTAAAACGTGAAATAAAAAGACCTATGCAAATATAAAGTCATGGCTTATAGAATCCTGTTACAAACGCCCAGAAGTGCGTTGGAGAAATTTAAAGGACCATTGTCATCCAAAGTACACCTACGGTGGTACACTTACTGGATAAACAAAAAGAACCCTTCCTATCGCTGGAAGAGGGGGAGGATATAACTGGTCCTAAAGTCCCTTATCTAAGTGCAATCATGCACTCCTGGTTAACTGCATGTGTCCCGGTATAGCAATTGCAGTAAACTCATTAGCCAGAGATAGCTGGCACCTAACAAGGGCCATTAGACCGGAGTCAAGCCTTCTGCGCTTCCTCCAAGGGTCGAAATATTTGGACTTACAAAATGTAGTAGCATCCTCCAATGATTATGTGAATGCAGGTTACAGGTCCGGTCCCTATACTGAGAAATCACAGAACAGGTACCAACAGTGGGATGACCATCTACTGCAAATATGCAAAGCAACTTATGAAGGCAACATCATCCTATAATTCCAAGATCCTCACCATTCCAGAATCACACCAATGGTGTATTTAAGGGCACCTGGTGGTACATCACATCCCAGTGACGACTGGGATAGAGGCTGGTTCTCTGGAGCTGACCATATAGTCTGAAGACCATATCAGAGGGGACGAAACTTAGCACACCTCTCCAGAGTTTCTGGATTCAGCAGCTGCTCGATGGTGACAAAATTTGTAATCTGTGTACATTTTCGGAATATTGTAAATAGGAGTGATGAGATAAGCCTAAGAGCTTTTACAGATCAGGGGGAGTTGAGGGAATTTGTACTCTTTTCCCTTAGCTATGGTTTTTCCCACTGGGTTTTCCATAGCCAAAGGTTTTAACGAGGCAAATCAAATCAACTCTGGATCCCGAAGTATCCACCCCTCTGTGACGCTCAGAATCCAGAAGTATTCATGAGCAGAGTCACTTGTACAAATCAGGGGGAGTTAAAGAGCGTTAGTACTCTTTTTCCTTAACTATGGTTTTTCCCCACTGGGTTTTCCATAGCTAGAGGTTTTAACGAGGCAAATCTCACCAACTGATGATCCTGAAGTATCCACCCTATGTGAGACCCTTATACGCTCAGAATCCTGAAGCATTCACGAGCAGAGTCCACACCTATGGCTGGATAAGGGGGAGTGTTGTGAACGGTTATTTAACCGTAGTTGGGTGAGATTCTGGGCTATCCTAGAGATAGTCCCATATCATTGTAAGCCCATATCTGTATTCCCCCAATTGCCTATAAATAAAGAGCTGGGGGCTCCTCCCCCAGTAGTTGATTAATAATAATATTGAATTATCAAAATGGTAATAAAGTTTTAAAACAGAAATACGAAAGATATAGGTTAGAAAATGGTTACGAGATAGTAATTAAAAATTACGACCAAGTAGACATCAAAATCTAAGAAGAATTTTATCTCAACCGAAAAGTAAGGAATTTAAATATATAAGAAGGGGGTTTCAAGAAGTTAAACTGATCGAAGAATTTAATAAGGAAAATTGAAAATACCATTGGAAGAATCATGATTTGCAACGGAGAAGATTCGAAAAATTAACAATAATCGTCATGAGGCGATCACGTGATTTGAGGGCAAAGAATATGATCGCATGATGAATACGCCTAGGATATGATTCATGAAAAGCTACGACGGAATTCTAAGGTCAATAACACAGAAGTGTAATGATCAGGAAAATGATAGAAATCAGGGGTTCTAATTACAGGGCCGACTAAAGATTAGGAGAAACTTAGCGCTAAGACTTTCTAATAAACTAGACTATAAGAGAGATCACAGAGAAGGGTCATAAGAGGATCAGATTACGTTCTGCTGGGCCCGAAATTTGATGAACCCAGGCGCACAACTAAAGGAAAAGCTCTAGAAATCTAATATGGTCAGGGCTGGGGTGAGAGACTACTAATGTAACCTAAGACAAGTACAACTAAATCTTGACGAAGGCACCTGGCTATCAAACCTAAACGTCCATCTAAGTCGTCCTACCATCTAAGACAAGGAAAACCTTCATATTAGACTCAATTCATGACTTGAATGTTTCGAATATTTAAATGGATGTTGTTATCATTATTGTTGTTCCGATATTTCATAGATGCAAAGCGGACCTGCATGGGCTACCACTAAAATCTGTCACGCCCTGCTTCCCAAGTATAGAAGGCGAGACGTGAGAAGGTCCGCTCAGACTTGGAGCTATGAAGATACAGTCTGATAAGCGTCTGGTAACTTATTACATTAGCAGGTTCTTTGCATTACGATGAAACAACAATAATAATAAAGAAGGATAGATAATAAAAATTACCAAACATTCAACATCCACAGATTTTATTCCAACATACAAAGAGTCATAAAGAAAAGT
Organism: Scilla litardierei; assembly: GCA_030789695.1. Lineage (NCBI taxonomy): Eukaryota > Viridiplantae > Streptophyta > Magnoliopsida > Asparagales > Asparagaceae > Scilla > Scilla litardierei. Next base: position 370,298,642 of record CM061142.1, read on the forward strand.
ACAGAGTCTGAAAAGAAGGCCTAAGCATGGCCAAAACTACAACAAGAAATGGTGCTACGCACCGAACAACCTAACAATAACTACGAAGAAGGTAAACAACAACTAAAAGAGAGTCACCAGCTGAGACTAAGGGTATAACTCCAGTGACCTCGAACTAGACATCAACAAGCTGTCGTCCTCAGCTACTACTCATGCTCAAACCTGACATGTGACACCCAAAGAGAAAAGGGCACATGTCAGCAAAAATCTCCTAAAGGAATAGAGACATTTGTGCAAGGAAACATAAGAGCAAAAGTGTACAACTAGCAGTTCTAAAATAAAGGAGATGACATGACATGTTATTTAATAAGTGCAACAGTTTAAACATGAGCATGAATATAGCAGTTTAAGATGAACATGAAAGTTAACATTTACATGACACGTTATAACAAAAAGCTACAAAACAAGATATCACGATATCACGATGAAAACATGCATTCACATTATGCACAGGGTTTACGCCTTACAGCTGAAGTTGCTGATCAGGCATACTTCTACACTGAGTGGTCGCTTAAACCTACCCCAATTCCAGAGTTTACGCCTTACAGCTTAAGTGGATGTACGGGCACACTTTTACGCTGAGTGGTCCCTTTACCCTACCCCTCCACGTGTTTATCTTCTGGATCACGAGCCAGAAAGTGTTTTTCAATATGGCATAGGGGTGCACCTAGCCTTAATCATTATGTAAGAGTCAAGATCCTACTCGATGCAGCTTACACTTTTAAAGTTGCTTGTGCTACACAATCATGATAGAACAAGTTGATGCATGAGATGGCATGGCAAGATGCATGAACATGGCAATAAGCAATTTAAATGTGCATACAGATAATTTGAAAGTAAACATGGCATGCGACATGAAATTATAGCATAGTAAAGGTGTCAGATCTAGCTTCGTTGTCAAGCTAGATCAAGTAGGGTGTCAGATCTAGTTTCGTTGTCAAACTTGAACAAATATGATCGTCTAGGCAACTATCATTTCACCGTCCAGTCTCTTTTACACAATCGTACAAAATGGCCTAAAACATGGCCTAACAAATTACTGTGCAAGTTTCACTTGCCTGAACAACGTCCGTAGTCTCAGTTCAACAATGGTCCAGATCTCCCTATGTGCTCCAAATCAATCATCCCAAACCTATAGTCCCGTATTCATTATCTTCAATTAGTGAGTTATCAAAGCAATGAAAACACAATTTTTATCTTGTTAACATGTGGGTGTGGGTTCCTACGGTTTAGGTATACCTTAACACGACGCGAGAGCTACACTGACGTCGGGTAGCGACGTCAGGGGTTGGACTCTGGTAGCACGAACGGTACGGTGGATAGCCGTCATGAAAGACGATCAACCGGATAGCGGTACGATCATCGACCAACGACGCGAAGGGGATGGACAGCAGCACAATGTCCTGCGGTGTTGGGATTGTACGGGCAGCGGCACGGGAAGCACGGGAGATGGCGGATAGATTTGTCCGCGAGTTCGGGTAGCACAGATCTGAAATTGCGCACGAATCTGAAGTTTGCACGTGCATGGGAGGAGCTCCGAGGGTTGCAGGAGCTAGGGAAGGACTTGGATGGCTAGAGGGGGACCTGAGGGGGTGGCCGGTGGCAGCGGGGCGGCTGGCGGCAGCGGGGCGGCCCAGGCCGTGGGGTTTGGTAGAGCAAACGGCAGTTTTTCACCGCGTATCCGAGTGTTTGCACGTTGTTTGCGGGAGGAGGAGGAAGAGTTATCGTGATAGAAGCTAGGAGGTGATAGGGGACATCGAACGGAGTTCACCGGAGGAGGGGAACGGCCGGCGACGGCAGAAATAGCCCAGGCTGAATTTTGCAAGGGGAGAGGCTGTGACAGTTTTTCTGGGGTATTTCGGTGTTTGCACAGAGTTTGCGGAAGGAGGAGAAGGAACTGACGCGAGGGGATGCTGCCGGTGGATAGGGGACATCGAGGGGAGTCTAGACCGGAAGTTTGATGGTCGTCAGAGGGCTAGAGAGGGTTGGCCGAATTTTTGAATGGGAGGGGCTGACAGCAGTTTTGCAATGGGTTGGTGTTTGCACGAATTTTAAAGCAAGGAGGAGGGGGTGGTTGATGAGGGGAAGGTCGTTGGAGGTGGAGGAAGTCGATGGGAGGCTAGGCCGGAAGTTTGGTGGTCGTCGGAGGTGAAGAGATGGCTGGCCGAAATTTTATAGTGATGGGTGAGCCGCAGGTTTTCGTGGGGAAGACCTAGTTGCGTTTGCATTTGAAGAAGAAATGGGCTATATACCTCTAGGATTTGGATATTCTATGTATTATAGGAGGAGCGCGGGAGAGATAGAGGGGGTTTAGCTTATTTAAAACAGTGGGTTGAATAGCCCAATTAGGTGAGTATAAGGAAATTGTTTTGTTAAAGCATTTTGAAAGTGGGTATGTTTAGGTGATTTGAGAGAGAAGTTGTGAGAGTGTAGGGGTAGACTTCGGTTAATATGTGATGTAGAATAGATATGAAATATTTTCATGAAACGTACTAGGCCTAGCTTAATTAGGTTAGTTAATTAATCAAGTTAATTAAGCTATGTGTATTAGAAGGGGATTAGTGTGAAAAATGGGTCTAACGATGTCTGATAATTATGAGAAAAATACCAGGACGACCGTGTCAACGAGAAGGTCGAGACTAAGAAGGTCGGTCACAGGCTAGGGTAACGGAAAATGGAACTAAAAATAAAAAGGTCTAACGACGAAGGTGGAAGCTACGACACCTATTCGAACAAAGTTATTTTGTGGGAGAACGACCGGTGAAATGACGTTCAAAAATAATTCCACAAATAAGTATTCTTCCAGAGGGTCACAACGACATATCACATCATAGGTTTTGGATACAAGAAGAGATCAAAATAAATACGCGTACGAACAAAAGTGCTCACACAAAAAACGTACGGTCGGGAAGCGACCGTGACAACCAAAATGCCATTTGGTTTGAAAAATACAGGGACCACATACCAACGCATGATGAACGGAGTCGTCGAGGCTCAAATCGGGCGAAACCTAGAAGTCTACATTTACGACATGCTGGTCAAGTCGAAGAAGCCATTGGATCACATCGCAGATCTCCGAGAGGTATTTGCACTGATCCGACGATACAACCTTCGGCTGAACCCTTCCAAATGTACCTTTGGGGTTCAATCGGAGAAGTTCCTCGGTTTCATACTAACGCATTGAGGGATTGAGGCTAACCCCGACAAGATCACGACAATCATTATGATGAAGGTGCCTACCACTATCAGAGAACTCCAGCGGCTGAACAGAAGAATAGCCACTTTGGGCCGTTTTCTGTCCAAATCAGCCAAGAGGTCGTTGCCTTTCTTCAATGTACTGAGGAAGACGATAGCATCGGCCTAAGAGAGGAAGAGAGTCGTCGAGTGGGATGCAGATTGCAAGACAGCTTTCTCTGAACCAAAGGAGTACCTCCGCAGCCTACCACTCCTAACCAAGCCATACAAGGATGGTCAACTCATCATTTATATGGCCGCTACCATGGAGGCCGTAATCTAGACGCTCGTTAAAGAGGATTTAGGAGTTCAACAACCTATCTACTACGTCAGCCAAGTCCTCCGAGGTGCATAAGTAAATTACTTAAGAATAGAGAAGATGGCATTCGGCAAGGAGGCTGCGACCGTACTTCCAAGCACACACCATCGTTGTTCTCACAGATACCCTCTTGGAACAGGGCTGGATCATTCAAGGAGAATGAAAAAGTGGGGAGTCGAGCTGAGAGAATTCGACATCCAGTTCAAGCCAAGGACCGCCATCAAAGGGCAGGCCCTCGCGGACTTTATCATCAAACTCATCGATGATGACAACCCTACAAAGGAGGTATATGTTACTGACATGCTTCCCAAGGCCGGTTCCTCACACTCAACATGTATCAATTCGCTAACTGATACAATTGAGGACGAGGAAACCTGAATCGTACAAGTTGACGGTTAAGCCACTCAAGCCAGGAGCGGTGCCGGGATAATTGTCCAAATGTCAACGGGCAATATATTCGAATACGCTCTCCACTTCGATTTCCAAACTACAAATAGTGGTGCTAAATAGAAAGCCGCCATCAACGGGCTCCGATTGGCTCGAGCCTTAGGAGCAAAATTGGTTCAACTACTCAGCGACTCTAGCCTCATTATCCACCAACTAAACGGAAGCTTCGAGGCCCGTAAAGACTCAATGTAGAATTATATTCAAGTCGCCAAGATAGAGCTCCCCAAGTTCAGATGCATAGAAATCCATCATGTACTAAGGTCGAGGAATCACCGAGCCCACGCCCTGTCAAAGCTTGTGTCTTCATCCCCCGTGGGGCTCGGTCGAATAGTGTACGTATAACTTCTACCCCACCTCAGCGGGCTGGAGTATGAGCTGCTAAGCCTCGACCGAAGAATTGCTTGGATGGATCCCATAATTCACTACCTGAACATGGGAGAAAAGCCAACCGACCCAGTGGAGGCGCGAAAGCTAGAATGGAAGGCATATTTTCAATTTTTCCTGCTAGATGGTTCATTGTACAAAATAAGATGGACCAGGTATGACATTTTCCCCTATCTTAAATGCTTAGCCCCACATGAAGCAATTGTTGAGTATTGGTGTTTCATACAAATGTTATTTTGATGATGATCACAACATTATGTTCTTGCTAATGACTCTCTTGTTTTAGTCTCATAAGTTACATTTCAGAATATCATTTTTGGAGACTAAACACTTGGTGCAAGGATAGACATCAAGTGGAGAAGGGCCAAAGCTTGGACTCAAGGGGTGCCAAAGCTTGGAGATGATGGGGAGCATCAAGGCATCAAGATTGAATACGTAGAATCTAAGGAAAGCAATGTAATACATTTAGTATTTCCTTTATTGTTTCTCTCTTATTTGTGTCTAGGTTAATGTAATGCCTTTATAGATGGTCTAACTTATACATGCATATGCATTTAACCATCTTAGTGGGCCTTAGGATTATCATAGAGTCCAACCCAATAGGCTCATCTTGACCAAAGACTCATTTGGAGTCCTTGTTCTCCAACAGTCGCCTGCTGAAGGATTCCCAGTCGATTGGGTGATTTCCAGTCGCTTGTCGATCCTTCTACAGTCGACTGTGATGCACGGCTCAAGTTAACATTTATATTGACTCTACTTGATCTTTTCGCATCAGTCGACTGATGATCAGTTTACAGTCGCCTGTGAATTGGTCAACAGTCGTCTGAGTAGTGTAAGTGCATATTCTGCATCTCTCTGTAATTCTCCATCTCCTGTTGCAGCCGATTGATGAAGGGTTTACAGTCGCCTGTCTATTTTACAGTTGACTGTATTATTGTCATCAGTCGCCTGTATGCTTATCTGGAGAAAGAGTGCAGCTCTCTGTTTATTCCATCCCCTGCAGCAGTCGCCTGCTGAAGGTTTTACAGGCGCCTGTCCTGTTCACAATCGACTGTATCGACTTCATTATTCGACTGTCGTGGCTCAAATTATAGCCGTTGGACATTTTCTAGTCGTTGGACAGTCGACTGTCATTTGTTCATCAGTCGACTGTCAATGATGTTTCTGCACAGAAACTAGCAGTTGCAGCTTTTTGTTTTTAACTGTTTCCTTGGGTTTTGAGGGTTGATATAGGGCTCCTATATATATAAGAGAGCTGAGTTCATAGGAACTTCTTGATGCTATTGCAAATCATTTAGAGATTGAAAATCCACTCTCTAACTCTCTCATTTCCCTCTTTGAGCTCTCATTCCTCTTCATGCATTGAAGTCCAGCTCAAGGGAAATCATCCAAGTGCTTTCAAGCAAAATCTCTACACTTGGAGATCCTCTTCCATGTCTTGTATTCATCTATGAGTAAGCATCTCAAGGCATAGGTAAGAGTATTTATTTTACTTGGTGTTTCTTTGTAACACTAATTCTCTTTGTGGGAATTATTCTCTCTCTTTATGGGAGTGTTATCTCTTTGTGGGATTAAGATATTCTCTTAGTGGGAATAACCCTCTTTGTGGGAGTAACTCTCTTAGTGGAAGTTTGGTGTCCTATTACAGGGCTAACCCTAATTCTCTGAGTGGGACTTAGTAATTCTCTAGGTGAGAGTTTGACCCTTGTGTAGGGTTGGTTAGGTCCTTGTGTAGGGCAAAATCCTCTGGGTGAGGTCTCTCACTTTGTGGGAGTGTATCTCTTTGTGGGATTTGTATTCACTTCTCTTTGTGGGAATATAGTGAATATTGGTGTGGCTGGACGTACCCAAGTTTGGGGAACCAGGGTAAAATCTTGTGTTTGCGTTTGGATTGATTGTGTCAATTATTTCCTTTTGCATTTATTATTCCGCATTTGCAAGTTTAATTTTAATTGGACAATTTATTGCCATTACACTATTCACCCCCCTCTAGTGTGTTGTTGTTAGGATTGCAAGGGTAAGGCGATCCTTACAATTGGTATCAGAGCGAGGTTATAGCATACTGCAACGATGGCATTCAACGCTACATCTGTGTCTCATGAAGAAGGTCATTCAACTGTTCGACCCCCGCTCTTCAACGGAACCAACTACCCAAGTTGGAAGATCTGAATGATGATCTACATGGAGGGTCGAGACCTATGGGATATTACGGAGGTGCCACATGAGAAGCCCACTACACATGCGGCTTCAAGGACAAAGGCAGAGAAGGACTCGATCAAATTCAATGTGAGGGCTATGAATGCATTCCATTACACCCTCTCAGCAAATGAGTTCAACCGCATCTCCATGTGCAAAACGGCCAATGAAATTTGGCATACTTTGGAGATATGTCATGAAGGGACTACAAAGGTAAAGAAATCTAAACAAACTGTGTTTAGATCTAAATGCGAAATGTTTAAGATGCTGTAAGCATTTCAGAGATGTTCACAAGGTTCACAGATATCGTGAACGCTTAGAAGGGACTTGAGAAGATGATTTCCCAAGAGGATCATGTAGAGAAGATCCTTGACTCTCTCACACCTCATTGGGAGTTAAAGGCCAACAGAATTTTGGAGTCATATGACACGTCCAAATACACCGTTGAGGAGTGCATTGGAAATCACATGGCGTACGAAGTAAAGCTTCAACACAAGAAGGAGATTCAACCAATGAAGCTCAAGAAGCCGGAGAAGCACAAGGGGGTTGCATTCCATGCCAAGGAAGAGCCAATCAAATGGAGGAAGAAATTCCATCGAGAAGCTCCTAGTGAAGAAGATGAGCTAGAAAAGGCGAGTGGAGAAGAAATTGAGGATCTTGCCGAGCAATTCAAGGCATTCCTCAAGTGCAAGCAAGGTAAGTTTTTGTCAAAGTTTGCATCCAATTATAACAAGGTTCCTATTTGTTACACTTGCAGTGGAAAAGGTCATCCATCCATCGAATGCCCTTCCAAACCCAACAAAGAGACTTACAAGGGTAAAGGGAAGAAGTATTGGAAAGGGAAGTCCAAGTCCAAAAACCACAAGAAGGGGCTTGTCAAGACATTTGATGACTCAAGTGAGGATACATCGAGTAACGAAGAAGAGGATGCAAAGGAGGATGCTCACGCATGCTTTGTAGCAATTGATGTTCCTACACAAATCCCCTCTGGCTCAAATGAAGATGAGTTGGAAGCATGGCTCAACTCCTATGAGGAATCGTGCCTCATGGCAATCGGGGAGGAGTCATCATCAAGCTCTAGCAAGGAAGAAGACGATGATGAGATTGAGGAGAAGATCTCATACGAGAAGCTTGAATATCGTTTTAGTATGGTCTCCGAAAACCCTGGTAAGTGCATCAACTCTTACAATAAATTAAAAGGAAAATATAAGATTGCTAAGAATAGATTGCATGAAATAGAAATTGCTAGTGTAATTCATGATGAAATGCATGCTTATGACACTAGTGAGAGAGACACACTTCTCTCTCAAGTTAAGGAATTGAGTTTGTCTAATGATAATCTTGTTACTCAAAACCTTAGCTTAGAAACTCGCATTCAACAACTTACGTTGAAATGTGAAGAAGAATCATGTAAGCTCAAAAGCTTTGTGTATTCTAGGGATTCACTCCACGATTTTCTTGAAAAACAACATCCGGCAAATCATAGAGGATGATTGGGATGTATTCAAAATGTGGTACCCAAACCCACCTCTAATTCCTCTTATGGTGCTAATACAAGAAATATTGCTAAAGCACCTAAGAAGAATCACCATGCCTTCTTGTATAACAATAACACCAATAAGAAGCATGTAGATCACAAGGTGATGAGGAAGAATGAAAAATCTTCATTTTTTGCTATGAAGCAAAATCCTCATTCTATCCATGCCAAGAAATTCATTTCTACACCTAAGCATGCCACATCCACCCCTCTTGCAAAGGCAAAACCCTTGCCTAAGAAATCCTTGAGTTTATGGATTCCCACTAAGGTTAGTGTGTAAGAGAGGGATAGTTATATCAACTCTCTAGTTAGGGATGTGATCACCTCATATGATTACATTAGGAAATCAAACTCCTCTTGAATTTGGTTCCCTAATGTTTAGGTTCCTCACACATATGCATATTGCATGGGTATTGTGCTTAAATGTTTATTTTAGCATACTCATCATTTGTTTGTGTTTCATGATTTTGAAAATATTTTCAAATTTATTTTTTTCATGAAAATGGGAATCTTGGGGAAGACATTGACATACATGCATTTGTTGATCCATATGTATGTCAATGGGGGAGTTAATATGCTGTATGTTTAAAATATCGTAGAACATATTTTGACTCTCATTTCGGGGTGTGTTTGAGATCATTATCTACTATTGGTTAGTTTTGGTCTCAAACTAAACTCCTTGGATATTGCCAATATGTTTCATGTTATATTTCTTGTAGGCAATGTCATTGTGTATCATTTAAGCTTGATTTTTTTATATCTATTGCTTTGATACATTTAGGCCCATGGCTCCAATATATGTTTATCGATTGGTAAAGAGGATTATCTTCTAAGATTCATTGTCTACAATTGGTATTACCTCAATTGTTAAAGATTGCTTATCTTCTACTTTACAATTGGTATTAGATCCTAGAAGTCAAGATTTGACCTTTTCTATGATCTAGGGGGAGCATTGGATAGTGATTGATACCCACTAAAATTTTCAATTTGGTATCATACATCTCCTTATATCTTGCATATTGTCACATCTTTGATTAAGATGACAAAGGGGGATATTTATTATGTCCACCTTTTTGACGTTGTCAAGGGGGAGAGATATATGCATTATGTAAATATACTTCTTATATTTCATACATATGCATTTGGGGAGAGATATATCTATGGGGAGAGATATATGGGATTGTATAAACCATTCATGTTTGCATGATATTGTCTATTGCAATTGGTTTATGTAATCCATGTCTACCTATTATATGTCACCATGATGACTCATTATTTCATTTGGTATAATGAGTATTTACTATTGTGTATCTCATTTTACACTTGATGCATATAAGTAGGGGGAGCTCATTAGCATTGTGCTTTATTTCTTTATGTTTTACATAATGTGTGTCATCATCAAAAAGGGGAAAATTGTTGAGTATTGGTGTTTCATACCAATGTTATTTTGATGATGATCACAACATTATGTTGTTGCTAATGACTCTCTTTTTTTAGTCTCATAAGTTACATTTCAGAATATTATTTTTGGAGACTCAACACTTGGTGCAAGGATGGACATCAAGTGGAGAAGGGCCAAAGCTTGGACTCAAGGGGTGCCAAAGCTTGGAGATGATGTGGATCATCAAGGCATCAAGATTGAAAACATAGACTCTAAGGAAAGCAATGTAATATATGTAATATTTCCTTTATTGCTTTCTCTCTTATTTGAGTCTAGGTTAATGTAATGCCTTGATAGATGGTCCAACTCATACATGCATATGCATTTAACCATATTAGTGAGCCTTATGATTATCATAGAATCCAAGCCAATTGGTTCATCTTGACCAAAGACTCATTTTGAGTCTCTGGTTCTCCAACAGTCGCCTGCTGAAGGATTTACAGTCGATTGGGTGATTTCCAGTCGCCTGTCGATCCTTCTACAGTTGACTGTGATGCACGGCTCAAGTCAATATTTCTATTGACTCTACTTGAGCTTTTCACATCAGTCGACTGATGATCAGTTTACAGTCGCCTGTATATTTACAGTCGCCTGTGAATTGGTAAACAGTCGTCTAAATAGCGTAAGTGCATATTCTGCCTCTCACTGTAATTCTCCATCTCCTGCAGCAGCCGACTGATGAAGGGTTTATAGTCTCCTGTCTATTTTACAGTCGACTGTATTATTGTCCTCAGTCGCATGTATGCTTATCTGGAGAAAGAGTACATCTCTCTGTTTATTCCATCCCCTGCAGCAGTCGCATGCTGAAGGTTTTACAGGCACCTGTCCTATTCACAGTCGACTGTATCGACTTCATCAGTCGACTGTCATGGCTTAGATTATAGCCGTTGGATATTTTCTAGCAGTTGGACAGTCGACTGTCATTTGTTCATCAGTCGAATGTCAATGACGTTTCTGTACAAAAATTAGCTGTTGCAGCTTTTTGTTTTTTAGCTGTTTCCTTGGGTTTTGAGGGTTGATATAGGGTTCCTATATATATGAGAGAGCTGAGTTCATAGGAACTTCTTGATGCTATTGCAAATCATTTAGAGATTGAAAAGCCACTCTCAAACTCTCTCATTTCCCTCTTTGAGCTCTCATTCCTCTTCATGCATTGAAGTCCAGCTCAAGGAAAATCATCCAAGTGCTTTCAAGCAAATTTCAACACTTGGAGATCCTCTTCTATGCCTTGCATTCATCTATGAGTAAGCATCTTAAGGCAAAGGTAAGAGTATTTATTTTACTTGGTGTTTCTTTGTAACACTAATTCTCTTTGTGGGAATTAGTCTTTCTCTCTTTGTGGGAGTGTTATCTCTTTGTGGGATTAGGATATTCTCTTAGTGGGGATAACTCTCTTTTTGGGAGTAACTCTCTTAGTGGGAGTTTGGTGTCCTAGTGTAGGACTAACCCTAATTCTCTGAGTGTGACTTAGTAATTCTGTAGGTGGGAGTTTGACCCTTGTACAAGGTTGGTTGGGTCCTTGTGTAGGGCAAAATCCTCTTGGTGAGGTCTCTCTCTTTGTCGGAGTGTATCTCTTTGTGGGATTTGTACTCACTTCTCTTTTTGGGAATATAGTGAATATTGGTGTGGCCGGACGTACCCAAGTTTGGGGAACCAGGGTAAAATCTTGTGTTTACGTTTGGATTGATTGTGTCAATTATTTCCTCTTGCATTTATTATTCCGCATTTGCAAGTTTAATTTTAATTGGACAATTTATTTCCATTACACTATTCACCCCCCCAGTGTGTTGTTGTTAGTATTGCAAGGGTAAGGAAATCCTTACAGCACTCTATGTGATCCAGGAAATCCATAAGGGTGATTGCAGGGACCATTGCGAGGGAAAGGCAATAGCTTTGAAGACCGTGAGACAAGGCTATTTTTGGCCAACGATGTTCAAAGACGCCGTCGAGTACGTACGAAGGTGCTCGACTTGCCAAAAATTCTCAAGGATCAGCTTGGCCCCACCAACTGATCTGATCCCCATCGTCAGTCCAGTTCCCTTCACCAAATGGGGATTGGACCTCCTCGGTCCATTCAAGCAAGTGAGCAGGCAACGAAAATTCCTAATAGTAGCGATCGACTACTTCCCAAAGTAGATCGAGGCAGAGCCCCTGTCACGAGTCACTTGGAAGGAAGCTCGAACCTTCGTCTGCGATAAAGAGTTAGAAGCAGTGTGCATTATCCGGGCTCCACAACATGGTTTTTAGTTGCTGGCTGTCTTGGATCTGGATCCTAGCCTAGAGGGGGGTGAATAGGCTTATAAAAATATTCTCGTGCAACCACCGAGAAAACACACCCAGTTAAAATCACAAGCAGAGTAAATAAGAGGCAATCACAGAGTACACACAGATTTACACTGGTTTGGTCGCATCAACGACCTACATCCAGCCCCCAAGAAAATACTAGCATTAATATGTTCCTTGTATACACCTATAATGGGGGTCCTAGCTCCAACTCCCCACCAAGACTATACCACACTCAACAAAGTGCAAAACACTATCAACCTATTAAATGCGTATCTTGACTGCGACAACACGTCAAGACCCACTTGTCTAGCCCCAACCAGACAAGACCCAAAACAAAACAAAAACTGGTAAACTTTCCCCTACAAAGATCAACGCACTAATAAACGAATATAAAGAGTAAATGGTTTAGAAATGCTCAGTTCATGTCCGTGTAAACGTCTCTGTCAATCAGCACGTCATCAGTGTAGAGATATGATGCCCTCAACCGGTTCTTACCGGTGTTATTATCTGTATTTCTCTGCTGATTTGTTTTTGCCCGTATCCGTAATTAGTCGTATCCGTCCCCGTGCACGTGCCAACTTCTCATGATTAATTATTTCTACTATTATCTGATGGCACTTAGTTAGTTATTATTATTGTTTTTATTATTATTATTACTACTATTATCTTCATGTGCCTCCTTTTAATAATTTCCAACTTACGAAAATTTGATTTCGAATTTTCTAATAATTTCCTATTTCTATTATATTTCCTCTTCATTTTCCTTCCTATTATTTTTCCTCCTACTATTGTCATTCAAACCAGTAACCTATTACAAATCCTATACTATTATATTTCTATAATAGAACCCCTTGCATCACCTGTTACTAACCTAGGACTAACCCTACACACTCACGCACGCAGGGATCACACACACACCCACCTCATTTTATTATAAAACCCCTAACAGCCTAAGTTTCAAACCTACACAACTTATTAAATAAAGAAACAACCCTAAGTCTTAGGCCTATTCTCAGGCCGCAGCACCCTAGTACCTTTCTCCTAAATAATAAAAACCCTATAAACCCTATGGCCTGTACAAAATAGGAGAACTAAACCTAAGTCAGGACCTAGCCGAGCCCCATTCACGTGATGCATGGCCCCCTACATTACTTCTATAAATAAAACTGGGACCTACTCTTCTATGAAGCCCATCTAAACCCTAGGAGCCATTCAAACCCGCAGCCCCCTTATAATATTTTCAAAATTTAAAGCCCAGGTTGCTCATTAGCCTACACCCTATAAGTATAGTAACCTAGGTCTCTGTTTTTAAAAAACTAAAAACCCAATGGGCATTCTCCACATGCTGCCATTCGTGACCACACATACACAAAAACTTATACAAAATTAAACCTAGGGAAGCTATGAAACCTACCCACATGACAATCCCCACCCTCTAACCCTATTTCCTTCATATAGAAACCATACTGCCCTTTATGTTCAAGCCCTATGTATATATTTGTAGAAACCATAGAGACCTAGGGCTACCCTCTTCATGCGCAGCCGCCCCCTGTAATTTTCTTCTCCACGCAACGCATCGAAACCGCCCATCTCCCGCAAGAACAGCTCGCGGCCTTCGATTGCACAGCCCGATGGTCAGCGCTCCCTACCCTCCACGCGACGCATGCCCAGGTCGCAGCAACGACGCCTCCTCCGTGAGTTGTCCCTCCGCCGGCGTTCAACCTCAGCCGCAATAATCTCCTCGCAACGCAGAACTCAGGCGGCCTCTCTTCTCCCCGCCAACCTCATCCCTGACGTCGGAGCAACCCCCGCCGTTAGTCCGCTCGCATGCCAACGGCAGCTCCACCTCGTCGCCAACCCGCAGCAGCCCACGGCCGCTGCCATCTTCTCCACGCAGTGAGTCTCCACAGCAGGCCGCTGCTCCTCCATCTTCACGGCACAACCCACGGCCTCCTCCCCGTGCTCCAGCGACCTCGCACACCGAGCCCCTCACCGGCGACGTCTGATCCGCTGCACCCCCTGATACGCCTCGCTACTCCGATATACCTATCACCGACGCGCCGTCCGCCGCTCCACGCCATCGTCTTCGTCGTCGAAACCGCCGTCCGTCTCCGCCATCCCTCCCCTCTGACCTGCAAGCATGAGTCGCAACGTGTGCGTATTAACATTTCGTTTGAACCGCATTCCATGTTATATGAATTATTAATTTATCAATACAAATTTTTATATAGGGTATCAGTACAAATTTTTATATAGGGTAAATGGTAGCTCACCTTATAATTATATATATAACAGAACCTATAATTATAACAGAGCCTTATAATAGTTAGCATATATTATCTGTGCATGGCTGGTGTTATATATATGTACCCTTAGTGAATTAATGAGACTTGTACGTGTCATATACGTATAATTTTTATATATTATTAGTGTACATGTGTATACGTTCACGTAAACAAGCATATATACGGTTCTAATACGTATTATTTTGAACTCGTGACTAATATTGAAATCCGATGACGCAGATATATCTGTATTTCTCTTCAAACCAGCGAACCGTCATCACCGTAGCGTAATACCCGTTGAGACGTTTCCAACGACACCAAGAACGTCAAAAACAGGCAAGTGTGCAATTAATATGAATTTTTGAAGTTTAATAATTGTTTGCGTCATTTTTACTTACATCTGCATATCTTGAAACTGCACGTGAAATGACACTTGGAATTATTTCCATAATGTTCTAGACTAAATGCGGCTTTTGGACATATAACCTGATATTGTTCAACTTTAAACATTGGCAAAGAAAACTAGTTTTCACAACCTGCTCGTTCAACCCACATGTTCAACACTCTCCTTAATTTATTGTAAATGTCGGGCAACCCTCTCTTAATGTTTGAAGATGTTGTACAAATGGAAAGATGACATTGTTAAATTGGTACATAACTTGTCTGGAAATTTTGAATGTTTAACAATTTATGACATCGTGAAATCGTGCGCCTCGAAGGCGGTATCGTGATATCGTGATGTCGTGTGAGTCGACTAGGCCGGCTCGTGTTCCGGCAAAACTTTTGGGTGGGGTTAGGGTTGAGCGGCCACTGGGCGTATGAAAGGTACTCTCCTCAAGAGCACCACCCGACGCGGTGGGTTAGTGTCAATCACGGTAAGCCCCCGTGAGAGGAACGACCTTCTCATCACGACCTAAAGGCGAGAACCCTAGATTAGAATGCTAACTCTTGACATGAAAACTTACAACGCTAACTTGGACATCCTGATGATTGAAATGCTAATGGACTCAGTGAAATCTTAACTTTAATCTTGCAACTGTTTAGAACCGCATGTTAGGGATGTCGTTTCCGTTTCTATAAATTGTTAAATGTTAAATTGCTGCAGTCATTTCTTTTAACTATTAAATGCTTCATATATTCATATTATTTGTACATCTTGCCTTGGGATGCTAATCTTTCCTTGCAGACCTTGCTGACATACATTCATTGTTTGTGGATGTATGTCAGATTCAGCGCTTGAGTTCCCGGAGGATTCGTACGTGACGCCTGGCTCGGAGAGCCGGAGTTGGTCGTAGACGCCGAGCCGCTTATTGCGGAAGACTAGAGCCTTCGTCACTGCTTTGAGTTTTAGTTTAGTTCCTTGTAGTAGGATTATAGTGTTGTTGTAGTTCTTTTTGGCCCTGCTGTGGCTTGTCTTGTAATTTCGTGTACGCATTATATATCTGGATGTGGCATTTACCTTTGAATGTTCTGATTGTTCTGATACGCAAATGCAAGGACCTCTTCTGTGTTTTTATCACAGACGCTTATTGGACTTGAGCTTCACCGCTCCAGTTCAAGCGGGCCGTGTAACGCTCTCGCTTCCGGTGTCTTTTGGGAAGCGAGGCGTTACAGGTTTTAGTGGTGGCCCATGCAGGTCCTGCAACTGCGAAATTCAGAACAATGAGAACACTTTTCATTAGCCAAAACATCCAGGATTAGTTCGTATGCGAAATTACTCGAATACCTTGACTCAGCATGATAGGAAACCCAATACCTGGATAATTAGAAGAGTTAGATGCTCGTGCTCGTTAGTTAGACACCCTTGCCACGACTAAGTATTATCATCTTAGGGTCACCCTAGTGATTGATCATCCAACTCTGACCATACTTGATTCTTGAGTTTCGTTAGTCATTCGCTTAGATTCATCGAATCTAGGGCCCAATCAAACGTAGCGATTGTCGCCGTGCCAGTCGAACCTGAGATGCCTGCACAGAGTAGACTTCGAAGCGTAAGATATTCCAGATCCATAAGATCTCGATCTTGATCCTCTATGAACCCTCACCTCGGTTTCCCTATCGCAGTCTAGTTCGTTGTAGAACCATAGTGCTAAATCTTAGTCGACCCAATGATTATTTTCCTCCTGATCTTATTTCTCTAATCATTACCCCCATATTAATGATCGTAGAAAGCCATCGTAGCGTATTCACGGAATTACCTCTTAGCCGTACTTACGTTTCAATCGTCGAACCTATTCCTTCTCCTCGATTCACATAAACTCTTCAGGTCCGCCATCTTGCAGATCCGGGATCTTCCAAAAGTATTTTCGATATTTATTTTATTGAATTCTTCGCTAAATTTTAAAATCCTTTCGAAAACTCTTACTTAGATTTTCTACACTTCAGTCAACTTAAACCTAACTTGATTGTGAAACTCTTCTGACGCGATCCTTAGTGACTACCTTATGGCGATTTTCTGACATAAATCTTTTGCACTTCTATTTTACATAACCTCGTATAGCTACTCTATCTTCATCATATAATGAACTTTTTAGCCTTACTTCTATTTCGCTAGTTCAAAATATCATCTCCTTTTCTCACTAACACATTTCGAAATAGTCAATCATACATGCTTTTAAAAATACTTTCCTAGGTTATATATGACTTCAAAATTTTGTGCGTCAGCTTTATAATCATTGCCTTCATATTTTTTTTAAAAATAAGAAAAACAAATATTCTTTTTACCTTCCAATTTTCACCTATTATTACTCTACACCTATTATTTGACTAATCATATCTTACATTTTAAACTTCTACCGTATACTCGTTATTCTACATAAATTATAACGATGTCATTATTTTACACATATTCTTATCTTCTTAATTATTTAATTATTCATAAATATTTTATGTCACCCAACCAAACTAACCTCTTATCCATGCCATCCGAAGCCGTCCACCACAACATTAACTCGTTGCCTCATTCAACTCTGAATCCTACCCTATTGCCTAGTTACCACATTAGTGCTTACCTTTCCTTATGTCAGCTTTAGTTTAAGTATAGTGGAACCTTTAGCGTTGATTGTGGTGTTGTTGTGGTGCATGTGAATAGATAGTGAGTGTGGACCCATGAGTGCGAATCTCTATATACGACCCACGTATGAGTGTGCTTACCCTTAGGATATTACTATGGAGTGTTTGTCTATTGTGTCATATGTGCATGTACGGTAGATTGTGATATATATGTATATAGGCAGGTATAGAATAGTAAGTGTTATGTTTATACTTAAGCGAGTGTTTGACTATATCGTTATAGGAATATTAGATTTAGTTTTGGCCAGTTACTAGGAGTATATGTGCCATAGTTGTACTTATTAATGTTTGTAATTGGATGCTGGTATAGTGATATGCGTGTTAAGTGCAATGTTAATAGGCGTACGCATAGTTGTGCGTGCAGATTATTGTGTGATAGCATGTCGGTGTGTACTTGTGCATATATATGTATGTGGTTAGTTATAGGTGTGTGTATATATGTATTGTACGAATGAGTGTGTTGTATGCGTAGTGAGATTATAATATTACCCATACGGGATGATGTGCGAGCATGTGTATACCAGGAGGTATGCATAGCCGTTTGGTTGTGACTACGTATATGTGAATGTAGGAAATAGTATACTTACCTATGTATGTTACCATGGTTGTGTATGCCCGTAAGTGTATATGTGACCTATATAGATGCGAGATAAGAGTGATGAAGTGTGAGTATGTATACATATGTGATATATGTATGAAAATTTGGAAGTGTGTGCTATATGATTAAGTGTGTGCATATGGATGAATATGGTTTCTTTATAATGTATGTGTGTCCGGGATAGAACGACTTTAGTGTCTACGTCCCCCACCTCTACGTCGGCCTATTTAAGGAAGTCTGGATACGGACTTGGTCCTAAGGTGGGTAGATTACGATGACCCTAGTGCTAGGAGTAAGGCTTGTATAAATCTGTGTGTGGTGTAATGTATTACGTGCATGTATATACATGTAGTGATTTGTATTATTATGTGTGTATATGGTGATATGCAGTATGTAAAAGTGGTTGTACGATTGTAGTGTTAATTGACTAAGAATGATTGTATTTTGCATTAATGGTATATCTAAGTGAATTGTGGTACTATATCACTATAGACAGTGGGTGTATAAGATATATGGTAATACATTTGGTGTCGATAAGAATATTAGAAATACTAGTTGGGTATGTCCCGGTGGTTGTTTCTGGTGTATAGGCACCAGAAGATGAGACGAGAGAGCGTTACCCCAATCTGTCCCCTGGTCAGTAATGGTTAGGAATTCCGAGGGCGGAATTTTCTTTAAGGTGGGTAGGATGTAACGACCGGTTCTTACCGGTGTTATTATCTGTATTTCTCTGCTGATTTGTTTTTGCCCGTATCCGTAATTAGTCGTATCCGTCCCCGTGCACGTGCCAACTTCTCATGATTAATTATTTCTACTATTATCTGATGGCACTTAGTTAGTTATTATTATTGTTTTTATTATTATTATTACTACTATTATCTTCATGTGCCTCCTTTTAATAATTTCCAACTTACGAAAATTTGATTTCGAATTTTCTAATAATTTCCTATTTCTATTATATTTCCTCTTCATTTTCCTTCCTATTATTTTTCCTCCTACTATTGTCATTCAAACCAGTAACCTATTACAAACCCTATACTATTATATTTCTATAATAGAACCCCTGCATCACCTGTTACTAACCTAGGCCTAACCCTACACACTCACGCATGCAGGGATCACACACATACCCACCTCATTTTATTATAAAACCCCTAACAGCCTAAGTTTCAAACCTACACAACTTATTAAATAAAGAAACAACCCTAAGTCTTAGGCATATTCTCAGGCCGCAGCACCCTAGTACCTTTCTCCTAAATAATAAAAACCCTATAAACCCTATGGCCTGTACAAAATAGGAGAACTAAACCTAAGTCAGGACCTAGCCGAGCCCCATTCACGTGATGCATGGCCCCCTACATTACTTCTATAAATAAAACTGGGACCTACTCTTCTATAAAGCCCATCTAAACCCTAGGAACCATTCAAACCCGCAGCCCCCTTATAATATTTTCAAAATTTAAAGCCCAGGTTGCTCATTAGCCTACACCCTATAAGTATAGTAACCTAGGTCTCTCTTTTTACAAAACTAAAAACCCAATGGGCATTCTCCACATGCTGCCATTCGTGACCACACATACACAAAAACTTATACAAAATTAAACCTAGGGAAGCTATGGAAACCTACCCACATGACAATCCCCACACTCTAACCCTATTTCCTTCATATAGAAACCATACTGCCCTTTATGTTCAAGCCATATATATATATTTGTAGAAACCCTAGAGACCTAGGGCTACCCTCTTCATGCGCAGCCGCCCCCTGTAATTTTCTTCTCCACGCAACGCATCGAAACCGCCCAGCTCCCGCAAGAACAGCTCGCGGCCTTCGCTTGCACAGCCCGATGGTCAGCGCTCCCGACCCTCCACGCGACGCGTGCCCAGGTCGCAGCAACGACGCCTCCTCCGTGAGTTGTCCCTCCGCCGGCGTTCAACCTCAGCCGCAACAATCTCCTCGCAACGCAGAACTCAGGTGGCCTCTCTTCTCCCCGCCAACCTCATCCCTGACGTCGGAGCAACCCCCGTCGTTAGTCCGCTCGCACGCCAACGGCAGCTCCACCTCGTCGCCAACCCGCAGCAGCCCACGGCCGCTGCCATCTTCTCCACGCCGTGAGTCTCCACAGCAGGCCGCTGCTCCTCCATCTTCACGGCACAACCCACGGCCTCCTCCCCGTGCTCCAGCGACCTCGCACCCCGAGCCCCTCACCGGCGACGTCTGATCCGCTGCACCCCCTGATACGCCTCGCTGCTCCGATATACCTATCACCGACGCGCCGTCCGCCGCTCAACGCCATCGTCTTCGTCGTCGAAACCGCCGTCCGTCTCTGCCATCCCTCCCCTCTGACCTGCAAGCATGAGTCGCAACGTGTGAGTATTAACATTTCGTTTGAACCGCATTCCATGTTATATGAATTATTAATTTATCAGTACAAATTTTTATATAGGGTATCAGTACAAATTTTTATATAGGGTAAATGGTAGCTCACCTTATAATTATATATATAACAGAACCTATAATTATAACAGAGCCTTATAATAGTTAGCATATATTATCTGTGCATGGCTGGTGTTATATATATGTACCCTTAGTGAATTAATGAGACTTGTACGTGTCATATACGTATAATTTTTATATATTATTAGTGTACATGTGTATACGTTCACGTAAACAAGCATATATACGGTTCTAATACGTATTATTTTGAACTCGTGACTAATATTGAAATCCGATGACGCAGATATATCTGTATTTCTCTTCAAACCAGCGAACCGTCATCACCGTAGCGTAGTACCCGTTGAGACGTTTCCAACGACACCAAGAACGTCAAAAACAGGCAAGTGTGCAATTAATATGAATTTTTGAAGTTTAATAATTGTTTGCGTCATTTTTACTTAAATCTGCATATCTTGAAACTGCACGTGAAATGACACTTGGAATTATTTCCATAATGTTCTAGACTAAATGCGGCTTTTGGACATATAACCTGATATTGTTCAACTTTAAACATTGGCAAAGAAAACTAGTTTTCACAACCTGCTCGTTCAACCCACATGTTCAACACTCTCCTTAATTTATTGTAAATGTCGGGCAACCCTCTCTTAATGTTTGAAGATGTTGTACAAATGGAAAGATGACATTGTTAAATTGGTACATAACTTGTCTGGACATTTTGAATGTTTAACAATTTATGACATCGTGAAATCGTGCGCCTCGAAGGCGGTATCGTGATATCGTGATGTCGTGTGAGTCGACTAGGCCGGCTCGTGTTCCGGCAAAACTTTTGGGTGGGGTTAGGGTTGAGCGGCCACTGGGCGTATGAAAGGTACTCTCCTCAAGAGCACCACCCGACGCGGTGGGTTAGTGTCAATCACGGTAAGCCCCGTGAGAGGAACGACCTTCTCATCACGACCTAAAGGCGAGAACCCTAGATTAGAATGCTAACTCTTGACATGAAAACTTGCAACGCTAACTTGGACATCCTGATGATTGAAATGCTAATGGACTCAGTGAAATCTTAACTTTAATCTTGCAACTGTTTAGAACCGCATGTTAGGGATGTCGTTTCCGTTTCTATAAATTGTTAAATGTTAAATTGCTGCAGTCATTTCTTTTAACTATTAAATGCTTCTTAAATTCATATTATTTGTACATCTTGCCTTGGGATGCTAATCTTTCCTTGCAGACCTTGCTGACATACATTCATTGTTTGTGGATGTATGTCAGATTCAGCGCTTGAGTTCCCGGAGGATTCGTACGTGACGCCTGGCTCGGAGAGCCGGAGTTGGTCGTAGACGCCGAGCCGCTTATTGCGGAAGACTAGAGCCTTCGTCACTTCTTTGAGTTTTAGTTTAGTTCCTTGTAGTAGGATTATAGTGTTGTTGTAGTTCTTTTTGGCCCTGCTGTGGCTTGTCTTGTAATTTCGTGTACGCATTATATATCTGGATGTGGCATTTACCTTTGAATGTTCTGATTGTTCTGATACGCAAATGCAAGGACCTCTTCTGTGTTTTTATCACAGACGCTTATTGGACTTGAGCTTCACCGCTCCAGTTCAAGAGGGTCGTGTAACGCTCTCGCTTCCGGTGTCTTTTGGGAAGCGGGGCGTTACATGATAACTCTCTTTGTGGGAGTAACTCTCTTAGTGGGAGTTTGGTGTCCTAGTGTAGGACTAACCCTAATTCTCTGAGTGTGACTTAGTAATTCTGTAGGTGGGAGTTTGACCCTTGTACAAGGTTGGTTGGGTCCTTGTGTAGGGCAAAATCCTCTTGGTGAGGTCTCTCTCTTTGTCGGAGTGTATCTCTTTGTGGGATTTGTACTCACTTCACTTTTTGGGAATATAGTGAATATTGGTGTGGCCGGACGTACCCAAGTTTGGGGAACCAGTGTAAAATCTTGTGTTTACGTTTGGATTGATTGTGTCAATTATTTCCTCTTGCATTTATTATTCCGCATTTGCAAGTTTAATTTTAATTGGACAATTTATTTCCATTACACTATTCACCCCCCTAGTGTGTTGTTGTTAGTATTGCAAGGGTAAGGAAATCCTTACAGCAATCTATGTGATCCAGGAAATCCATAAGGGTGATTGCAGGGACCATTGCGAGGGAAAGGCAATAGCTTTGAAGACCGTGAGACAAGGCTATTTTTGGCCAACGATGTTCAAAGACGCCGTCGAGTACGTACGAAGGTGCTCGACTTGCCAAAAATTCTCAAGGATCAGCTTGGCCCCACCAACTGATCTGATCCCCATCGTCAGTCCAGTTCCCTTCACCAAATGGGGATTGGACCTCCTCGGTCCGTTCAAGCAAGTGAGCAGGCAACGAAAATTCCTAATAGTAGCGATCGACTACTTCCCAAAGTAGATCGAGGCAGAGCCCCTGTCACGAGTCACTTGGAAGGAAGCTCGAACCTTCGTCTGCGATAAAGAGTTAGAAGTAGTGTGCATTATCCGGGCTCCACAACATGGTTTTTAGTTGCTGGCTGTCTTGGATCTGGATCCTAGCCTAGAGGGGGGTGAATAGGCTTATAAAAATATTCTCGTGCAACCACCGAGAAAACACACCCAGTTAAAATCACAAGCAGAGTAAATAAGAGGCAATCACAGAGTACACACAAATTTACACTGGTTCGGTCGCATCAACGACCTACATCCAGCCCCCAAGAAAATACTAGCATTAATATGTTTCTTGTATACACCTATAATGGGGGTCCTAGCTCCAACTCCCCACCAAGACTATACCACACTCAACAAAGTGCAAAACACTATCAACCTATTAAATGCGTATCTTGACTACGACAACACGTCAAGACCCACTTGTCTAGCCCCAACCAGACAAGACCCAAAACAAAACAAAAACTGGTAAACTTTCCCCTACAAAGATCAACGCACAAATAAACGAATATAAAGAGTAAATGGTTTAGAAATGCGCAGTTCATGTCCGTGTAAACGTCTCTGTCAATCAGCACGTCATCAGTGTAGAGATATGATGCCCTCAAGGCTATTTATCTCTGTGTGATTAGCACAAACGTCTTGTTCGAAATAACAGTAAGCTGTTTGGTACTAATTTATCTAAGTTATATTATAATATAGTTAACATTAGATATCAACTTAGGTAAAGTCCTAAGACTTTATGCAAGGTCAAACAGGTATCGAGATGAGTATCTCGATCATGGAGAAATGTTTGACCGTCTGTAGCATAAGTCTAAAAGGGTTCATGGTCGTAGATGCTTCGAGACAAGGATATCGAAACATCGGATAGACCATTGTGTCTTAGTCTTCACCGTTTAGCGGTGGCGATGATCTCATGATTGTTTTGACTTGGCGAAGTCGGAGACAAGACACAGGTGCTCATTAGAGAATGAGTTCACTGAACGATCCACAAGAGTTATCATATGGTTACATTGACCAATCTGTCAATGATAACTCTTAGTGATGATAGGCTAGTTGGTGTTTGACTTGAGTTCATTTTACGAACCTGTGCGTGACCGGTGCCACTTAGATCACTGACCTAACTTCGAGGCTAGGCCTGTCGAAATGTCTTTGATTGGGTGTCACTTGAAACGTATGAGGAGAATAGTGGCCAAGCGAGGATTCGTCTCTCCCGGTGAATGGGAGTTAGTGTCGTAGAGTTAGTTTGGTCTTTAGTATAATCTCAGCGCAGATTATGTTAGAAGAAGTCCAACATTAATTGACTAAAGATCGATAGAAACTAACCGGGGTTAAGTTATTGGGGTTGACGGTTTGACTGTACCCTAGACTTGATCTACACGACATAGTTAAGACGAAGAGACTATAACTATGGAATTCATCACGGACACAGTCAGGGTGGTCCCGACAATACTCATGTCGATGAGTCAACCACATAATGATGATTCCTGAAGCAGGGACGGCAACCACTGCTCGTGGTCACTACCGTATTGGGCTTCGAGCCCAACCTGTTGTAAGGGTCAAGCTGTAGGGTCTGACACAGAGTGCGACCTTTGTCTAGTAATAGGTTGAAATTAGTTGGGGAGAATAATTTGCATATGACAATTTAAGCTTAGATAGGAACTTATTTGCATATGATGCAAAAGAGATTACATGTGTCTTAAATTTTTTAAGACTATATTTAATAATATAAACGCAAGGAAAAGCTCAAGGGTAAGACGGGAATGTCCCGGTCTACGCCCAGGTTCGAACGGCGTCCAAATCGGACGCCAGATGCCCAAGACATGCTCAAAAAGGCACAAAATAAATATATACTAAATTATTTGCCCGGCCTGGGCAGAAGCCCAGGCGCGACCTGGGCTCTGCCCAGCGCCTGGGCAAAGCCCAGGCGCCGGCCTGGGCTTTTGCCCAGGCATGGCGTTTTTGGTCTGCGCGCGCTGCATAGTGTGGGGGCCCACTTGTGGGCCCCAGTTCTAGGGTTCTAAACTCTTATTGTGTAGAATTTTTGACAGCTCAGTTTTTTCGAAAAACTAGCCTTGGGCTGAACTTTGGACGATCAATTGGAGGGTCAAACGGACTTCGATTGACATGTCATTTTTTCCTATGCGTTCACCGTTGAACACCCTTCGAATTGATAGGTTGTATCAATCATGAAGCTCAACGGTTAGGGAGTTAAAATTCACGAAAGTTTTCACTTTGTGAAAGGCAAACTAACTTGATTTTAATTAACCCAATTAATAGTCCCACATCAGTTGTGGAGAAAAGGGGAGAGCCAGCCGCCTCTATAATAGGGGCCTCCCCTTCCTCCAACTCGTCCCAAGCTCTAGATCTGAGCGGCTCTCGTAAATATTGGAGCACGCTCGGATCTAGGCTTAAATTAATATTTCTCTATCTCCATATATTTCTGCCTTACTCTTGAGGGCTCCAGCAAAGCCGCAAAGGAGTTCGGATTCGGATCCGAAATCTTGGCGAAGGTTTCACTCGCGTGAAAATTTCTTCGACGCGTGGTTGGCTCGGCGACACGGGGATTGATCGCCTCGGGATGCGGAGCGGTTCGAGGAGCGGTTCGAGGAGTGGTTCAAGGAGCGGCTCGGCGTGAGATGGGGAGCGGCTCGGAAGACGGTGCGAAACATCTCGTCTGTCCCAGGGTTGAGATTCCGGGTATGTATTTATAAGCATTAGTTTAATTTAATCGCAGTAGTTTAGATCCTTCTTGGGTTGGTCAGATCCATCCCGAGTCGGCATAGATCTTGGCTAAGGGTCGTGTACCTTAGGGCTAAGTTAAATAGTTTAACTGCATTTTATTTAGATTAACTTGTTTTTCTTCCGCTGTCAATTATTTTATGTCTATATTCCGTCCGACTTAGGACAGTGATAGAGTTTTTGTTCCCTAAGGGTCCTAGAAAACCCTTCAGTGGTATCAGAGCCAGGTTTGCGTAACGATCTAGCACTGCGATTTTATAAAGATTGAAATGTTTTTTAAATACTTTATAAAATGTTTTAAAGGTATGAGATAATTTAAAATTTTTCTAGATGCCCTTTTAAAATGTTTCAAAATTTATGCGATATTTTTTAAACATGATTTTAAAAGGATTTTAGATGTTTAAATATTTTATATGATAAAATTTTAAACATGAAAATTTTAAAATGGTGTTTTAAATTTATGTGATAATTTTAAAATTGATTTTAAGGCATTTAAACTTTATGCGATAATTTTAAAAATTATTTTATGATGTTTAAATATTTTATGTGATAAAATTTTAAGCATGAATTTTTTTTTAAAATGATGTTTTAAATTTATGAGATATTTTTAAACCTGTTTTAAAAGTTTAAAATTGTTTATGCGATAAACTTTAGTCTATTTAATTGTTAAATAGTTGTACACTTTTATTTTATGCGATAAATTAGTGTAACTTTATGTTATTGGCTTTATCATCTTGTCCCTTATTTGATAACACAAGACAACCCTTTAGGTTAGCCATTAAGAAATGATTAAAATTTATTAATTGAATTTTAATGACATGCTATGTTTTAATAAAACTTTTAACAACCCTTTAAGACCCGATTCCTGATTAGGGTAGTCCCTTTAATGAATTTTTTAATTCTAATTGTTATAATTAATTCTCATTAAAGGACTTTACTTTTAGCGTTGTTAATAAATTTATTAAAATCCTAATAACGATTAGGATAGAACGTGAACCTTATAGTTGATAAGGATTTAATAAAAGTTATTAAACAAATCCTAAAATTTTGAATTTAAGGATGCAACTAGTTGATTGAATTAATTAGTTGTTAATAAAAGCCTTTTAGTCTATGGTACGCATATAAAAATGACAATCTTCATTCAATGGACCATGATCCAGTCAATGTGCTTGGCTAAGTTTGCTGGATCACCCGTTAAAGGGGTAGTGATCCTGGCTTAGTCAATTCCCTGGCTGTGTTCCGCTGGACCGCAATGTCGCGAATCATAATTGTATGACGCCCTGGACTATATCTAAGTCAAATACGTTAATGATCTTTTTCAAGAGTAGACGTAGCCCTCCTTGTTTTAGGGGTTAGCACCTATAGGACCAGTGTTATAGTTGTTGAGCTACACTCAAACTGTAACATGGCAACCTTGTAGAAACCAACTCCTTAAATACATAAGATGAAATCTTGACTAGACCCAAATGACGTGCGTTTATATTTCATATATTCATGCACGTTTTCTCTCGTGTTTTTCCGTATTTTCCGCCGTCTTTTATTTGTTTTCTTGTATTTTCTCATTTTCTTTCACTTTTCTTTGTTTTGTCCATGTTTGCAGGAGATTGCCCGCGTAGGGGACGTTTAACGACGATATCTCAAGTCCCCGGAGCAACGGGAGGAGTCACGTGTGATCCAGGGGGTCAAACGACGAAGATTACATCTTTCAGCCCCTCACCCGGTCGGTTGGTCATCTCCAACCGATCGGGTGATGCACGCGTGCACCACCAGGTCTCAGCAGGAGCTCAAGTGAAAGTCACCCGACCGGTTCACAGGCCGGTTCAACGGGGGCCAACTCTCTGTCTTTTCAAGCCAAATTCCAGCCGATCGGGTGACTCTCAGCCGATCGGTTCATCTGTAGCTGATGCTGAGGAGTCGAGACACGGGCACCCAACCGATCCCTTCACCCGATGGCGCCAAGATCCAACCGGTCACTCCAAGAACTCAACCGACCGGTTCATATGACCGGGTGAAAGTCCGCCGTTTTCTGTTTATTTTTTGTAACGGATCACCCGATCGGTTGACTTGTCAATCGATCGGGTGATACGAGATCCTATAAATAGGACCCCTAGGGTTCCAGAAACGGGGGAGCTGTTAGTTTTTACTGTTTTCTCCTATTGTGACGGCTGTAATTACTTTTCTATTGTAAGTTTTCGGATCTTTCTTAAACTTTAGCATTATCTTAATTGCTCTACTACCTTCGCATTCCAATCGTCTGATTATGATTCCAACGGTTCATTTTCGTTTAGATCGCTTTTTAATGAATATTTGTGATTAGTTCCCAAATCTGGGACTTTGGCGGAAACCCCTTCGGGGGCTCTTCCCGATGCATCCATAGGGTTAGGAAATCGATAGGGATTAGGAATCTAACGGTTACGCGGGGTGTTTCATTGTCATCGGCAGGAAAAAGACCGCCTTTGACCGTTGGGCCAAGGGTGAATAAACTTGGTGGTTGACTCCCTCGCCATAGCTCACGCATTTAGAGTAGACGCCGAATCCTAGCGCACGGGAGCGGCAGGATGAGACGTTGGGAGTTATCGTTGCGAGCTTAGTGCTCCCGGAATCGATCAGTGTTAATGGACACGGGAGTGCCCACTGATCGAATCCGAGAAGTCCGGTGTATCATTCTGGGCACCGACCGGAATATCGGGCCCATGGGACGCCGGTACCACTTTCAGAGGCAACGTCTCACCATTAGACCCTAATTCCGATCGCCATCCTACCTGCAGGCCGTATCGGCGAGAGTCGCTCGTTGGAGTGGAAACCAAAGTCCCGGGTTTATTTTCTTATTGTTCATACCTTGCATTCCTTTCCGTGACAACCCATCAACCGATTCGGGCTAGCTCGCCCATGGGGTGATTTTGGTCCTCCTTGACACAAGCACATCCTAGCCTCCCTGTGTTCGACCCCCAAGCCACACTACAACACCGTGCGCTTGCGGTTACAAATATCTAAACCCCCACGGGGTCCCCCGGCCATTTGCGGCTAGCGAACCGGGAGCACACGTCAAGTTTATGGCGCCGTTGCCGGGGACGCAACGTGCTTGTTATTTTAGGATCTCTTGAACCCTAGTGTCTAGCTCTTATCCTTACCTCGCGATAATTTTCGCATTCTTCTTTTTCCTTTTTATTTTCTTCTTTTTATTTCTTATCTTATCTGTATCTTTCCCACTTGTTGCTTCACGGGTGTTTGTTATTTTTCATGCGCAGGAGTTCAAGAAGTCTCGACGACTTGAACCCCGTTGATCCAGAGATTAACGCCACCCTTAGGCGTTTGGCCGCTGAGAAGCGAAGAAGAGAGGATCCTGAAGCCATGGAGGAGAACACCCCGCCCAAATCTCTGTTGGAGTACTCGATGCCATCTATCGAGTCCACTTCCGCCATCCGTCCTCCAGCTATTACGGCCCAAAGCTTCGAGCTAAAGCCGTCTTTGGTGACATGGATCCAGCAGGATCAGTTTTCGGGTGCACCCATGGAGAGCCCGATCGAGCATCTAGACTCCTTCTTGGAGAAGTGTGACACCTTCCGGATTAATGGTGTCACGACTGAGGCGATCCGTCTGAAGCTGTTCCCCTTCTCGTTGAGAGACAAAGCCAAGCAATGGCTTAGGGGGAAGGACCCCAACACTTTTAATACCTGGGAGAAGCTCTCCAATGCTTTTCTGACGAAGTTCTTTCCTCCGGGGAAGACCATGAAGTTGAGGAGTGAGATCTCCTCCTTCTCCCAGGCCAGCCACGAGTCCTTGCATGAAGCTTGGACGAGATACAAGGAGATGCAGAGAAGATGCCCTCACCATGATCTTCCGAAGTGGCAGATTATTAATCTGTTCTACAATGGGCTGAGGGATGACCTAAAATCTTCTATGGACGCCGCGGCTGGGGGTTCCTTCATGTCAAGGAGCGAGGAAGATGCCGGACATATTCTGGAAAATATGGCATCCAACAATGAGCGGTGGTGTGACGAGGAGCCACACCCAGGTCTGGGGGTATACACAGAGTCGAGGATGTCGACAAACTTGCAAGCAAGTTCGACTTTCTTTCGACCCAGATCTCCGCACTAATGGTAGGAGCTGGTGGGGCCGGTGCACAACAGATTGCTGCAGTAGAATCGGAAGTTTTTGGGGAATTCGACGGTGGTGACGTCTCACCACCGTTGGATCAGGCGAGCGCACTATTTTACAACCCCACGGGAAATGCGCTGTATCCACCAAGAACCAATTTCAACCCGGCCTACTCTCCAAACAACCAGAACCACCCTAACTTTGGTTACCGGGCACCATTCCAGCCCTCGTCGCCTCAGCAGCCGCAGCAACAAACATATCAGCCGACTAGGCCGCAACAGAGTCAGATTCAGCAGCAACAATATCAGCAGTAGCCTCAGCAACAATTTTACGCCCCCAGGAATCAGCAGCCAATTCAGCAGCAGCAGCAGTATGGCCAACAGAGGGCCGTCTCTTCGGTTGAGTCTCTCTTGACTCAATATATAACCAACCAGGAGAAGATCAATCAAAAGCTGGAAATGGGTCAGCGGGCCCTCACGGACCAAGTAACCCAGCTGGGTTACAAGTGGCGAACCTTTCAAGGTCACAAAACCAATTGCCGCCACAACCTGAGGTGAACCCGAGGGGAGCAACCCAAACGTCGGCACTCATGCACGAGCACGCAAATGTGTCCGCTATCGTTCTGAGAAGCGGGACACAAATCCCTACTAGAGTGCCCCCTAACAGACCGGAAGCACCGTTGGTCGTCGAGCGACCGATCGAAAAATCAAACGACACCGGTGCTTCGTCATCAAATCCTACGACTCCGGAGGGAGTCTCTGAAGAAGAGAAGAAGAAGAACGAGGAAGGGAGCCTGAAAGTGTTCAAACCCGTTGTGCCTTTTCCACAACGGTTATCTCAGGCCAAAATCGATGAGAAATATGGCAAGTTCTTCGCCATGGTCAAGGATCTGAGCTTGCAAATCCCCTTCCTGGAAGCAATCGAAACAATCCCATCCTATGCAAAATTCCTGAAGGATTTGGTGACGAGAGGGTCTAGAAAGGAGAAAGTAGTGTTGACGGCGGAGTGTAGCACTCTCATCCAGAGGGCAAATCCGCCGAAACTTAAAGACCCGGGGAGCTTCTCAATCCCTTGCACGATCGGGGCAGTAAAGATTCATCGTGCACTCGTCGATCTCGGAGCGAGTGTCAGTTTGATGCCCTTATCGATGTATAAGAGGATAGGAATGGGTGATCTGGAGCCCACCGGTATGACCCTACAACTTGCTGACAGGTCGGTCAAATATCCGGTGGGGATTGTGGATGGCCTCGGGAATTGTGGATGGCCTCCCCGTTAATGTAAAAGGGGTGCATGTGCCAGTGGACTTTGTTGTCATGGACATGCCTGAAGACGCACACACTCCCATCATCCTGGGACGGCCTTTCATGGCCACTGCTGGCGTTTTGATCGATGTGAAGAATGGAAAACTTTCGCTAAACGTCAGCAGGGAAAAGGTTGAATTTGATCTGGGGTTGTCCATGAAGTATCCCGATCCCCCAGATGACCCTCGGTGTAATTTGCTGGAGGTGGAAGAAGATAAAGCTGCTGAGGAGAGCTCCTGGGAGATTCTCTTAAGAAACCCCCCCCCCCCCCCCCCCCCCGATGACTTGGAGGATTCAGAAGACCGAGACGGCCCCACGAACAATGATGCTGTTGGGAAAGCGAATGCAGCACGTACGACCCCTCCCGGGTTCCCCAAGGCTCCTCCTGCGAGGAGAACGGGGAAAGAACCCATGGACCTCACTAAAGACGAGGTCCGGATCCTTAAGAAGATGGCGGTAAGCGCCAATACGAAAGAGAAGCCCCCGGATCCCAAAAACAAGGAGAGGATAGTCGAGCAAATCTTTCTCCAGCCGCTGACTACTCCGAAGGCCGTAAGCTCTGATGAAGAAGAGATGCCGAACTTCAGGCATCACCCGTATCAACCACCGTGAACATCACTTGCGGGTGTCGAGCCAACGACGTTAAACAAGTGCGCTTCATGGGAGGCAACCCATGCTCTAAAATTTTGCCCCACTTTTTAGTGTTATTTTTGACTTTATTTTATCTATTTTTATAAATAAAATCAGCCGCAAGAACATCCGTTCAGGGACTTAGACAATCTGTTGGTTTTTGCCGGAAACAAAGCCCCAACCGATCGGTTGATAACTCAACCGATCGGTTGGGATGTATCAGATAAAAGCCGCATCTGTCCCCAAATGAACCGATCGGGTGAAGAATGGAGAGACCGGGTGACAGACCGGGTGATCTGGGGAGAATTCTCGAGAAATTTTTGGGAAATTTCAACCGATCGGTTGAGTTAGAGCGCGATCGATTGAAGCGACCGGGTGAGCAACCCTCAATTCTCGGGAAAATGAGTGGAGCGGCCAACCGATCGGTTGACAAGTCAACCGATCGGTTCGCCTGTAGCACTTCTTCGGCAAGAGTTTTCGACCCAACAGTCAACCGATCGGGTGACAAGTCACCCGATCGGTTCCACTTAAAACCCTATAAATACCCCCGACCACCCGTTCGCATTCACCCTCACCCGATCCCAACTTCCTAGCGGGGTTGAACCTTCCTTTCCTTCCCGCGGACGCACGCAGACCACCGTCCGTTGTCGCCCACTTAGGCGAGCAGGATATCCCTGCGTCTCGGGGAGATATGGGGGCTGACCCGAGTCGTCCTATTTCTGTTCCGGGCCCCATCATGTCTGAGCATCTCTTAGCGGCCATTTCTGGCCTTGTCTCCTGTGCCGGCATGACCACTGTCGCCGGCACCACTTCCACCTTACCTGCCGGCACCACTTCTGCCTCACATCAGGCCACATCTTTTGGTCGCCGCCAGGTCTCTGCCCGTCTTGGTCTTGAAAGGGAGGTCGCTGCCCTCCGTGATCTCGCCATGTCCTCTGCCTCCTCGGACCCATCACCGTCCTCTTTTCTCACTCACCCATGTTTCCTCGCACTTGAGAGGAACGTGGCCGCCATTCTTCGCCTTCTCACTCACATCCACGATCCACCTCCACCTTCACCACCTCGATGATCTTCTCCTCCACCTTCACCACCTCGACGATCTTCTCCTCTACCCTCCCACACATCCCCACATCCATCACCTCCCTCACCACATACTTCTCCTCCCTCATCTATTCCCATCCCGGTATCCACTTCCCCCCTCCCGACCACTTCCATCGCACCCACGCTACCTCCTCCCTCCTCCTTCATCACTGCATACGTGCGTCGGAGGAAATTGCCAGTGCGCTCCAGATCTCTCCCACCACCACCCACTACCGTCACCACCACATCCTCTTCCCCCATTTCTATTCCTCTCACCACCACCTTGATCGCCGTCCTACCACCACCACCCACCTCCACCGACACTCCTTCCATCGTTCACACCACCGCTGCCCCTATTCCTCCACCTCGTTCCCCACTTCTCCGCACACCCCCAGCCTCCCCCGACCACCCAGCCACACCCTCTTCCGAGGAGGATGAGGACTCACCTTCTCCTGCTTTCTGATTTCACCTTGTTTGTTTTTGACTCCCCCTTGCATATTTCTGCATTTCACGATCACATTTTATTCGCTAGGACTGTCATGTCTAGCTTGGGGGACATCTATTTTGGTGTGTTGTCGTGTTTTGTTTTTTTTCTTATTTTTGTGTGTGTGCTTGTTTTTCCCCTTTTGAGTGTCGTGTCGTGTGGTTTTATTTCTATTTTCGTGTCGTTTGATTTTGATTTTGATCTTTCTTTATTTTCAGTTTCATCTCTGTGTTTTTCTCGTTTTCATTTCTTTTTGTGTCGGTGCGTATTCCCCCATCTTCATTGCCCTCCCGTACTCACTCATATTGCATTGAGGGCAATGCAAGCTTCAGCTTGGGGGAGTCGCACTATGTGCGCCATTTGAGTCCTTCTTTTTCGTTTTTGTGTCATTTTCATCGTGTTTTTTATTTATTTTTCTTTTTTCTCTTCTCTTCTTTTTATCTCTTTCTCCTAGAGATGAACCCTATGATGAATCATCACAAAATCACACACACCTAGCATGGCATCGATAATCACACTCACTGACCCTAGGGTTTCGAGTCCTCTTGCATTTCACGCATCGTGGGTCCACTTAGCTTTTTGTGAGTCGTGCATCGTGCCTAGCTATTTGGTGTGCTTCTACTTTGTGATTTTACTTTATATACCTGTCCAGGAATGACCCCTAGATTATCATGCTTCGATTTGAATATACGGTATTTATTTTCCCTGTCTGCTTCTGCATGCTATATATATATCAGGTACTTCATTTCACATGTGTCGGGATTCCACAATTAAGGACTAGGACAACCCATTTAGCATATGCTCTATTTAGCGAGAATAGTTTCCTTTGTCCAAGTGTTTAGATTCCGACTTCTTTTTTTTTACTTGGTGCAAATCCCCTCGTCGTGTACCGTTCTCCCACTTGGGAGAGTACACATGTGTATAGCCAAAAACCCAAAAATCCAAAAAAAAAAGAGAAAAGAAGAGAAAAACCCAAAAAGAAAAGAAAAGAAAATTTTTGTATAGCCAAAAAGCCAAAAAAAATACAAATACCCAAAACCCAAAAAAATTTCAAGTGTGAATATTTTTCCTATCTACCGATAATAAAGGGAAGGCGAGAATTTGCACCGAGTGTTCTACTCCACATCATCTCAACCCCCATCGTTTTCGAAAACACTTGGCTTAGGAACTTTTTAGCTAGTATCTAGGCTATAGTGGCGTGATTTCCTTAACCCTAGTTGTGGAATCCCCGATGCATGATACGCTTCTATTCTTATACTCTTCTCATGCATGCTTGAACTAATATTCACCGCAATTTCAAATTCGAATCGGTATTTGGGTCTTTTCCTGGGTCTGTGTATATCGAGCTTTATTGCACATCGTAGATAGCGACACAGACTTCTAGCGCACGACCACACTCACTCGCGCTTCACCGCGTGGGCCCACGGCACTTATTTGGACTCGTTTTCCTAGGGTTAGTGATGTGATTTGACATTTGCTTGCTTGGTGTGTCGTTTTTGATTTCGTTGGCTCTGACGGACGATCTAGGATATAGAGTTTTCTTTTTCTCTCTTTCTCTCTATTTTTCCCCTCCGAGCTCCTACTCTCACTCGTCTTCCTCGAGGACGAGGAAGAGTTCAGCTTGGGGGATTTTGACGTGCGTTTATATTTCATATATTCACGCACGTGTTCTCTCATGCTTTTCCGTATTTTCCGCCGTCTTTTATTCGTTTTCTCGTATTTTCTCGTTTTCTTTCACTTTTCTTTGTTTCTCCATGTTTGCAGGAGATTACCCACGTAGGGGACGTTTAACGACGATATCTCAAGTCCCTGGAGCAACGGGAGGAGTCACACGTGATCTAGGGGGTCAAATGACGAAGATTACATCTTTCAGCCCTTCACCCGGTCGGTTGGTCATCTCCAACCGATCGGGTGATGCACGCGTGCACCACCAGGTCTCAGCAGGAGCTCAAGTGAAAGTCACCCGACCGGTTCACAGGCAGGTTCAACGGGGGCCAACTCTCTGTCTTATCAAGCCAAATTCCAACCGATCGGGTGACTCTCAGCCGATCGGTTCATCTGTAGCTGATGCTGAGGAGTCGAGACACAGGCACCCAACCGATCCCTTCACCCGATGGCGCCAAGATCCAACCGGTCACTCCAAGAACTCAACCGACCGGTTCATATGACCGGGTGAAAGTCTGCCTTTTTCTGTTTATTATTTGTAATGGATCACCTGATCGGTTGACTTGTCAATCGATCGGGTGATACGAGATCCTATAAATAGGACCCCTAGGGTTCCAGAAACGGGGGAGCTGTTAGTTTTTACTGTTTTCTC
Organism: Scilla litardierei; assembly: GCA_030789695.1. NCBI lineage: Eukaryota > Viridiplantae > Streptophyta > Magnoliopsida > Asparagales > Asparagaceae > Scilla > Scilla litardierei. The sequence continues at coordinate 370,334,021 of CM061142.1, forward strand.
CTATTGTGACGGCTGTAATTACTTTTCTATTGTAAGTTTTCGGATCTTTCTTAAACTTTAGTATTATCTTAATTTCTCTACTACCTTCGCATTCCAATCGTCTGATTATGATTCCAACGGTTCATTTTCGTTTAGATCGCTTTTTAATGAATATTTGTGAGTAGTTCCCAAATCTGGGACTTTGGCGGAAACCCCTTCGGGGGCTCTTCCCGATGCATCCATAGGGTTAGGAAATCGATAGGGATTAGGAATCTAACGGTTACGCGGGGTGTTTCATTGTCATCGGCTGGAAAAAGACCTCCTTTGACCGTTGGGCCAAAGGGGAATAAACTTGGCGGTTGACTCCTTAGCCATAGCTCACGCCCTTAGCGTAGACGCCGAATCCTAGCGCGCGGGAGTGGCAGGATGAGATATTGGGAGTTATCGTTGCGAGCCTAGTGCTCCCGGAATCGATCAGTGTTAATGGACACGGGAGTGCCCACTGATCGAATCCGGAATGTCTGGTGTATCATCCTGGGCACCGACCGGAATATCGGGCCCATGGGACGCCGGTACCACTTTCAGAGGCAACGTCTCACCATTAGACCCTAATTCCGTTCGCCATCCTACCCGCAGGCCGTATCGGCGAGAGTCGCTCGTTGGAGTGGAAACTAAAGTCCCGGGTTTATTTTCTTATTGTTCATACCTTGCATTCCTTTCTGTGACAACCCATCAACCGATTCGGGCTAGCTCGCCCACGGGGTGATTTTGGTCCTCCTTGACACAAGCACATCCTAGCCTCCCTGTGTCCGACCCCCAAGCCACACTACAACACCATTCGCTTGTGGTTACAAATATCTAAACCCCCACGCGGGTCCCCCGGCCATTTGTGGCTAGCGAACCGGGGGCACACGTCACCAAACCGTCGTATTACCTAGCGCCGGCATAAGTTAAGTCAATGATGTAGTCTGGCTAAATGTAGTCTAAGACCTGACCCAAACCAACGTGTCGTGAATACACCGAGCGGCAGGGCAAGTCAGGCTAGACACGAAAACAAGGGTCTGACTAGACTAGACATTGTGATTTGGATGAGCACACTCGTGATCACAAATGGCTAGGGGTAAAAACCAATAAGAGGTTCATATCTGATATGATCGATGAAGAGTCATCTTCCGATTACAGAGTCCTATAACTTGTTGAGCTACACTCAAGGTTGTTAGGCTCAAGATGATTGGACCTCTTACCCATTAATTTTAATTCAATTAAATCGTTCGTTATTAAGCTTTGAAACGATCATAAAAATAGTGGGAGGATATAGATAGATAAAAGCCAATCTACCTATATTTAATATTGAACATATACTAAACTAGGGCGAGACTATGTTTACCGAAGGAATCAAAATATAATATTTTAATGACATAAGGTAACTGGTCAAAAGGTTGATTAATTGAATATCAAGTTAAATTCTAATTGATAGAATTAAAACTATATTCTCGATGACATTAAAAATGACCTTCTAAAGAACAGACTTAAGAAATATGATTTCATTAAGTTCTGGGTCCAATAAATAAATTCACGCTACATTTCACTCGTCTCTATATGAGGAAGCTTGAACATATAGGATATTCGAAGTATGTTTATCCCTACAACTTGTCGAGCTATACTCAAAGTTGTTTGGACAAATAATTTTGATCCGCAAAGTTCGAGAATTCGATCAAATCATTTGAGTCGAATACGAGTGTATGAGCGGTGCAAGACTATGTATCCCAACCGGATCTTGAGGGAAGCAACTTCTTGAGCTACACTCAAGATTGCAACTCTCAGGCATTTGGATACATGAGATGCTTACATAGCTATTTATTTATGTTGGGTTAATTAAAATGTGATTTAGAAATGGGAGAAGGCACTCCGAAAAGTCAATCGAGTTAAATAGTTTAATTTATCATTAGTAAAGGCATAAGGGGAAGGAAATGAAAATGTGACATATTCTGATGTCACGGTTATTGTTATACAAAAGGTTAACACATTTTTACGAATGTCGTCACATTGCTTCTGAAGCAATGGGTGATATGTATAACGATAATATATATATTAAATGTTAATACACAAGATGGTAGCAAACTTGTATGGCAAAATAGACTAGGCCGTATCGAGAGACTAAGCTTTACAAGTCACATAAAGAGGGGTCTGACCTCTCGTATTATGAAGTCTACGGACACTTGTGAGTCTTATCCTCTTAGATATAATGGCCGATACCCATCTAAAAGACAGTGGGAGAATGAGTTATCGAACTCAGTCTCGTACATACTGATGTACCCGAGTCTAGATTAACCAAAATAAGTTATTCATATATTTTATTAAGACACGTGTTCTTGATGGAACACAAGTCTGATAAAATAAAGAACGAAATGACAAAAGTATTTAAATTGATTCGAACAGATCGAATGGCCAAATACTTAGCTAATTAAATCTTGCGTAATTAAAAGAAAATATGAATTTCTCTCAGGTCAAGTCTGTTAACACATCGGTGTGTTAAAAGGTATGAATCGCACTTAGTTAGACTTGTTGCGATCCATAGCAAGTGACTCTGAGTTAAGTCCTCCCTCTGGGTTAAGTCCCAGATAGTAATGCCTAGGTTTTGGTAATGTTCTATGAGGACATTATCAATAAGATATTCATTAAATCAATCGTAAGGAAGTTGTGTAATTACTCGAATCTCGTGAGACGAATTGTCGAGTTAGACATCATAACTGATGATGACTTAGTCAACTTCCGGGATGAAAATTCGGAGTAGTAACTCCGATTCATAACTTAATGCAATTAGAATAGGTCCGTGTGCGTAAATAAATTTTGGAATTTAGTTTACGTACCTAAGGAAAATGTTTCCTCACTTTCTGCAAGTAAATCATTAAGTTGAAAGGTTGGTGCAGAAAGGAAAATAGTGAAGTGCAATCATGTTTGGTCGAGAACGGTTTTTTATCCTAATTCCTATAAAATGGATTAGAATGAAATTGTTTTTCCGCCAGCAGATGTGTACAGATCTACTCAGACCAAACTCGATGTAAACGCTCATGTTGACCATGAAAATTGGAGCATTCACTTATAAGTTCATTTTTCTAAATATGATTTAGACGAGCCAACTTATATGAATTGATCAGGAAGTTTTCAAGGTCAGTGGGAGCGTATAAATTACATGCGAGGCATCAAAAGATGGAACATTTATTTTGACAAAAGTAATCAAAAGGTTTGATACTTTATCAGAAATAGATATGAGCCATTTGAAATGACCATTAACTAATTTAAAATTATTATCGTAAGGTACGATAAACTGGATATGATCCAAGTAAATAAAAATATTATGTGTTCCGAAAGACCAAGTGGATTATTTGAATGAGATTCAAATGGTTGGTCTAACATGATCATAGAAACCCCTTAAGTCTATAGTGTAGACGGTTTTAGCAAATCCACTCACGAAGGCCCTACCACATAAAGTCGGGAAAACTTATGTGTAATAACGGTATAAGATACCGGGATAAATGGGCCTGAGTGCAAGTGGGAGATGTAGAGATATGATGCCCTCAAGGCTATTTATCTCTGTGTTATTAGCAGAAACGTCTTGTTCGAAATAACAGTAAGCTATTTGGTAATAATTTAACATTATATATCAACTTAGGTAAAGTCCTGAGACTTTATGCAAGGTCAAACAGGTATCGAGATGAGTATCTCGATCATGGAGAAATGTTTGACCGTCTGTAGCATAAGTCTAAAAGGGTTCGTGGTCGTAGATGCTTCGACACAAGGATATCGAAACATCGGATAGACCATTGTATCTTAGTTTTCACCATTTAGCGGTGGCGACGATCTCATGATCGTTATGACTTGGCGAAGTCGGAGACGAGACACAGGTGCTCATTAGAGAATGAGTTCACTGAACAATCCACAAGAGTTATCATAGGGTTACATTGACCAATCTGTCAATGATAACTCTTAGTGATGATAGGCTAGTTGATTTTTGACTTGAGTTCATTTTACGAACCTGTGCGTGACCAGTGCCACTTAGATCACTGACCTACCTTCGAGGCTAGGCCTGTCAAAAGGTCTTTGATTTGCTGTCACTTAAAGCGTACGAGGAGAAAAGTGGCCAAGAGAGGATTCGTCTCTTCCGGTCAATGGGAGTTAGTGTCATAGAGTTAGTTCGGTCTTTAGTATAATCTCTGCATAGAGTATGTTGGAAGAAGTCCAACATTAACTGACTAAAGATCGATAGAAACTAACCGGAGTTAAGTTATTTGGGTTGACAGTTTGACCGTACCCTAGACTTGATCTACACGACATAGTTAAGACGAAGAGACTATAACTGCAGAATTCATCACAGACACAGTCAGTGTGGTCCCGGCAATACTCATGTCGATGAGTCAACCACATAATGATGATACCTGAAGCAGGGACGGCAACTACTGCTTGTGGTCACTGCCGTATAGGGCTTCGAGCCCAACCTGTTGTAAGGGTCAGGCTGTAGGGTCTTACACAGAATGCGACCTTCATCTAGTATTAGGTAGAAATTAGTTAGGGAGAATAATTTGCATTTGATGTAAAGGAAAGAGAAAATTGCATTTCGATGCAAAAGACAATATAAGCTTACATAAGGACTTATTTGCATATGATGCAGAAGAGATTAAATGCGTGTTAAATTGTTTAAGACTATATTTAATAAAATAAATGCAAGGAAAAGCTCACAGGTAAGACGGGAATGTCCTAGTCTACGCCCAGGTTCGAACGGCGCCCAAATCGGACGCCAGATGCCCAAAATATGCTCAAAAAGGCACAATAGAAATATATACTGGATTATTTGCCCAAGGCCTGGGCAAGCCTAGGTGCCGGCCTGGGCTTTTGCCCAGGCAGGGCGTTTTTGGCCTGCGCGCGCTGCATAGTGTGGGGGCCCACTTGTGGGCCCCAGTTCTAGGGTTCTGAACCCTTATTGTGCAGAATTTTTGACGGCTATGTTTTTGCGAAAAATTAGCCTTGGGCTGAACTTTGGACGATCAATTGGAGGGTCAAACGGACTCCGATTGACGTGCCATTTTTTCTTATTCGTTCACCGTTGAACACCCTTCGAATTATAGGTTGTATCAATCATGAAGCTCAACGGTTAAGGAGTTAAAATTCACGGAAGTTTGCACTTTGTGAAAGGCAAACTAACTTGATTTTAATTAAACCCAATTAATAGTCCCACATCGGTTGTGGAGAAAAGGGGAGAGCCAGCTGCCTCTATAAATAGGGGCCTCCCCCTTCCTCCAAACTCGTCCCAAGCTCTAGATCTGAGCGGCTCTCGTAAATATTGCAGCATGCTCGGATCTAGGCTTAAATTAATATTTCTCTATCTCCCTATATTTCTGCCTTACTCTTGAGGGATCCAGCAAAGCCGCAAAGGAGTTCGGATTCGGATCCGAAATCTTGGCGAAGATTTCACTCGCGTGAAAATTTCTTCGACGCGTGGTTGGCTCGGAGACACGGGGATTGATCGCCTCGGGATGCGGAGCGGTTCGAGGAGCGGTTCGAGGAGTGGTTCAAGGAGCGGCTCGGAAGACGGTGCGAAACATCTCGCATGTTTCAGGGTTGAGATTCCGGGTATGTATTTATAAGCATTAGTTTAATTTAATCGCAGTAGTTTAGATCCTTCTTGGGATGGTCAGATCCATCCTGAGTCGGCATAGATCTTGGCTAAGGGTCTTGTACCTTAGGGCTAAGTTAAATAGTTTAACTGCATTTTAATTAGATTAACTTGTTTTTCTTCCACTGTAAATTATTTTATGTCTATATTCTGTCTGACTTAGGACGGTGATAGAGTTTTTGTGCCCTAAGGGTCCTAGAAAACCCATCAGTTAGCTCTAATCTGACGCAAACGATGTCTCGATCTGACTCCTGGATGTCAAGTTGTAGCCCTTCAATCTTGGAAAGCACTCTGGTCTGTGCGTATAGAAATCTCAATTCAAACTTAATAATATATGGTCTGTAGCACATCAATCCCTTTAAAAACCCTTCCACGTCAGCATCCTCTCTCCGTTCTTTCAATTTCAAGAAGTCATGTCCACGTCAGCAGCTTATTACGACCGCTTCTTTCTTTCCCACATCGCTTCGATCTAGGGCATGTAGTGCAAAATCTCTTCGACATGTTGCTTCTCCAAGCGACACAGCGGCAACGGCTGACTCCTCCGAAGGCGGTCTTTCATCCATGACAGTGTAAGTCTTCCTTGATCTCTATGGTTACAGCACAACTTTGATGGCGAATTTGTGGGCGTGACCTTCTCCGATGGACTTCGACTTCTCTTCGACTTCTCCGACGACGCTAGGGCTTCTTCGGTGAGATGAAGCGAATGACGGTAGTGGCAACGATAGGAATCTTTCCGACAGCAGCACCTCCGACGGTGACCCGATGCTCCCATCGGCTGGTTCACATCGACGGCAGCTCGAGGGAACGGGGACTAGGGCTTACGGCAGCTGCTAGTGACAAGGTGCTACATATGATGGTGCTTGCATGGAGGTGATGACGCGATGGACATGATCACAGCAAAGTAAGTGTTACACGGTTGAGGATGGAAGCACGATGAACTCACGGAGGCAACGTCAAGATACTGTTCACCTTGCCGACAATGTCAATGTCGATGCCTGAGGGACTAACGAACGGAGGCAACATCAATGGTAGCAAGCTGATGGCGACACACAGTTTAAGACGGGAACACCTTGGATCTTCACGGCAAGAAGAGATCTTCTTGATGGAGAGATGGCAGCGAGATGCCCAAGGATGTATCTCGTCGGTGAGGATTCTTCACGGCAGGGGCAACAAAGAAAAATGATTACATTGAAGCTTTTCTTGCGGCTTTGGGTAAATGTTAGGGTTATGGCCGGGTTCCTCTTTTTTTTCCGCACCTTAGGGTTAATAGGAGGAGGGTTTAAATAGAAGGATGGGCTAGGATATGTTGCGGCATGGATAGATCTAATGGCCATGGATGAATGATAGAAATCAATGGCTAGGCTTGAGTCCTATTGCTAGGATGATTGTAATGGATGTGGGATTTGAATAGGATGTGGATAGTAGCAAATCTTTGCACATCTTTCTAATTGATTTGAACAAATCCCAAATTGATTCCATCTCTCTCCATTTTGACCAAGTCAAATTGCTTTGTGTATAGATCTTTGACCAAGTCAATTAGCTATGTAGATATCAATTTCTCCATTGATTGACTTAGTCGTCACTTTGAGGGTTTACCGCTTTTCTATTCCTGAAACACACTTAGCACACACATTAATAGCAATACACGTTTGTCATCATCAAACTAAAAATCCTATATCGTTGCGTCCAACAGTCTGCCCCTTTTGATGATGACAAACCAATGAAAGATTTGAACAATTAGATAGGTGTGTATGAAGTGTGATGATCAAGCATTACTAGCATGCATAACTATATAGCAATATTGATAATGCTCCCCCTTTACATGTATTTTTAAGCTCCCACTTCAACAATTACCACCATTTGATACTACATCTTTTGATGCCAAATCTTTCCAACACTTTTCCCCCTTTTGTTATCATCAAAAGTGGATTAATGAAGTCATCAAATATCACATGCACAAATAAAGCATTATTGAATATAGCTAGCACTTGCATGTCATTTTCATAAAGTAGCCAAATCAATTTGGAAGAAAATCGTAATGTAAACTTCACCACCATTGTGTATGTGTGACAATATATACATTGAGGTACAAATGAAGATTCAATTTAGAACATCAACCAAAACAATCCGCATTTTCCAATTAACATGAATTTCACTAGGATTGATTTTTCCCACCTCATTAAAAATGAGTTCAAGGTACCAAACCCCAAACATAGCCTATAAGGACTCTTAGATGCGGGGTGGCATTGCTTGATGAGTAGAATACACCAACGATAAAGATTAACCATAAAGCAAATGTTGGATACTCGTGGGTAGTGTATTTGCTATGAATTGTATCCATTTTACATACGGAGCAATTTTCACAAATATTTTTTTCATATTCATTTCCTTTTGCGCTCAATTTTTTACTCATGGAAATACACATCATATCCCTTAGATAATTCAGTTTTTATTCATCCTACATTCACTTTCCAATATTCATAAAAAGAATCCCCAAATGTACAACAAGTTTAATATTCGTGGAAGTGAGCATGTAGGTGTAGAAATCAAATTAATCATTTCATGAAGCATGTCATGGCTACTAAATAGATTCTAACATGCGCTGGTAGCTATAATAATAATACAATGATTTCTACAAAGGATATGAATGAACGTTCAAAAAAATACCACTTATAATGAATCATAAGGAGGTATTCGTTAAGCACATTTTTTTATTTTTGGTTTTTTTAATTTTTTTTGTTTTTATTTTATAAGGAACTAAAAACACTCCTAAAAAGAAAACAAAAGCAAGCACACAAACAAAAATTAAGTTAAGCACACACAAAATCTATGAAGGTATGCAATGAATGCAAAGAGGGAAAAGAAATATACATTCACGTCGGCATTTGACTAAGGAGCTAAAGAAAGAAACTTTCAATTCATTGCTCCTCACCAAATCTCCACCTCACTACATGAAAGGTGTTAAGTGTGACCTTGGAATCCAACAAGGTCCACTAGGGTTAGCTATTAAAATTTTAGGAACCCACACTTGTTTGAACTTTATGTTTGTGTTCCTAAACTTACAATAATAGGATGTGTGACCAACACTATCACATGTAAAGCACTTAGCATGCATATTTTTCACAATAAAAGGCACATTGTGGAATTTCTTAAATTTGAGCTTTTCAACACTTTTCAAACCAAATCCAAATCCTCTTCTATTATTGTCATATAATTGATTTTCAAGTATGGTATCCAATGAATGTTTACAGAGTGAAAATTTTCTTAATGACAATTCTAGACTAGAAACTTTGGGTTTTAATAACTTATTCTCATCCACAAGCAAAGTACATTTACTTATAAAGGCTCTCTTGTTTTCCTCCTCCTTTTCAAATTCAACCATTTTCCTTTTAAGATCGTTATTTAACATGCACATTTTATCATTAAGCTCTCTAATCATATAATCCTTTTCAGTTTCGAGCTTAATTAAAGCTTGCTTAAGCATGCTAATATTATTCAACAAGGAAGGACAAGAAAGACAAGTAGCTTTCTAAGGCATGCTAGCTTTTTCTTTTTCAAGTGACACAATTTTAGCGTTACATGCAACAAGTTCCTCTTTAAGAATATCTATTTCATCAGAAATGTCACAGTTTTCTTTTTGTAATTTAAAACTAGCATTCCTATAGTCATTTAACGTGAGTTCTAGCTCATTAATCTCATTTTTCATTCCTTTACAAACATCTAGCAATTCAGCTTTAGTGAAGGAATTTACCTCATCGTTCTTTGTCATTAAGCAGAAGAAAGAGTGAGCTATATTCTCCTCAAGTTCATCCTCAGCTTCGATGTCCATGTCCCATGTTAGCACCTTGGCTTTTCCTTTATCTTTACCAACCTGAGCAGTCTCTTGTCTGCACTGCTTCGCGAAGTGTCCCTTTTTTTCTGCATTTAAAGCATTCAACCCTATCAGCAGAGTCTTGTTCAGAAGAATTTCTATTTGAATTAAAAGTGTTAGAGCGAATGAACCTTTTATGCATTTCTGATCTTTCTTGAGGAGTCCTGATGTACTTTCTGAAATTTCTAACCATCAGCACTATCTCCTCATCGTCATCGTCATCTTCGCTAGCTTTCAGAGCAAGTGGCTTTAAAGCTTTTTTTCTTCTCCTCAGGTTTCTCTCTTTCTTCAATATTTTGCAACTCAAGCTCATGGGACATTACATTACCTATCAAGTCCTCCACCCTCATCTGTGACAGATCTTTCGCTTCTTGGATGGCGGTGACTTTAGGCCTGAAAGAGCTTGGCAGTGCTCTTAATATCTTCCTCATCTGTTCAAGGCTAGAATATAGCTAACCGAGCGAGTTAGACTTGTAGACGATGTTGGTGAATCTTGCAAACATATCTGATATGGTCTTTGATGGTAGCATGCGAAATCCCTCGTACTCTATGTTCAGAAGTGCAAGTCTAGACTCTTTCACCTGTGACGTTCCCTCGTGCGTCACCTCCAATGTATGCCATATTTCCTGCGCAGTGAGACAATGTGAGATAAGATTATATTCAGATTTATCTAATGAACAAATTAGAGCATTCTTAGCTTTAGCATTAATAGAATAAATTCTCCAATCGTTGTCATCCCATTTATCATCAGGTTTAATCATCTCAACATTTTCAATTTTAATGACAGGTGGTTTATAGCTTTTTTCAACAATTTGCCAAGCTTTATAATCAATAGAAATTAAGTAGATTCTCATTCGATTTTTCCAATAAGTATTATCTACTCCATTAAATCTAGGGGGACGTGATATGAACTGACCCTCCGTAAAAGCACTATCAATGGGATTCATGGTAAATCCTAGGCTAGATCCTAAAACCTTCTCTGGATCCTAGCCTAGAGGGGGTGAACAGGCTTATAAAAATATTCTCGCAAAAACCCACGAGAAAACACACGCAGTTAAAATCACTAGCAGAATAAATAAGAGGCAATCACAGAGTAAGCACAGATTTACCCTGGTTTGGTCGCATCAATGACCTACATCCAGCCCTAAGCAAATACTAGCATTAATATGTTCCTTCTGCATACCTACAATGGGGTCCTAGCTCCAACTCCCCACCTAGACTATACCACACTCAACAAAGTGCAGAACACTATCAACTTAGTAAATGCTTATCTTGACTGCGACAACAAGTCAAGTTCCTCTTGTCCCGCCCCAATCAGACAAGTCCCAAAATAACACAAAAACTGGTAAAGTTTTGTTGAGTATTGGTGTTTCATACCAATGTTATTTTGATGATGATCATAACATTATGTTGTTGCTAATGACTCTCTTGTTTTAATCTAATAGTTCATTTCAAGAATTTCATTCTGTTGGAGACTAAACACTTGGTGCAAGTATGGACATCAAGTGAAGAAGGGTCAAAGCTTGGACTCAAGGGATGCCAAAGCTTGGAGATGATGGGGAGCATCAAGGCGTCAAGATTGAAGACATAGACTCTAAAGAAAGAAATGTAATCCATGTAATATTTTCTTTATTCCTTTCTCTCTCATTTGAGTCTAGGTTAATGTAATGCCTTGATAGATGGTCTACTCATACATGTATATGCATTTAAACCATCTTGGTGAGCCTTAGGATTATCATAGAATCCAACCCAATAGACTCATCTTGACCAAAGACTCATTTGGAGTCTCTGGTTCTCCAACAGTCGACTGTTGAAGGATTCACAGTCGACTGGGTGATTTCCAGTCGCCTGTCGATCCTTATACAGTCGACTGTGATGCACGGCTCAAGTCAACATTTCTATTGACTCTACTTGAGATTTTCGTACCAGTCGACTGATGTTCAGTTAACAGTCGCCTGTATTTTTACAGTCGCCTGTGAATTAGTCAACAGTCGTCTGAGTAGCGTAAGTGCATATTCTACCTCACTCTGTAATTATCCATCTACTACAGCAGCCGACTGATGAAGGGTTTACAGTGGCTTGTCTATTTTACAGTCGACTGTATCATCAGTCGCCTGTATGCTTATCTGGAGAAAGAGTGCAGCTCTCTGTTTATTCCATCCCCTGCAGCAGTCGCCTGCTGAAGGTTTTACAGGTGCTTGTCATGTTCACAGTTGACTGTATCGACTTCATCAGTCGACTGTCGTGGCTCAGATTATAGCCGTTGGATATTTTCTAGCCGTTGGACAGTCGACTGTCATTTGTTCATCAGTCGACTGTCAATGACATTTCTGCCCAGAAACTAGCCGTTGCAGCTTTTTGTTTTTAGCTGTTTCCTTGGTTTTGAGGGTTGATTTAGGGTTGCTATATATATGAGATGGCTGAGTTCATAGGAACTTCTTGATTTTATTGCAAATCATTAAAAATTGATTAAGCTACTCTCAAACTCTCTCATTTTCCCTCTTTGAGCTCTCATTCCTCCTCATGCATTGAAGTCCAGCTCAAGGGAAATCATTTAAGGGCTTTCAAGCAAATCTCAACACGTGGAGATCCTCTTCCATGCCTTTCATTCATCTATGAGTAAGCATCTCAAGGCATAGGTAAGAGTATTTATTTTACTAGGTGTTTCTTTGTAACACTAATTCTCTTTGTGGGAATTAGTCTTTCTCTCTTTGTGGGAGTTTATCTCTTTGTGGGATTATGATATTCTCTTAGTGAGTATAACTCTCTTTGTGGGAGTAACTCTCTTAGTGGGAGTTCGGTGTCCTAGTGTAGGGCTAACACTAATTCTCTGAGTGGGAGTTAGTAATTATCTTGGTGGGAGTTTGACCCCTGTGTAGGGCTGGTTGGGTCCTTGTGTAGGGCTGGTTGGGTCCTTGTGTAGGTCAAAATCCTCTTGGTGATGTATCTCTTTGTGGGATTTGTATTCACTTCTCTTTGTGGGATTATAGTGAATATTGGTGTGGCTGGACGTACCCAAGTTTGGGGAACCAGGGTAAAATCCTGTGTTTGCGTTTGGATTGATTGTGTCACTTCCTCTTGTATTTATTATTCCGCATTTGCAAGTTTAATTTTAATTGGACAATTTATTGCCATTACACTATTAACCCCCCTCTAGTGTGTTGTTAGTATTGCAAGGATAAGGCGATCCTTACAATTGGTATCAGAGCGAGGTTATATCATACTGCAACTATGGCATTCAACGCTACATCCGCATCTCATAAAGAAGGTCATTCAACCGTTCGACCCCCGCTCTTCAACTGAACCAACTACCCTAGTTAGAAGATCAGGATGATGATCTACATGGAGGGTCAAGACCTTTGGGACATCACAGAGGTGCCATTTGAGAAGCCCACTACACCTGTGGCTTCAAGGACAAAGGCGGAGAAGGACTCGATCAAATTCAATGCGAGGGCTATGAATGCATTCCATTGCGCCCTCCCAGCAAATGAGTTCAACCGCATCTCCATGTGCAAAACGGCCAACGAAATTTGGCATAATTTTGAGATATGTCATGAAGGGACTACAAAGGTAAATAAATCTAAACAAACTGTGTTTAGATCTAAATATGAAATGTTTAAGATGCAGGAAGGAGAAAGCACTTCAGAGATGTTTACAAGGTTCACAGATATCGTGAATGCTTAGGAGGGACTTGGGAAGATGATTTCCCAAGAGGATCGTGTAGAGAAGATCCTTGACTCTCTCACACTTCATTGGGAGTCAAAGGCCAACGGAATTTTGGAGTCATATGACACGTCCAAACACACCGTTGAGAAGTACATTGGAAATCTCATGGTATACGAAGTAAAGATTCAACACAAGAAGGAGATTCAACCATCGAAGACCGAGAAGCCGGAGAAGCACAAGGGGGTTGCATTCCATGCCAAGGAGGAGCCAATCAAATGGAGGAAAAAAATCCATCGAGAAGCTCTTAGTGAAGAAGATGAGCTAGAAGAGGCGAGTGGAGAAGAAATTGAGGATCTTGCCGAGCAATTCAAGGCATTCCTCAAGTGCAAGTAAGGTAAGTCTTTGTTAAATTTTGCCTCCAATTCTAACAAGGTTCCTACTTGTTACACTTGCAGTGGAAAAGGTCATCTATCCACTGAATGCCCTTCCAAACCCAACAAAGAGACATACAAGGGTAAATGGAAGAAGTATTGGAAAGGGAAGTCCAAGTCCAAAAACCACAAGAAGGGGCTTGTCGGGACATTTGATGATTCAAGTGAGGATACATCAAGTAACAAAGAAGAGGATGCAAAGGAGGATGCTCACGCGTGCTTTGTAGCAATTGATGTTCCTACACCAATCCCCTCTGGCTCAAATGAAGATGAGTTGGAAGCTTGGCTCAACTCCTATGAGGAATCATGCCTCATGGCAGTCAGGGAGAAGTCATCATCAAGCTCTAGCAAGGAAGAAGAAGAAGATGAGAATGAGGAGAAGATCTCATACGAGGAGCTTGAATATCGTTTCAGTATGGTCTCCAAAAACGCTAGTAAGTGCATCAACTATTACAATAAATTAAAAGCAAAATATAAGATTGCTAAGAGTAGATTGCATGAACTAGAAATTACTAGTGTAATTCATGATGAAATGCATGATTGTGAGACTAGTGAGAGAGACACACTTCTCTCTCATGTTAAGGAATTGAGTTTGTCGAATGATAATCTTGTTACTCAAAACCTTAGCTTAGAAACTCGCATTCAACAACTTACGTTGAAATGTGAAGAGGAATCCCGTAAGCTCAAAAGCTTTGTGTATTCTAGGGATTCACTCCACGATTTGCTTGAAAAACAACATCCGACAAATCATAGAGGAGGCTTGGGATATATTCAAAATTTGGTACCAAACCCACCTCTAATTCATCTTATGGTGCTAATACAAGAAATATTGACAAAGTACCTAAGAAGAATCATCATGCATTCTTGTATAACAATAACACCGATAAGAAGCATGTAGATTACAAGGTGATGAGGAAGAATGAAAACTCTTCATTTTTTGCTAAGTAGCAAAATCCTCATTCTATGCATGCCATGAAATTCGTTTCTACACCTAAGCATGCCACTTCCACCCCTCTTATAAAGGCAAAACCCTTGCCTAGAAAATCCTTGAGTTTATGGATTCCCACTATAGTTAGTGTGCAAGAGAGGGATAGTTACATCAACTCTCTAGTTAAGGATGTGATTACCTCATGTGATTACATTATGAAATCAAACTCCTCTTGGGTTTGGTTCCCTAATATTTAGGTTCCTCACACATATGCATATTGCATGGGTATTGTGCTTAAATGTTTATTTTAGCATACCCATTGTCTGTGTGTGTTTCAGGATTTTGAAAATGTTTTCAAATTTATTTTTTTCATGAAAATGGGAATCTTGGGGAAGACATTGACATACATGCATTTGTTGATCCATATGTATGTCAATGGGGGAGTTAATATGTTGTATGTTTAAAATATCTTAAAACATATTTTGACTCTTATTTCGGGGTGTGTTTGAGATCATTGTCTACTATTGGTTAGTTTTGGTCTTAAACGAAACCCATTGGATATTGCCAACATGTTTCATGTTATATTTCTTGAAGGCAATGTCGTTGTGTATCTTTGAAGCTTGATTTTTCCATATATATTGCTTAGATACACTTTAGGCACATGGCTCCAATATATGTATATCAATTAGTAAAGAGGATTATTCCAAGATTCTTTTTTCTACAATTGGTATTTCTCAATTGTTAGAGATTGTTTATCTCCTACTTTACAATTGATATTAGATCCTAGAAGTCAAAATTTGACCATTTCAATGATCTAGGTGGAGCATGGGATAGTGATTGATACCCACTAAATTTTAAAAAAATTTGGTATCATACATCTCCATTTATCTTGCATGTTGTCACATCTTTGATTAAGATGGCAAAGGGGGATATTTATGATGTCCACCTTTTTGATGATGTCAATGGGAGATATATATGCATTATGTAAATATAATTCTTGTATTTCATACATATGCATTTGGGGAGAGATATATGAGATTGTATAAACCATTCATGTTTGCATTATATTGTCTACTGCAATTGGTTTATGTAATCCATGTCTACCTATTATATGTCACCATGATGACTCATTATTTCATTTGATATAATGAGTATTTACTATTATGTATCTCATATTACACTTGGTGCATAAAAGTAGGGGGAGCTCATTAGCATTGTGCTTTTTTGGAAGAATAGTGTGTATCTTTATTAAAGGTAAAAGTGAACAAATTTACAGATGGCAGTGCACAGGGAGAGTGAATGAAGGAGTGGGGAGAGGGCACAAGCGTCGTCACCCACTACCAGCACCCACCCTCACCCTTTACCTACCCAAAAGAGTACAAAAAGAATAGATCTAGCAAGGCCTCTTAGCCAGCATCTCTAAATTCCCAGTTTTCCATAGCTTGCTTTGCTTCCTGGGTATTAGCATCCAAATGGTGAAGAATATCTCTGACAGATGTAGATATTTCTTCAAACAGCACAGTATTTGGTCTCTTGATGCCTTCAAAGACCTTTTTAGTCCTTTCATTCTAGATGTGCCAAATCAGAAATGATAGCACAGTCCTCGCCAATATACCAATAGTCTCATTCTTCCCATATCTTGACATGAAAAGGTCTCCAACTTCAGCCAATAGTGGTTCAGTTGGGTCTAATACCCCCAGTTTGAGCAGACTCCTGGAAAGAATGTATTTAGTATAATCACATTGGAAAAATAGATGGTCTTTAGTTTCAGCCTCATCCCTTTCACACAACACACAACAAGTATCGATATGGGAGCTCCATTTATTCAGAACATCTTTAGTAGCCAATTTTCCTTGGAAAGCTCTGAGTAAATTTATACTCATTTTAGGAACAATATGTTTAGACCATACCAGAGAATAATAGGCAAATGGTGGCCGACGATGGCGAGTCCCTTCCCAGTCGGCTTTGTATGCGAAATCTACAGGGGGGCGCCCAAGTCCATTCATCTCCGCCTGGCGATAAAACGAAGTTCTGTAGCATGGGCCAAATGTGTGATATTGAGGAATCATTGGACCAACCGCCTTGATCATTCCAATAATCAATGACCCGCATATTAATAATCTCAGTTGGGATGTCGTATAAATCAGATAATGGTCCACAAGGGAGCCAATTGTCTCTCCAAAACAAAGTTGTTTGGCCATCCCGAACTATCCTTCTGATTAGATGTTTAGAGAATGATCTGCAATGGAGCATAAATTTCCAGGTACCAGAGTTGGTAGCAGTTCCCTTAGCTGAGAAAAATTGGAATATGTCTTTGTAGTGGGAACACATGTAATTTGCCCAAAGCCCCTCTGTGGATAATAGCCTCCATGTTAGTCTCACTCCAGCTGCCATGTTCATATCCTTTAGCAATCTCAATCCCACCCCTTCCTCCTTCTTTGGGGTACAGATGTCATTCCAAGCCCAGATGCGGGAAGAGCCACATATGAATTTCCTACAAGCAGATGTAATAATCCAAAGAACAGTTTTAGAAATACGATATACCTGTAACCAGAAATTAATCATGCCATATATGACTGTTCTGACGAGCTCTATGCGGCCTGCTTTAGATAACATGCTTGACGTCTAGCCCATAAGCCTCTTATTACATTTATCAATCAATCACCCAATCATAGAGGATTTTGGGTACTTAGTAGATAGAGGCGGGCCCAAATAGGTGGTGAAGGAGGTGCCAACCTTTATTCCCCGCATATTGGTTAAAGCCATAGGATCTTTAGTACCCTTACTGAAGATGGCAACACTTTTATCCCAGTTGATCTCCAATCCAGTAAAATTAGAAAAATCTTTTAGCAGTGATTTAAGCCCAATAAAAGATAGTTTATTTGCCCTGCAAAATAATAGAAGGTCATTTGCAAAAAGCAGATGAGATATGGCCCCGCAGTGTCTCATGGGATGGATTGTACCAGAGATAAGAGATTTTTCCATTAGTAGAGAGAATGCCTCCATAGTAATAACAAAAAGATATGGGGACAGGGGGTCCCCCTGCCTGAGCCCTCTGTTACCTTCAAAATAACCGACTGGTGAACCATTAACCATAACTGAGAACGTTGGAGTAGAAATACACTCATTAATCCAGGAGATAAACTTCCTTGAAAATCCCATGCGATGCATACTGTAGTATATGAATTCGCGATTTACACTGTTAAATGCCTTGCGAAGATCAAGCTTAAGACAAGCTCTAGACCCCATTTGGTTGCTGAAATCACGAATTTGTTCATGTGCTAACAAAGCACTATCAGAAAGCAGTCGACCCTTTAGGAAAGCCGATTGGTTTGGAGAAATAAGCTCATGTACCACAATCTTGAGCCTGTTGCATATGATTTTACTGATAGCCTTATATATAACATTGCAACAAGCTATAGGCATATAATCCCCCAGGCTACTAGCTGATGATTTCTTAGGCACCAGAGTTAGGTTTGTATGATTAATGGGGTGCATAATAGTACCAGTGCGGAAAAAAGAGTGTATAGCTTCTGAGATATCTTTACCTATCGTGCTCCAGCTCTGCTGATAGAAGAAGCCATTATAGCCATCTGGGCCAGGGGATTTATCCACCCCTATTTGGAAAACTGCATCTTTGATTTCACATTGGAGATTCTACGCTCTAGCCAAGGAGCTGCCTCGGATGTTAAGATCTTCTAAGTAACAAGCCTCGGAAAAATATTCCAGTAGTTAGATTGATGGTAAAGAGATGCAAAATAAATAGGAGCACTGTTTCTGAGGTCTTCAAATGCATTGGAATGGGACCCACTGGCATCAACAAGATGCCCCAAATTATTAAGACTCTGTCTGGACTTCATAGCATTGTAGAAGAACTTCGTATTTTTATCTCCCAAGTTTAGCCAGGATTGTCTACTTTTTTGTCTCAACATAGCCTCCTCCTCCATAATTAAAGTGTGTAGCTTATAAGAAAGTTCATGCTCTTTCTTCTGAAGGGAGATGTCAGTGGCTAGAAGCGGATTGGTGCGGGTCTTCGACAGTACATGCCTACACTCCGAGATAGTAGTGTTATAAGATGCCACCCAGCTCCTTAAAACAGCTTTCAAGTTCCGTAATTTTATAAATATTCTATGCATAGGGGAGCCCATCACCTGTTGCCTCCATACCGAATCTAGTACATCCTGATATCCTTCACGTAAAGCCCATATGTTAAAGAATTTGAAAGGTTTCGGGTAAGAAGTCACCTTAGTGGTCAAATTGACAAGCATTGGGGAATGGTCACTAGTGCTCGGGTCCATATACTCGACAAAAGCTTCTAGGAGAACCTGTAATAACCTCGCAGTGCAAAGAACTCTGTCCAGCCGTGCTAAGATTCTACCTGCACCAATATGTCGGTTGCTCCAACTCATAACAGAGCCAATGCTTTTGAGGTCTAGTAAAGAACATTTGTTCAGACAATCATTGAATTCATCCAATACTTTCATCTCACAACGTCTACCGCCTGACTTTTCTCTTGAGTATCTGACACAATTAAAATATCCACCCATTAGCCACGCATTACCATCAACTTTAGCCGTTTCTCTTGAGTATCTGACACAATTAAAATCTCCACCCATTAGCCACGCATTACCATCAACTTTAGCCGCATCCTCAACCAATTTTCCACATAGTTGGATACGCTCACTTCTAAGATTAGAGGCGTAGACACCAGTTATTGACAGCGATAAACCTCCTACATTAGTGCAACAGAGCGTAATATGCTGTCTTGAGATATTCTGGACTACCACCTGCCAAATAAGATTATCCCAAGAAATCAGAATACGGCCATTAGAGTCAGCTACAAAATTACCTACAGTAGACCAATCTTTAGGTAGGTCGGATTTCCAACTCCGAACACCCTCTTTCAACTTCGTCTCAAGCAATATAACCATGGACGGCTTTAGTTTCTGAAGTCTTTCTCTTAGGTCTCTCCTTCTAACAGAACTGTTGAGACCTCTGGTGTTCCATACAAAGATAGACATTAATTAAGTAGTGGGTTTGGCCTCACCAAGGCCCCATCCTTTAGCCTCATGCTCTTTCTCAAACCCGCACCCCCAGTTGAAGTATTAGAACATAGGGTCTTCTTGCCATTCACAGCATCAGGCGCTGCTTCACGAGGTGCCTCTCGGCTGGAATTTGTGCAATGGTCATGTTCCCATTATGGGTTAGCTATAGTAAGTTGAGCAGGTACCACATCTAGCTATGTATCCTCTGCTGCGTGACTGGCATCTTCCAATATGTTTCGCCCCCTGACTGCTGTATTAATGGCCGGTTCCCCTTGCCTATTAATATCATCCGCGTTCACAACATTGCTCCCGTCATTCACCTGAGGCAGATTAGTGTGAGCACTTTCTGTTGAACTGTCATTGTTTAGAGTACCAATTGCGGGATTATCACTCCCCTATCTTCCAGAATTACTTCCTCATGCTCTTCAATAAATGATTCACCCAGCATTTCCATCTCCCTAATAACAGGATTGATTGGTCTTGCAGAGACCAACCCATCAGTAGAGCCCGCAGTCCGCTTAATGGATCCCTCAATTTGTTCATCAGCCGGAAAAGGTTTATCCGAAGTTGCGTCAGGAATTTGTGAGCCCCCACCATCTTGTGTATTCCCAGCAACCTGATTGTCTACCGATTGGATTGAAGGGAGCTTGGGTTGGTCGGGGCATTGAGCATCAGCATGCCCAAAGCAAATGCACTTGCTACACCGCGGTGGTTCTCCCTCATATTTAGTATCAATGTTTATTATAGTCCCATCATCCAACTCAAGATTCACTGATTTTGGTAAAGGCTTCTGAGCGTCAACTTCAACAAGACATCTGGCATAAGATATTCGATCTAGCCTTGCAGTAGCTCTATCAAGACAGAGTGGGGTTCCAATCACTGAAGAAGTAATGTTTAAAATATCCTTCGTCCACATACCCAAGGGGAGCCCATGGAATTGGATCCAAACCAGAACCTTGGATAGCATGTCCCTGTCATGCCGAATAGTTGGGCTCCATCTCTGTAGAACAGTTAATCTCCCGTCGAAAAGCCATGGCCCACCATAGAGGACTCGCTCACACTCCTCTGGACAATCAAACCTGAAGTAAAAGAACCCATTCTCTCTACTATAAATCTGAACCCCCGTTTTCAACTTCCACAATCGGTCAACCCAAGCACGAGTTGTCCGTAATAAGGGACATCCCCGAGGATATACCCTACCAAGGTGCTTTTCCAACGCTCCGCACCCTTCTCAATCATAGATGACACAACCCTACAAACCCTATCTCCATTCTCTTTAATCACAGGTGGAATGAACGACATGGAAAGGAAATCATCGTAGGATCGCCTATTAGAATAGACATCAGACCAGGAGGGCTTTGGTCCAGCAGTGTTACTATGAAGAGATATAGTCGGTCTAACAGGAATTTTGTCGAGTACCTTACGGGCATCTAGAGGATTAACGCCCCTCTGCCCATGGAAGAGATCAGGTTTCCTGTGTATAATGCTTTGCCGCATATTGGGACGTGGAATGAAGCCTCCACTCCCGCGATGTGAACCAGCCCTGTTAAAGTTTCCTCCAACTCCAAATTTATTATTCTCCTTACCCT
Source organism: Scilla litardierei (assembly GCA_030789695.1). NCBI lineage: Eukaryota > Viridiplantae > Streptophyta > Magnoliopsida > Asparagales > Asparagaceae > Scilla > Scilla litardierei. The sequence goes on from CM061142.1 coordinate 370,355,201, forward strand.
TCCCTCTTCGATTGACATTCCTCCATTCGCCTCCTCCTCTCACATCAGACTTGTTATGGATCTCAGCGTTGTTCACAGGGATACCAGATCCAGCCTCCTTCATTGCCAATGGACCTTGAATCGCAGAAATACCAGATCCAGTCAAATTTCTACCTCCCAAACCACCGTCAGGGAGACCTCCATGAGTAGCGCCTCCGCCCGAGCCGCTAGAGCCACCCAATCCGTCGCCAGAGCTACCCAAACTGCCTCGCAAGACTCCCGAACCGATGGAGCCCCCCCCGGATCGCCCGTGTCGCCAGTATCGCCTCCCATTCCTACTCCAATATATATATATATATATATATATATATATATATATATATATATATATATATATATATATATATATATATATATATATATATATATATATATATATATATATATGAAAGGTAAGCTTGGGACTCCATATATACAGAAATTACACCTAAAAGGCATGAGGTTCCAAACAGAGAGAGGATAGGGCACAAGCGCCGTCACTCTCCACTGTTTGGTACCCCACCCTAATCAGTATACTATACATTTGTAATCAATCAATCTCTCCAAAAAATATAGCTGGGCTAAAGAAATCAGCCTTTGTCTCTGAATTCCCATCTGGCAAGAGCTGCAAACTCATCTTCGCTTGAAGGCTCAAGGTCTCTGATATCTGCCGCAATCTCTTCAAATAAAATAGTTTTACACTTAATAACCCCTTCAAAGATTCTCCTATTCCTTTCTCGCCAAATATGCCAAATAGTAGCAGCAAGCGTGGTTTTAGCAAGTAGACTCAATACGTTTTTCCCCCGAAAGTGCAATAGGTAGTAATCCCCAACCATTTCCAAAGTAGAAGGAAAATGATCCTTGATGTTCAGCTTTAGCATTGCTCGCCTAAGGATGTAACTAGAATAATTGCAATTAAAAAACAAGTGGCCTCCAGTTTCCAGATTGTTGTTGTCACAGAGGACGCAATTTGTAGAAATGTTGGTGCCCCATTTACTCATCAATTCCTTGGTCAACAATTTCCCCTTAAATGCCCTTAGGAGGGTAAGAGACATCTTTGGAATATATTTGTTGTACCAAATTAATTTATATATATATATATATATATATATATATATATATATATATATATATATCTATATATCTATATTATAAAAGAGGGATGTTATCAAGAGAAATTGGATAAGAGATATTGGACATGAGAAATTGGATAAGAGATATCTATATTATAAAAGAGGGATGTTATCAAGAGAAATTGGATTAGAGATATTGGACAAGATAAATTGGATAAGATATATCTATATTATAAGAGAGGGATGTTATCAAGAGAGATTGGATACGAGATATCTATATTATAAAAGAGGGATGTTATCAAGAGAAATTGGATAAGAGATATTGGACATGAGAAATTAGATAAGAGATATCTATATTATAAAAGCGGGATGTTATCAAGAGAAATTGGATTAGAGATATTGGACAAGATAAATTGGATAATAGATATCTATATTATAAAAGAGGGATGTTATCAAGAGAAATTGAATAAGAGATATTGGACAATAGAAATTGGATAAGAGTGATGTTATCAAGAGAAATTGGATAAGAGATATCTATATTACAAATGAGAGATGTTATCAAGAGGAATTGGATAAGAGATATTGGACAAGAGAAATTGGATAAGAGATATCTATTATATAAAAGACGGATGTTATCAAGAGAAATTGATAAGAGAATTTGGACTTGAGAAATTGGATAAGAGAATTTGGATATCTATTATATAAAACATGGAAATTGAATAAGAGAAAATATAAGAGATGAGATTTTGAGGGATAAAAGAGGAGGTGGGGAATTTTGCACATACAACCCCGGTTTTTGTATTTTTGCCTATGGACCCTCCCCACACACACACCCACACTTTTTATTCTCACCCCTTCCGGCCATTTTTTTCCAGTTCTATGAAGATTTTGAATCTTATCCTACTAGGACAAAGCTTTGTCCTACGTGGCAAGTTTGTCCTTGGTGGTAATGACAATTTTGGGGGGACTTAAATTTTGGGGGAAAACTTAAATTTGGGGGAAACTTGAAATTTTGTGGGAAAACTTGAAATTTGTGGGAACTTGAAATTTGTGGGGGAGAAAAACTCAGCCATTAAATAAACCGTGCCCTATGGGCACGGGTAATGACTAGTATATATATATATGGTAAAGTGTTCCTAGGGTGACTCCTTAGATTCAATCTAAGGAGTCGCCCCCATTTTTCCCATATCTCACATTTTTATCGGAATTTTTTTTCATGGGGTTGTTGTTCACCTCATAGATGATCAACATACCAAAAATCAATTCATTTCAATACTTTTAGAGCCCCCATCTACCCCTTGCAACTTCATGGGTTTTCAACACGTTTTCAGATCGTTGAAGTTGCAAGGGATAGATGGTGGCTCTAAAAGTATTGGAATGACTTGATTTTTGGTATGTTGATCATCCATAAGGTGAACAACAACCCCATGAAAAATAAAATCCAAAAAAAATTGTGGGATATGAGGGAAAATGGGGGCGACTCCTTAGATTTAATCTAAGGAGTCACCCTATGAACACTTTACCCATATATATATATATATATATATATATATATATATATATAGGCTATTTTTCGTTTCTCTCTCATTCCCTTGAGTTAGAAGCTCTCGTGTTCGTCGGGGCGATTTTCGCCGGCCGCCCTTGCGGCTGGCACGGCGGCGTTCGACGTCCGTTCTTGTGAGAGAGGAGCTCGATCTTTTTCTTCCTTGAGTGAGGAACTCGATCTGCTCTTGGCGGCCTCATTCGATTTGAGATCTGAGATGAGCACTTTGAAATCTTAGATCTGAGATCTGTTGGGGATCTTCGATCGCCTGTGTGCTGACTCCTTGTTCGTTGCTGGTTTGCTCGAAGATCATCATTCTTGGACGGATCGAGATCTCGTTTAGAGATCCCGATCCGGTGGTAAGAACCTTCAGATCTACTTGTTGTTTGTGTTTGAGGAGTGTTGATTACTCGTGGTCTCTAATCCCTCCTGTTACTGCTTATTTGACGTTTGGCGAGCTGATCCTTCCGATCTGATAAAGAATCTGACGGATGCTGTGGATCTGCCTTGGATCCTGCTAGGAGAAGCATCGGGCGTGTTCATCTCGTCGGATCAAGGTCTTATTCTTAAGATCTTGATCCCGGGGTGAGTTTTTCTGAATTGTATTCCATTGCTTCTACTTATTCCTCCTTCATTAACTACTGCTTTTTGGTGCTATGGAGAATGATGCACGTGCTAATGGATGGAGGGAAGTGCCAAAGAGGACCGCTAGACCTCCTATCCAAGGGCCTAGGCGTGGTTTTGAGAAGAATGCAGATACAAGGGGAGGGAAGAATTTTGATGCCCGTAAGGTGTTTGAGAGACGTGCGCTGAGACCAAAACTACCGATGCGAATCAACGTCAATGCTGAGAAGCGATCCTGGTCGGAGATTTGCTCCAGCAGCAGGAATTCATCTAGCTCCTTAAGCATGACCTATATTCCTCCAGAGATTGATGAGGAAGGAATGTCGATTGCTGTGCTTACGGAGGAGATGTTGGCCGAAGGTGTGGAGCGCTGGGAGAATACAATTGTTGGCTACGTTGTTGGCGACATCCCATTCTACGGCCAGATCAAAGCCTGGGCAATGCGAATGTGGAAGACTAAAGGTGAGATCACTATTTTTTCTCGGGAGAACGGCTTTTTCTTCTTCCATTTTGAGTCGAAGGAGGACAGGGACGTGGTGCTTCACGACGGCCCCTGGCTTTTCGATGGGCGGCTTGTGGTGTTGCAGCGATGGAGTGAGGAAGCGGGGTTCGAGCGAGATCTTCTCACGGCGGTACCGCTATGGGTGCAGCTTCCTAACCAACCGACCAATCTCTGGACGCTGAACATTCTCAATGTTATCGCCAGTGTTGTCGGAGTCCCTATCTGCCTGGATCGAGCAACGGCGAGGCTTGAAAGGCTATCCTATGCTAGGTGTCTGATTGAAGTGAAGGCTGAAGATCCGCTGCCGACGTCTATCTCCGTCCAACTTGGAGACAAAGCATCAATAGAGGTAGGAGTTAAATATGAATGTATTCCCCCTCGCTGTCTTACCTGTGTGTGTTTTGGTCACACTCAAGAGCAGTGTCCTGCTGGGGAGAGAGGGGGTGATGTGGAGGTTTCTGTTGGGGGCAAAGGCCATGTTGTGGGGAGTGTGGATGTTGGCGAGGCTGTTGTGGGCGAGATTGTTACCCAGCCTGTTGTTAGACTGGATGAGGGGATAGTTTGTAATAAGAAAACAGGGGGAAATGTCGAGTGTGCTACTGGCGCTCCGGTGAATGAAGGACTGCAGCGGTCGGTGGAAGATGCTGTAAAAATTAATTTGTACCCGTGCGGGGATAGGAAGGGTAAGGGGGTGGATGTCAAAGTAGCTGATGTCGCTACTCAGAGGAATGTTCACTTGCTGGCTGCGTCCAGTTCAATCTTGAGCTGTAAAATAGATAGTGAGGGCTTCGCTAAGTCAGGGGGCAGCGGAGGAAAGTTGGTTAATGAGGAGGCGCCAGGACCAAGTGATAGGCGTGCAGGGAATGTTGTCTTAGAGCCAGGGGACAGCCATCCTCAGGAGCTTGGAAGTGGGAGTAGCGGAAACAAGTATGATGTTGTGCTGCTGATGGGGCCTAGGCACGGCATTGAGCGGGATGTGGTAAAGGCTGGAACTGACATATTGACAGCAGCGGGGATTGATACTGAAGCCCCTAAGGATAGTGGCGTGACAAAACTGGGTGACCTTGGATCAGGGGTTCAATGTGAAAATGGGCTGTATAATAAAAGTATTGAGCTAGGCATGTCTAGCTCTGTGGGGGCTAATGAAGGCCCATGTAACATGGCCAATAATAAAGATGGGGGGTGTGGGTCGGGGGCTCTGGAATCCTCAAGGCGTATGGCGCTCGCCTCGCCTCCTATCTCCGAGAGTAACAAGCCGCTTGTCCTCTGATCACTCCATATTTTACACCTTTTTTCTGCATATTTGCATACCGTTTTGATCGCCCATATCACGCTTTTCACGATTATTCGACAATATTGCGATACTTTTCACTATTTCTTGTTTTTGTCGTATTTCAGGAAATATGGAGCGATTTGGATTGATTGTGAGATCAAGAGGATTTGCACCCACTCCGGAGTGTCAACCATGGCCCTTTTGAGGGTTATTCTGTAATGGAAGAGGAGTGGAAGAAGAAAGAACGTCGTAGGAGCGACGGGGGAGCGAAAAGATGAAGATTGGGCATTTTCAGCATGCCACTCGGCCGAGTGAAGGAGTCACTCGGCCGAGCATTGAGACCCCGCTCGGCCGGCCAGATCGGACACACAACAGAGATGTATCGGCATGCACTCGGCTGAGCATCGCACGCCGACTCGGCCGAGTGAGGAGACTCCGTCCGACCGAGTGGCACCCAGACGACGGCAAGCAAAAATGTCCAACTTACTGTAATCCGTCAGTCTGCACCAGAAGCCTGACTCGGCCGAGTGACGAAAGCCGTCCGCCCGAGTACCAAATGCCCCTCGGCCGAGTGACATTTGCCACTCGACCGAGTGATGCCGAGGACACACGGCGCCCAGATTTTCAGACATCCTCCTACTCTTTTCAAATCTTCTATCATTCCAGCCATCAAATTATTTTTCTCATATTTTTTATGGATAGTAGGCTTCATGAAGATTCCAACGCCACTAAGAACGCGTCAATCGGAGGTCGGATGAAATCTGGGGAATTTCTGCAAGTTGATGCTGCAGTGCTGGAATTTGCATGTCAGTGTCACTCGGCCGAGTGACATTTCCACTCGGTCGAGTGACCAGTTTTTGACAGTTTTTGACAGTTTTGACAGAGTGCTGTTTTCTGGAGTTTCTGCAGGAAAGCTCACTCGACCGAGTGAGATTTCCACTCGACCGAGTGAGCTGTCCACTCGACCGAGTGAGATTTCCACTCGGCCAAGTCGTAACTGGCGCAGATTTCTGGGCACGCGCAGATTCAGTTTTGGGCCCGATTTTCAGGGGCTTTTTAGGCAGTTTTGCTAGGGTTTTTGAGAGAGTATTTAAGGGGTTTGTAGCCACCATTAGAGAGGATCCCTATTATGTTTTCTTAGCCCCCATATGTTTTTCTTAGGATTATTTTAGAGGTTAGGCCATGCCCTAGGCCCCCTCTTGGATCTAAAAGCTTGTATTTTGGATTGAAGATCTTCATCAAGCTAAGTATTTTCTTCTTTTTATTTGAATCTTTGTTTTTCTATCTTTTTGTATGCAAGCAATGATTTCTATTGATTCTCATATCCTTATTGCTATGCTAGAGTAGATTTGTTGTTCTAGGGTTTGGGGATGAACCCTATGGATCTAATTTCATATTTGTGATGAATGAATTTCTAAATTGGTAAAATTGCTAGGAGGTTAGGTTGTGATTGATTTACTACGGATAGCTAGGGATTTCCATCGATTTGGGATTTGCAAGAGATTGGATTCTAATTGATGGGAAGGCCTAGATATTCGATTTAGGTTTACAATTGGGTTTCTCTAGATTTGGTTTGCAAGAGATTGGACCAAAGCTAGGATTTTTAATTGTAAATCTATACCCATATTCGTTTGTAAGAGATTGGACGAATACGAACTATCACAACCTAGATCGTAACTCGAGTTTGCACGAGAGTGGGCTCGAGGAGCGATTGAACGATGACGTCGATCTTCATGCTAGTGGCTTAGGTTAGGGTTTGCAAGAGATTGGGCTCTAATCTAGGTTGCTATAGACCGGCAATAGCGCGAGAGCGTGAGCTTGGTTCTATATTCAGTTACGACTAGTTCACCTCAATGCAAGTCTAGTAATATTGAGATTCACTATTTACGATGATGTATGACGATCCGTAGTGGGAATTCCCTAGCCCTAGACGTCTTTATTTGATTTTATATCCTCATACTTTGCCCGACGATTGTGACAGGATCGTCGCAAGGCAAATTCCCTCTTTCATTATATTGTATTTGAATCGATATTCGAACCGATTTCTTTATCATCGACACCGACATCCACCACCATTCCCATTATATCATACCATAGCCATCTCCACCAATAAAACATTCGTAGTCAAACCAACCTAGGATAGATTGGAGCACAACACCACCTCCCTGTGTTCGATAACCCGCTTACCACTTTGCCGTGCGCTTGCGGTAAAACTACAATCGTTCTCCGGGTGTGTATCCGGGGCCGACCAAGTTTTTGGTTGTGCTCTTGGGTTGCATTTTGGGGCCGATCAAGTTTTTGGCGCCGTTGCCGGGGAGGTGTTTCCGTTGGTGCCAATTTGTCACAATTAGGTTGATTAGACTACGAAAAAAAATAATTAAATAAAAAGGAAATTTTCACCCCTGCCACCATTATTATCATTTCTATATTCTTTTGTGCCACTGATATATTTTCTCCAGGTATTTATCTTTGTTGATCAGGTGCTATGGATTATACTACGTGGACCACAGATTTTGATCAGAATGCTCAGACGGGAGAATACTATTTTGATCAGAGTGCTCAGATGGGCGAATACCTTTTTGAGGAGATGCACTGGCCCGAGCTTGATGAGAGACAAAGGATCTTTTTTGATGAGATGCATGCACACCAGGTTGAAGTGCAAGCCGGGCTTGAAAAGGGTAACCTTCTATTGGAACGGGTGAAGAGGCAACTTGAAATGAATATGCTAATGCTTAAGGTTGAAGGGATTTCCAAAGATATCAGTTCTGCTTCTTCATTTTATGGGCAAGAAGCATCGCCAGACTTACTACCAGAGCCAGAATGTGCCGTCGTCGATCCCACTTCCTACGATACATCTATTGCATATGAAGAGTGGATGGACGAAGAGGCAGTGAAGGAAGCAGAAACTGAGTCATATGCGCAGCCAGAGGAGGATGGATTTCAGAGATTATTGGAGGGTCTCTTGGAGTCAGTGAGGTTCACCGGTTCAGAGAGCATTACAGCAGGTGATGCATTTGAGCTACGATTTGCAGATTTTGTTATGAACCGTGTTTCAGCTGCAGGAACAATTGAGGAGGACATCCGTGTCAGTCTTAAGGGGGATAGACTATATTTTCGGATTGCTTGCGGGCATTCCCCTCCACATGATACATCCCCACAAGTTGACACACCTGAGCAGCCAGCATTACCATCCCAGAGAGAGCCTACATTGATAGTTGATGAGAAGGCAAATGAGCACACTACCGAGCCAGAGCATGCTTTTGAGGAGGCCTTACACACAGAGCCAGAGCTTATCACCGAGGAGGTCGTGCATCGGGACGAGGACACAGCCATTCATGAGGATCCCGAGCACTATCCTCCTCCATTAGAGCTTCCGCAGCCACCTCATCCTCCCACTGACGTAGAGGACAATCCCACAGAGCTTATGGCTCCCCTTCAGGGAGATCTCTTTACTCCCTCGCCCTTTATCGTTGATTTCCCTCCCGTGTATGATGTTTTTTATAATTCATCGTGCCTTTTACAGGATTCATGTACATACGATCAAGAGGTACGATGGGACGTATATGAGGGGGAGAGCGAGGAGTTAGCACCCATGGACGCATATGAATATGATCAAGAGGTGCACTGGGATGAGTCTGACGATGATGATGAGCATCTCGATGAGGTCCACACCTATGATCTAGATTTACCTGAGCAGCATAGAGAAGACACCGTGGAGACAGCTATCACGGCACGTGAGGATATTGGATTATTTCCAGGGAAGTATCGTCCACCATTATTTATTCCATACATTTCTATCGACGATCCTCTTTGGGATACTTTTATTATGAGGGTGAATTTTTTGCAGCGAACTGATGCATCCTATTCTCTGCAGGGTACAGGTGGAGTCCTTGTTGGAATGCTGGAGGATGCATTGCTGGAGTTCGTTGGAGTCTGTGGACACACGCATCTGGCGGAGCCACGGAAGGAGCAGTTGGAGCAGTTGCCTGCACCGGCAAAGATACTTGATCCGCCTTTTGCTATAGGTGATATCAATCCAGTAGTGTAGAAATTTTTATGCTTTCAATAAACCCGAATTCTCTCGACAGCGAGAGGACCGTATAGATTTGCTTGAATAAATATCACCTCATATGATGGCAACAAAAATCTTTTACACCCCAAACCCATTATATATATTAATTCCCCACTCCATATTTTGATACGCCACATCCTTTTGCTCACCACCATCGAGCATTTCTTTCAAGTGAATACTCACTTTCTTATTCATTTGACTTGATCACGCTTTACAAAGCCATGCCATTTTTGATTGAGTCACTTGAATAGGATTGTTTAGTATAAGCTTGAGGGAAAGCGCTCTCATGCATCATTGTATGTGCATGTAGTTGCATTAGGATTTCATGTCATTCATTTCATCATTTTTCATTCACCCCCTTATTATTATCGTTGTTCCTCATATTCTTTCATTATGATCACATTGAGGACAATGTGAAGTTTAAGCTTGGGGGAGTGCATTTCCATGTCCATGCCATTTAGATGCATTAGTTGCATTTTTTACTCTATTTTAGGATTTTTTAAATTTTTCAAAATTTTCAAATTTTTGCATCATCTTTTTGATTTTTCCATCCTATTTTCCTTTTATGTGTGTTCATGCATCATATTCCGTGCTTGTTTTTCTTTTCTTTCCTCTCTTTTATTTTTTCTTATTTCTTCATTTTTCTTTCTCTTCTTTTGCTAGATTTGTTCCTTATGATGATATCTCTTATTGCTTTAGCAACCATCACGATGCTTACTATTCTTTGCCATGCTACTTAGAGTATTCCATAGTCTTGCTATTCACATGTGCTTGCAAATCTATTTCTCTTGATGACCCCTCTAAGTGATCGCATGATATTCATTGAAACTGAATGTATGGATTAGTGTTTAGTATGCTTTTGTTGGAAATGCACCAAGATTCACGCATCATTAGTATATCTGAAGCATCAGTTTTATTGTCTTATTCACCTCCTGTTGCATGCTTGATATGAAAGTACTCTTTACCGCTTGACTTCGCTTTTTATTAAGATGATTGAGAATATCCATGCTTACATATGAGTTTTAGTTGAAGTATTATTTTATTGAACCGTTCGTGCACATCCTTAGAGTGAACCGAGTGTTACATTATTTCCTTCTCCACATATATCTTTTTATTCTCTACATGTCACTTGAGTTCACCTCCTAAAGCTACTTATATCGCATCTATTTCCCAAAAATCCCCACAAAAGAAAAGTTAGCTCCAAAAAGTCCAAAAAGCCAAAAAGGAGCCAAAAACCAAAAATACAAATCAAATAGCTCCTACAAAAATCCAAAAAGAAAAGTGAGAAACAAAAAAAGATCAAAAAGAAAAAAAAAGAAGAAAAAAAAAATTTGTTTCTCTATCTCATTATTGGAGCCACAAAATACTTGGGAAAACCAAGGCAAAAATCCCATTTTCCACTATCATATTCCTTTAGATGCGATGCCTCAAGCTAAGCTTGGGGGGTTGAATTCATTTGACCACATGAGTAAGTACGACATTAGAGTGGAGAGGTGCACGAATGGGGAAGTTTGATAATGCTGAAACTTAGCAAAATACCTAAGTTATGGAGATTTCTTATGAATTGAAATAAATATGTGAATGACATGACTCTTATTCTATTCTCTATTGCATGCTTGGTGTGTATCTTATATGCTTCACTTATAACTTTTGATTGAAAAGTGCATTGCCAACATTTGTATATTAAGTTCTATGAAATGTGTGATGTGGATATGAATTGATTGTATGAATTTAGAGAGTCCCTCTTATTGCTCTTAAAAGCTTGCAAGTACCATGCCTAAGTAAGATTTGAAATCCTTATAGCATGTGATTCGTATTTTCCAAGTTATCGTGATGTGTAGCTTATGGCTTGAGATCTGAGAAAATAATCTAGCAACCACTTCCACCTCGTGTTCTTTCTTTTTCTTTCGTTTCATTTTCTTTATTTTCATCTCCCGAGTTCGTCTCTCTACTTATCTTCCTCGAGGACGAGTAAGAGGTAAGCTTGGGGGATTTTGATCACTCCATATTTTACACCTTTTTTCAGCATATTTGCATACCGTTTTGATCGCCCATATCACGCTTTTCACGATTATTCGACAATATTGCGATACTTTTCACTATTTCTTGTTTTTGTCGTATTTCAGGAAATATGGAGCGATTTGGATCGATTGTGAGATCAAGAGGATTTGCACCCACTCCGGAGTGTCAACCATGGCCCTTTTGAGGGTTATTCTGCAATGGAAGAGGAGTGGAAGAAGAAAGAACGTCGTAGGAGCGACGGGGGAGCGAAAAGATGAAGATTGGGCATTTTCAGCATGCCACTCGGCCGAGTGAAGGAGTCACTCGGCCGAGCATTGAGACCCCGCTCGGCCGGACAGATCGGACACGCAACAGAGATGTATCGGCGTGCACTCGGCCGAGCATCGCACGCCGACTCGGCCGAGTGAGGAGACTCCGTCCGCCCGAGTGGCACCCAGACGACGGCAAGCAAAAATGTCCAACTTACTGTAATCCGTCAGTCTGCCCCAGAAGCCTGACTCGGCCGAGTGACGAAAGCCGTCCGCCCGAGTACCAAATGCCCCTCGGCCGAGTGACATTTGCCACTCGACCGAGTGATGCCGAGGACACACGGTGCCCAGATTTTCAGACATCCTCCTACTCTTTTCAAATCTGCTATCATTGCAGCCATCAAATTAGTTTTCTCATATTTTTTATGGATAGTAGGCTTCATGACGATTCCAACGCCGCCAAGAACGCGTCAATCGGAGGTCGGATGAAATCTGGGGAATTTCTGCAAGTTGATGCTGCAGTGCTGGAATTTGCATGTCAGTGTCACTCGGCCGAGTGACATTTCCACTCGGCCGAGTGACCAGTTTTTGACAGTTTTTGACAGTTTTGACAGAGTGCTGTTTTCTGGAGTTTCTGCAGGAAAGCTCACTCGACCGAGTGAGATTTCCACTCGACCGAGTGAGCTGTCCACTCGACCGAGTGAGATTTCCACTCGGCCGAGTCGTAACTGGTGCAGATTTCTGGGCACGCGCAGATTCAGTTTTGGGCCCGATTTTCAGGGGCTTTTTAGGCAGTTTTGCTAGGGTTTTTGGGAGAGTATTTAAGGGGTTTGTAGCCACCATTAGAGAGGATCCCTATTATGTTTTCTTAGCCCACATATGTTTTTCTTAGGATTATTTTAGAGGTTAGGCCATGCCCTAGGCCCCCTCTTGGATCTAAAAGCTTGTATTTTGGATTGAAGATCTTCATCAAGCTAAGTATTTTCTTCTTTTTATTTGAATCTTTTTTTTTCTATCTTTTTGTATGCAAGCAATGATTTCTATTGATTCTCATATCCTTATTGCTATGCTAGAGTAGATTTGTTGTTCTAGGGTTTGAGGATGAACCCTATGGATCTAATTTCATATTTGTGATGAATGAATTTCTAAATTGCTAAAATTGCTAGGAGGTTAGGTTGTGATTGATTTACTACGGATAGCTAGGGATTTCCATCGATTTGGGATTTGCAAGAGATTGGATTCTAATTGATGGGAAGGCCTAGATATTCGATTTAGGTTTACAATTGGGTTTCTCTAGATTTGGTTTGCAAGAGATTGGACCAAAGCTAGGATTTTTAATTGTAAATCCATACCCATATTCGTTTGCAAGAGATTGGACGAATACGAACTATCACAACCTAGATCGTAACTCGAGTTTGCACGAGAGTGGGCTCGAGGAGCGATTGAACGATGACGTCGATCTTCATGCTAGTGGCTTAGGTTAGGGTTTACAAGAGATTGGGCTCTAATCTAGGTTGCTATAGACCGGCAATAGCGCGAGAGCGTGAGCTTGGTTCTATATTCAGTTACGACTAGTTCACCTCAATGCAAGTCTAGTAATATTGAGATTCACTATTTACGATGATGTATGACGATCCGTAGTGGGAATTCCCTAGCCCTAGACGTCTTTATTTGATTTTATATCCCCATACTTTGCCCGACGATTGTGACAGGATCGTCGCAAGGCAAATTCCATCTTTCATTATATTGTATTTGAATCGATATTCGAACCGATTTCTTTATCATCGACACCGACATCCACCACCATTCCCATTATATCATACCATAGCCATCTCCACCAATAAAACATTCGTAGTCAAACCAACCTAGGATAGATTGGAGCACAACACCACCTCCCTGTGTTCGATAACCCGCTTGCCACTTTGCCGTGCGCTTGCGGTAAAACTACAATCGTTCTCCGGGTGTGTATCCGGGGCCGACCAAGTTTTTGGTTGTGCTCTTGGGTTGCATTTTGGGGCCGATCATCCTCGCAACTAGAGAAAACCCCTCGCTAAGCGCCAACCCATTTAATATCTTATGTGGGGGGGAATTCTACGCGGCATGGGGCGTCCCTTCTTTATGATAGTTGTGATAATATAGACTCGGAGCCAGAGGATATGACCATCAGTAATGAAGTTTGGCACGAGGAACAGGAGGAATTGAAACATGCTAATAAGGAACGTAAAAATCTCAAGCAAAACAAGAAGGGCCCGGCCTCATCTAAGGTCACCCGGAAAAGCTCTAGAATTAATAAGGATGTTGAACATCCTTCATCCTCCTTTAAATGACTGTTCTCATTTGGAACGTTCGTGGGCTTAATGGGATCACTAGACGAAATGAGCTTAAAGCCCACGTTTGCAAACTTGCTCCGTCTTTGGTTGGGTTGCTTGAAACTAAGGTGATTGAGGAGAATAACCATAGAATCCTTCAATGTTTCCCGAAGAATTGGGTCTCTATTAGCAATCGCAGCATTCAGCGCAATGGGCGGATTGTTATCTTATATAACCCTGATACTTGGAAGTGTGCTGTTGATAGCATGTCGGCCCAATACATCTCCATTAATTGCATTAATGCGGCTGGCTTCACTATGATAGGGACTTTTGTTTATGCCTCCAATTCTTATCAAGACCGAAGATTCCTTTGGGTTGATATAAAGTCTATGGCTGGTAGATATAAAAACACTCCCTGGATTATGGGTGGTGATTTCAATTGTGTTCGTTATGCTATGGATAAGGTGGGAGGTAGAATGATTAATAGTCATTTGACTGAAGAGTTTAATGAATGCATTAATGCCAGCGCGCTCATGGAGCTCAAATCTATTGGCAATCCATTGAGCTGGACTAATCGTAGTATTGGGCATCGTCGAATTACTGCTTCTCGTGACCGGTCGTTTTGTAATTGCTCTTGGATGGATGTTCTTTCTTCCTCGTATTGTGAGTATTTGGTGGGGGGAACTAGTGATCACTCCATCGTTAATATTCATACCCATCAAGTTGGGGGGTCTGATCCTAAGCCTTTCAAATTCTTCAATGCCTGGCTTCGCAGTTCTGATTATCCTATTGTGCTCAAGGAGCGTTGGAACATCAGAATCAATGGTTGTCCAATGATACGTCTGATCACCAAGCTTAAGAACCTGAAAATGGGGCTTAAGCGCTTTGGGTTGGGATTTCGTGATTCCAATGATGTGTTCCAAGTCCGATCAGAGCTCTCTTCTATCCAAAATAATCCGAATCTCAGGTTTAGTGCTGAGTTGCAGAAGAAAGAGCACGAATTAATTGATCAACTTGCTGAAGCTATTGATGTTGAAGAGTCTATCCTTAAAGAAAAAAGCAGACAGGATTGGCTGCACCTTGGAGACCGCAACTCCCGTTTCGTTTACATTGCCATGAGAGCTAGGCAGAGCCATAACAATCTTGGGCTTCTTATCACCTCTAATGGCTCCCGTAATAATTCTATTGACCGGCTCAAAACCGAGGCCCCTGCGTTCTATTCTAGCCTCTATAATCAGGATGACTATTGGAGAGTGTTTCCTCGTCTTATCACCAAAAGGGTGCTTACCAATAAGGCTGCTATCTGGGTTGAAAGACCTGTGCTTGTGGAAGAGGTCAAAGCTGCTGTTTTTCAAATTGGGGCTGACAAAGCCCCTGGCCCTGATGGATTCAATGGATCCTTCTTCCAGAATTCGTGGGAGACTATTGGGGGAGATGTCACCCTTGCTGTCCTTAACTTTTTCAAGTCTGGGAAAATATTACGTCAGATCAATCACACATTTCTTACGCTCGTCCCTAAGAATATCAACGCTTCTGGTTTGGGTGACTATAGGCCGATCTCTTGCTGCAATGTGATATACAAGATTATTAGCAAGATTCTTTGTAATCGTCTGAGCAAAGCTGTTATTGAGCTTATATCTCCTAATCAAGCGGCCTTCCTCCATGATCGATTGCTTGCCGATTGTGCTCTTCTTGCTCATGAGCATATAAGAAGCTTTAATAGTCCTATGGGGTCCAGGGCATGTCTTAAGATGGACTTGCGCAAAGCTTTTGACAGTGTAAATAGAGAATTTGTTTACTACATGCTTCATCAGATGGGCTTTAAGCACAAATTTATCAGCTGGATCTGTGAATGCATCTCCACCCCCTCTTTTTCTGTCATGATCAATGGCTCCCCCTATGGTATGTTCCAATCTAACAGGGGGCTCAGGCAGGGAGATCCACTATCCCCTTATCTCTTTGTTATCGTTATGGAGGCCTTTTCCTTGCTTATGGCAAAGGCCAACGTCTCCCGTAGTATCCTTCCTATGAAAAGAACTGGGGCTATCACGCATCTTCTATTTGCTGATGATTTACTTGTCTTTTGCCAGGCAAATGCCAAATCCTTTGAAGGGCTCCATGTTCTCCTCTCCACTTTCAAGTCCTTTTCTGGGCTTGAGGTTAACTGGAATAAAAGTGCATGCATCTTTAGTAAGGGGACCAGAGGGGCTGGCGGCCTTGCTGATATCCTGGGTATTAGAAGAGTGCATTCCTTATTCACGTATCTCGGCCTCCCCCTGTCCACTAAATATCCCAATACTGCTATGTATGACCGTCTTATTGATAAATGCAAGATCAGATTGCAAGGATGGTCCTTTGCTTTACTTTCCATTGCGGGTCGTATTGAGCTTGTTAAATCTGTCATCTATGGCATGGTGGGGTTCTGGATGCAAGCCTTTCGTGTCCCCAAGTCTGTTCTTAGCTCGCTTACTGCCATGTGTAGGAAATTTATCTGGGGGAAAAATCACCTTTGGGCGTGGGATGATATGTGTGTCCCCAAGCAAGAAGGGGGTATCGGGATCAGAAGCTTCACTGATTTAAATAAAGCCTATTGTGTTAAACTTACATGGCACATGCTTACTCATAAAGGTATCTGGGCTATGCATATGAGGGACCAGTACATGAGTAAAGCCGGTTTATTTTTGGCAAAACCACATCCAATGCAATCTGGAACATGGAAATTCCTTCTCCATTGTCGAGACTACACCAAAAAGCTCACCAAAAGTTCTGTTAGGGATGGAACTTCTACTCTATTTTGGTATGATAATTGGCTTCCTTGTGGTCCTCTTTGTGACTCTTATGATGTGCCCGTGGGGGAGGCGAAGAATATGGTCAGTGATTACTGGGCTAATGGGGGGTGGCTAAGCTGCAACTCTCTCCTTCCTGTTCGCCATTTAATCAGTATGGTGGCTTTGTCCGGTGGCAGTGATTCTTCGGTTTGGATGTCCAAATCCCCCTCTCTTCAGAATGCTTGGGAGGGGACTCGTGTTATTAAGTCTCTCTTTCCATACTACAAGGTGGTCTGGTTTCAGGGGCACATCCCCAAGATGGCTATCACCTTACTGCGAGCTTTCCACGGGAAACTTCTTACCCGGGATAAGCTCGTTCAATGGGGAGTGCCTACTTCACCCTTTTGTGTTTTATGCTCTGATAATATCCATGAAAGTGAGGCTCATATATTTTTTGAGTGCAGATATACTAATTACCTCCTTTGCAGGAGCTTTTTGAAAATGGGAGTGACTGATACTTTACCCTCTTCCTTGGCGGTTGTTGGGGATTTGATTCTTTCTCTATTTCATCGGAAGGGAAATATGGGGAGGTTATTCAAAACAGTTTTGGCTACGATGACCTGGCATATCTGGAGAGAGAGGAACAGTAGAATTTTTGAAGGGAGCAATCTGAGCCATACGCTTTTGTTCGGAAACATAGCTGGTGATGTCAGAATTGCTCTAAGGCATTTGGACTGGGACCGTGATGCTGATAGCTCCCCTCCCTTACATTGGGGGCTTGTTGACTAGTTGTCTGTCCTGTACTTTTTGTTTCTATTTGGCCCTACAGATAGCGGAAGGGGTTGTACTAGCTGGGATGACGACGCATGTGCCCTTGTCCCTCTTTACATACTTCCTTCTTCCATCTGGGAGCGCCCTTGTACTCTTCGGTTAAATCAATAAAGACGCAAAGCATATTCTCCAATATATATATATATATATATATATATATATATATATATATATATATATATATATATATATATATATATAAGCATTGTGCTTTATTTCTTTATATTTTACATAATGTGTGTCATCATCAAAAAGGGGGAGATTGTTGAGTATTGGTGTTTCATACCAATGTTATTTTGATAATGATCACAACATTATGTTGTTGCTAATGACTCTCTTGTTTTAGTCTCATACTTAATTTCAAGAATATCATTCTTTTGGAGACTAAACACTTGGTGCAAGGATGGACATCAAGTGGAGAAGGGCCAAAGCTTGGACTCAAGGGGTGCCAAAGCTTGGGGATGATGGGGAGCATCAAGGCATCAAGATTGAAGACATAGACTCTAAGGAAAGCAATGTAATCTATGTAATATTTCCTTTATTGCTTTCTCTCTCATTTGAGTCTGGGTTAATGTAATGCCTTGATAGATGGTCAACTCATACATGCATATGCATTTATACCATCTTAGTGAGCCTTAGGATTATCATAGAATCCAACCCAATAGGCTCATCTTGACCAAAGACTCATTTGGAGTCTCTGGTTCTCCAACAGTCGCCTGCTGAAGGATTCACAGTCGACTGGGTGATTTCCAGTCGCCTGTCGATCCTTCTACAGTCGACTGTGATGCATGGCTCAAGTCAACATTTCTATTGACTCTACTTGAGCTTTTCACACCAGTCGACTGACGCTCGGTTTACAGTCGCATGTGAATTGGTCAACAGTCGTCTGAGTAGCGTAAGTACATATTCTACCTCACTCTGTAATTCTCCATCTCCTGCAGCAGCCGACTGATGAAGGGTTTACAGTCGCCTGTCTATTTTACAGTCGACTGTATCATCAGTCTCCTGTATGCTTATCTGGAGAAAGAGTGCAGCTCTCTGTTTATTCCATCCCCTGAAGCAGTCGCCTACTGAAGGTTTTACAGGTGCCTGTCATGTTCACAGTCGACTGTATCGACTTCATCAGGCGACTGTCGTGGCTCAGATTTTAGCCGTTGGACATTTTTTAGCCGTTGGACAGTCGACTGTCATTTGTTCATCAGTCGACTGTCAATGACGTTTCTGCCCAGAAACTAGTCGTTGCAGCTTTTTGTTTTTAGCTGTTTCCTTGGGTTTTGAGGGTTGATATAGGGCTCCTATATATATGAGCGGGCTGAGTTCATAGGAACTTCTTGATGCTATTGCAAATCATTAAAGATTGATTAAGCTATTCTCAAACTCTCTTATATTCCCTCTTCGAGCTCTCATTCCTCTTCATGCATTGAAGTCCAGCTCAAGGGAAATCATCCAAGTGCTTTCAAGCAAATCTCAACACTTGGAGATCCTCTTCCATGCCTTGCATTCATCTATGAGTAAGCATCTCAAGGCATAGGTAAGAGTATTTATTTTACTTGGTAATTCTTTGTAACACTAATTCTCTTTGTGGGAATTAGTCTCTCTCTTTGTGGAAGTTTTTATCTTTATGGGATTAGGATATTCTCTTAGTGAGTATAACTCTCTTTGTGGGAGTAACTCTCTTTATGGGAGTTCGGTGTCCTAGTGTAGGGCTAATCTTAATTCTCTGAGTGGAAGTTAGTAATTCTCTTGGTGGGAGTTTGACCCTTGTGTAGGGTTGGTTGGGTCCTTATGTAGGGCAAAATCCTCTTGGTGAGGTATCTCTTTGTGGGATTTGTATTCACTTCTCTTTGTGGGATTATAGTGAATATTTGTATGGTTGGACGTTGACGTGCATTTATATTTTTTTATATTCACGCACGTCTTCTCCATGATTTTTCGTTGTTTTCCGTTGTTTCGTATCCATTCTCCTGGGATTTTTTGTTCTCTTTTGCTTTCTTTATGTTTTTGTGCCATTGCAGTAGATTGCCAGCGCTGGGGACATATAAAGCAAATATCATGAGTCTCCGGAGCAACGGGAGGCGTCACGCGAGAGAACCTGAGGGCCAAACGTCAAAGAATACCACATATCAGCCCTCAACCGATCGGGTGGATAGACCCACACGATCGGTTCGTGCATGCGTATCCGACCCGATCTGGAGCAGCATTGAAGAAGATCCCACCCGATCGGTTCTGAGATTGGGTGGTGGCCACAGTGTTCTCTATTTTTGGAGCTGCTTCCCAACCGGTCAGTTGACCCGATCGGTTCAGTGATCGAGTGGAGCCGCAGTCCTCTCTGTCTTTTGGAGCTGAATTCCAACCGATCGGGTAAAATCTCACCCGATCGGTTCATCTGTAGCCGAAGTTCTCCCAGCTCACGACCCGATGACTCACCCGATCGGTTCAGCGATCGGATGATGTATCTCAAAAGCTGAAGGCCAATTCAACCGCCCACTCACCGGATCGGTTGATGCTTCAACCGATCGGGTGGACGCTAATCTATAAATACAACACTAGGTTTTTCCCAGAACGGATCCCCTTTTTCAAAAACTGTCTTTTTGGGATTTTTGGATTTTTGGCGGCTGCGAATTTATTTTGTTTTGTAAGTTCTCTGATTGCCTTGATACTTTGATATTGCATTCTTAATACTATTTGCTCCATATTTCTATTGCTTGATCTTGATTTCAATGGCTATAATTTGTTGTGTTGCTCTTTTTGCAATGAACTATGAGTAGTTTCCTAATCTGGGACGTTGGTGGAAGCCCATTTCTGGGTTCTCCCTATAACGACCATAAGATTAGGGTTTCGATAGGATATAGGAATTTAGATGGTTACGCGGGGCGTTTCATTGTCATTGGCGGGAGAAAGACCGCCTCTGACCGTCGGGCCAAGGGAAAATAAAATTGGCGTTTGATCTCCTAGCCACAGCTCACACCCCTAGCATAGACATTGAATCCTAGCACGTGGGAACGGTAGGATGAAATGTTGGGAGCAATCGTTGCGAGCTTAGTGCTCCCGGAGTCGGACGGTGTTAATGGACATGGGAATGCCCACCGTCCGAACCCGGGTAGACCTGGTGTATCATCCTGAGCATCGACCGGAATATCGGGCCCATGGGACGCTAGGTATCACTTTAAGAGGCAACGTCTCACCACTAAACCCTAGAATCCGATCGTTCTCCTATCTGTCGGTCGTAATAGAGAGGGCACATGATAGGGTGGAAACCAAAGTCCTAGGTTACCTTTTTATATCTTACATCTTTCGTAGTTCCTTTTCGTGACAAACCACCGAGCGATAGGGCTAGCTCACCCACCAGGTGATCCGGTTCCTCTTTGACATCAAGCACATCTCACGCCTCCCCGTGTTCGACCCCCAAGCCACACTACAACACCGTGCGCTTGCGATTATAAATATTTAAATCTGGTATCCCCGTTCCGACTACACATTGCTAAATCTAGGGAACGTCACGCTTTATGGCGCCGTTGCCGGGGAGGCAGCGTGCTTGATTCAGTTAGCACCCCTGAGACTAGTTCACATCCTTACCATGTGATAATTTTCATGTTCTACTCACTTTTTAATTTTACTTGGACATATTGTACATATTCGTGTATAGGGTTGGTAGACTATGTCACCATACTGCCATCACTATTTTTTATCTCTCCATTCATACAACTTGTGCTATTACCGTGCTCTCTATCCTTGCAGTCCTCTTTCTCTCCTTTTCTTTCAGGTTTTCTACTCTACAGCAAGAATGTCGTGTGCCGTTTCAGGCGATATCTGGGACATGCACACCACGTCAGCTGTTTGGCCCAGAGTCTAGCAGAATCTCTAAGCGCCTCGAGCATCCTATCCTTTCTGTCAGCTCCTGTAGAAAATCAAGGGAGGAATCATGATGTTCAGCAGCATCCCGACACGGCAAATTTTTTTCCTCCCGATGAAGCGAAGATTATTGACATGCCCAGTACCGACTTCAGTGGGGGAGAGCTATGCACCTATGGGGACGTTTGTCTGGAGGATCATCAGGCAGAGTTTATCGAGTGCAGTGAGCAGGAATCTCCCTTATCCTTGCAGACCTCTACAGAGCACTCTGGATCTTGGGACCATGAGGAAGCTGAAAGTTATAGCAGAGAACTACCCACTATTGAGACCTGTTTTCGCGTTGAAGCCTTTTTCCCGGATGATTATCATGCACTCGAGAGGGACCCAGAACATTCCTCCGTGATCCCCTCCTACCTTGCAAAGCTTCGCCATGCGAAACCACGGCTGAAGGTGAAGTTCCGGATGCTAGCATCCAGGAGACCCAGGAAGAAGTTCTTTCATTGGAGGATGCTCAGCTTGAAAAATATGTGTCATGACCACAGGAAGTCGAGATGAAGGACTTGCCTCTGGGATTGAAATATGAATATTTGGGAGAGGAATCGACGCAACCGGTCATCGTGAACTCCTCGCTACCCGAAGACCAAATGACTGAATTACTTGATGTTCTGAGAAGATTCAAGAATGTTTTCGGGTATGCGATTGAGGACTTGAAGGGGGTAAGCTTGGGGCTTTGGTCGCATAGGATATTGCTTGTAGATGAGCAAGCCTCTTCCATTGAGCCACAACGAAGATTGAACCCCATCATGATGGAAGTAGTCAAGAAGGAGATTATTAGACTCCTCCAGGCCGGGATTATCTACCCTATTTTCGACAATCATTGGGTTAGCCCGGTACATGTTGTGCCTAAGAAGGGAGGAATGACGGTCATTCGTAATAAGAAAAACGAGCTTATACCCACGAGGATCGTCACCGGATATCGGATGTGCATCGATTATCGGAAATCGAACAAGGCCACAAGGAAAGATCACTATCATCTCCCTTTGATTGATCAGATGCTCGAAAGATTGACCAAGCACAACTACTTCTGCTTCATGGTTGGATACGCTGGGTTTCTGCAAATTCCCATCCATAACGATGCCTAGGAAAAGATAACTTTTACTTTTCCATTTGGGACGTATGCTTATAGAAGGATGCCGTTTGGGCTTTACAACGCTTCGGCTACATTTCAAAGATTGATGTCTGCAATTTTCTCGGATTACTCCCAGGATATAATGGAGGTCTTCATGGATGATTTTTCCGTCTATGGAACGGAGTTCGACTCGTGTCTCCGCAACCTGACTAAAGTCCTGAAAAGGTGCCAAGATAAAGGGCTAGTTCTAAATTGGGAGAAATGCCACTTTATGGTCCAAGAAGGAGTCGTATTGGGGCACATTATTTCTTCAAGAGGGATCGAGGTGGACAAGGCAAAGGTAGATGTGATCGAAAAGCTTCCGCCTCCACTTAACCTTCAGGGAGTCTGTGGTTTCTTAGGGCATGCGGGATTCTACCGCCGGTTCATAAAGGACTTCTCTAAAATTTCTAGGCCCTTGACTCAACTCCTAGTAAAGGATACACCTTTCGTCTTTAATGACAAGTGTATGGACGCCTTCTGCCTTTCGAAGCAAGCCCTTATTTCAGCACATGTGATTCAATCGCCCGACTGGAGTCTGTCTTTCGAGTTAATGTACGATGCTAGTGACTATGCAGTTGGGGCCGTCTTGGGGCAAAGGAAGGACAAAAATCTGCAGGTCATTTACTATACAAGCAAGACCCTCGACGAAGCCCAAAGGAACTATACGACAACAGAGAAAGAATTGCTAGTCGTCATCCATGCCATGGACAAGTTTCGGTCGTATCTTGTGGGTGCCAAGGTAATCGTGCACACCAATCACGTCGCCCTCAAATACCTTTTGAGCAAGAATGAGGCCAAGCCGCGCCTAATAAGGTGGATTCTCCTCCTCCAGGAATTCGACTTAGAGATCAAGGACAAGAAAGGGACGGAGACTGTCGTCGCCGACCACCTGTCCAGGTTGCCTACTCTCGATTCGGATGCCACTCCTATTGATGACTCACTCCCTGACGAGCATCTTTTCTCTATCTCTTCTGTTTGGACCACATGGTATGCTGACATCGCCAACTATCTATCATACACCATCGTACCCCTCAATGTGAGCTATTAGCAAAAGAAGAAATTCTTTCACGAAGTCTGGAAATTTTATTGGGATGACCCTTATTTGTACACGACTTGCAATGATGGGGTGATACGAAGGTTTATTCCCGAAACAGAAGCGACCTCAATAATTTCTCACTGCCATGATCAACAATGTGGAGGCCATGCGAGTGCTTATAAGACCACGGTGAATATTCTCCAGAGTGGATTCTATTGGCCGACTCTTTTCAAGGAACCTATGCTTATGTCTAGGCTTGTGACAAGTGCCAAAGGACGGGAAACATATCCAAGAGGAATGAAATGCCTCAGCATTACATCTTGGAAGTCGAGATCTTCGATGTTTGGGGAATTGACTTCATGTGGCCGTTTCCCTCATCCTCTGGAAATCAGTATATCTTGGTAGCCGTGGATTATGTGTCCAAGTGGGTAGAGGCGATAGCTAGTCCCACCAATGATTCCCGAGTGGTGGCCAAATTCTTTAAAACAACATCTTCCCAAGATTCAGCGTGCCTCGAGTCTTAATTAGCGACGGAGGGAGCCACTTCATAGAGAAGAAATTCGAAGCTCTTTTGAAGAAGTACGGAGTGCAGCACCGAATTCGGGCGTGCCTATTACCCGCAGACAAGCGGCCAAGTGGAAGTTTCAAACAGAGAAATTAAGAGCATTCTTGAGAAGACTGTGTCTAGCTCTAGGAAGGATTGGTCATCGAAACTTTCAGATGCGCTCTGGTCCTACAGGTCTACATTCATGACTCCGATCGGCACGACCCCTTACCGACTTGTCTACGTGAAGGCATGTCACATGTCAACTGCCTGTGGAATTGAAGCACAAGGCGTTTTGGGCTGTCAAGAATCTGAATTTTGACGCCAATTAGGTAGGAAGCCACCGACAACTACAACTAAATGAACTTGACGAGATCTGGCTCAACGCTTACGAAAATGCCCAGATCTACAAAGAGAAGTTGAAGTGGTGACACGACAAGCGCATTTTAAAGAAAGAATTCAAGGAAGGAGACTTAGTACTCCTATTCAATTCAAGACTGAGACTCTTTCGCAGAAAGCTCAAGTCTAAATGGTCAGGACCCTACCGAGTCACTAAGGTCTTCCCATATGGAGCAATTGAGATAATTGCAAGAGATGAACCGTTCAAAGTCAATGGGCAACGTTTAAAACACTATGCGATCAGCGAACCCGCAATCTCTCCGGTCGAAGGCTCAACGATCGACATCTCCGTACAAATCCTCCGGATCCAAATTGATCACGAACTGAGGAGTCGAGCAAACGACTCTAAACAAAAGCACTTCATGGGAGGAAACTCATGTTCTGAACTTTTATCGATTTTTATAGGATTAGTTTACTAGCTTTAGTGAATAAATTCTACTATGGGGATTTTTCACTGGGGGACTAAGAAAATTTTTCGTATCTGTGCAGGAAATGCTCCCACCCGATTGGTTCATACATCAACCGATCGGGTGGTAGATCGGGTGGACAAGACAGAACTCTCAGGAGTTTTTGGTGAAAATTCAACCGATCGGTTGATAGAAGAGGCGATCGGATCACAGACCAGGTAACGATTGCAGAGCTCTCGGGAAATTTATGAAGCGGTCAACCGATCGGGTGAAATCTCACCCGATCGGTTCACCTGTAGCTGCTTTCCAACAAGGAAATTTCGAAATCGACCCACCCGATCGGGTGAAATCTCACCCGATCGGTTCGCCTAACCCTATAAATACCCCCTTCACCCGATTTCATTTCACCCGATCCCTTACTTTCTTCCGAGCGATTCATCTCCCCTTCCCCTCAAATCGATCTACTCCATCATTCTCTCTGCTACTAAAATCAGCCCCCACTTCCTCCCATACTTCCCCACCATCAAAAACCTCATATCGACCACATTCAAATGTAAAATACCCAAACAGTAGCCCCCAATTTTTGAAATTTCAGTTCTTGTTGGATTAGCAAGCGGCGGCTCCCCAAATCACGACATCATACAGTGTGGGATCTTTCGAAAGCTGGGACTTGCATCATTATTGGATAACCTCTTTCCAACCTTTGTGTTTCTTTTCTTATGTGAATTGTCTTGATTTTGTGTCTGCCTACTACATCTGCTTTATCATCATCGTAGGCACCTTCCCACACGCTATTGTTCTACCCCTACGCCATTACCATGTCTAGAAAGGAAAAAGAGCCAGCATCATCATCACACAGACACCACCTGTACGGCCCTTTCCCCCTTCTTACATTGGCATTAATCCTTCATCTGAAGAACAATCCGCACGTTTGCATGCCCTTATTCATCGCCCCATGTGACCTACCCTTTTGCTGATCGCCCCACACTCGAAACTCTCAGACTTTTTAGGGGCATCGCCAAACTTTTTGAATGCATTGGTTGCGATTTCCTTCTGCGTGCTTATGCCCACACACATCGAAACCTCACACTCGAGTTCCTTTCTTCTCTCGAAGTTTACGATTGGGGATTTGCTTTCCGCACTTTCAATTCCGATTTTTCAATAATGTTTGCCGAGCTTAACAATTCACTAAATTTCCCTCACCCCAATCGTTATGTTGAATGCTCACATCATGATTGGTCTAATATCTATTCTTACTTCCGAGACGATGGTGTTTGGCAACGATTGACCCGGTATCCTACCTTTCCATCGGGGGCACTTGCTTCCTAGGTTATACACCTGTGTTACCGCTTCACCCATTGCCTCTTTGCCAACACCATTTTTTCCCACGTGGATGTTTCCACTGTGTCTAGGGACGAGCTTTTCTTCCTATATGCCATGTCCCACGACAGGATCCATGGACATGACCCATTACCCATTAACACCTGCCATTGGATCATCCACGAGATTTTTTCTGTTAGCCGTGCAACTTCCGGACCTATTTGTTGTGGTGGTATGATCACTCTGATTGTCAGTCATGTTTTAAGGCTACCGTCCGACCTCCAAATTTTACCGGGACGAACCCATATCGATCGCGACTACTTGATCGATATCGGCATGATCACTCCTTTTGGTCACGAGCGTGCAGTCTACCTTTATAGTCCTAACAATACTCCTTTTGCCGTCCTCCCACCATCATCTCTTGAACGAATCCCCATTCGCACTTCTCTTTTACCGCGGGAATTATATCCGGATCCTTGGTATTCTTCACTAGTCCATTTTCCACCCTTGGATCCTCCCGATTCGCACCCTTATGCCGGGTCACCTGGAACCATCATTATCCACCCTGATCCACTGATCAATTTCGATGCACATGTGATCTAGCCTGTTGCCCCTTCTTCTCATGTTGGCACACCCTCTCCTTCGTCTTCACCATCTTCTTTCGTCCACTATTCCCCACCCTCCTCACCATCTCCCTACAATTCTTCTGACATCATCTCAGATTGACTTCTCCCTTGCTATTTATTCTGCATCACCATGATCGCACATTTTTGCCAGCATTGTCGAGATCTGCTTGGGGGGAAATCAAATTTTTCATGTGCTTATTGTCGTGTCTTGTTTGATGTCACGTCCCGCTTCCCAAAAACGTGGAGGCGAAGCGTGAGAAGGTCCGCTCAGACTTGAAGATACAAAGCTACAAGTCCGATAAGCGTCAATAAAATTTAAACTGCAGGTCCTTGCAACGCGAAACGAAACAAAGATAATAATAACGAAAAGAGACAAAAGAAACATTTCAGAATATCCATAATAATAAATCTCAACATCACAGAAAAAGCCACCAGGCTAAAATAAAAGAGTCTAAAAGAGGCCCCAGCATGGCCAACAAAAGTACAAAGTATTAAAACAAATTAATGGTGCAAGCACCGACAACTAACAGTAACCTAAAGCAAAAGCAACTCAACAGTCTCTAAGACTGGTCTCCGGTGTCCTCGAACTCCTCAACGAACGTAGGCTCGGGCTCAGCGTCAGCAAACACCTCGTCCTCAACAACTGTCTCTGGCTCAGGGTCTAACATGTGACACCCAAAAGAGAAAGGGACACATGTCAGCAAGTCTGGAAGACTTGTGCAAGGAAACTGAAAGTAGGTAAAAGTACAGCAACCTAGCAGTTCTAGCATGATGCACTGACATGGCAGTTAAAGTAATAAGTGCAACAGGTAAAGTAAAGTAAAGTAAAGTATGAGCATGGCATGGCATGAATCATTCACAAGACAAGTACAAGACAAGTAAAGTAAGCACCTCGTGCACAGAGATTCCGCCTTTTGGCTAGAGTGGCTGCGCGGGCCAACTCCTAAGCTCAAGTGACCGTTTATCCCTACCCCTCCACGTGTATCGAGCCAGGGCCTTACCCCCGAATATGGAATGCTCGCTTCTGGATCACGAGCCAGGAAGTGTTTTAACAAGTATGGCATAGGGGTGCACCTAGCCGGACAAGGAAGTACGAGTACAAGTATTGTAGCGTGTGCTACGAATGAGACATTCAATGCATGGATGACATGACATGGCAAGTAGTAATGCATACAGGTAAGGAAAGTAAACGTGACAGTTTAGTATGCATGAACAACAAGTTTAAAGGGTTGGATCTAGCTTCGTTGTCAAGCTAGATCAATTAGGTGACGGATCTAGTTTCGTTGTCAAACTAGATCAAGTAGGCGTCTAGCCAGCTATCATTTCACTGACTAGTCTCTTTTACGCTAAAAACAAGGAAGTGGCCTAAAAACATGGCCCTACACAAGAGTTGGCAAGTTTCACTTGCCTGCAAGTATCACGTTAGAGAAACACCGTCCAACGAGTCCAAAGTCACAATTCCTACGTGCACAAGTCCACCGGCCTACATCCGTTTTATTAATCTTGATTAGTGAATTCTAAAACATTTAAAATACTTTAAAAATACTGATTTTAGTCTTGATTAGCATGCAATTGGGTTGGGGGTCCTAGGGGTGAAAAGCGTTACCTCAACACGACGCGAAAGCTACACCGGCGTCGGGTAGCAACGCCGGGGGTTGGAATAATAATATCGCGCTCCAAGTCCAGATTCCAATTGGATTCCTCGCTGGAAAGTTTCAGAGCAATCAACCGGGGCGACGATTCCAGATTCCAAAGCTAGCACGTGCGATGACGGGCTACGACGTGTCGCAACGTCGTACGCGGCAAATCGTCGAAGAGAACGCACCTAGGTGGGGCCCACAGTAGTCCTAGGGACCTATGGGGGACCCACAATACCTCTGGAGAACTTGGGGGGCCCACAGTGGCAAGCGATGCGACGGATGCGGGGTTGCGACGAGTAGCTCTCGGTCGTACACAGCCAATGCGGGGGATTTGCTCGGTCAGACACGCTTGGTGCGAGGCTTGCAGCGCAGCGGGCTACAGTGGTGCGGCGGGGCCTTGGTGCAGAGGGTTTGGTCGGTTGGTGTGGAGGAATCGATCGGTCGGTGCGGGCGATAGAGCGTTGCAACATTTGCAACGTTGCAATGAAGCGGCGAGCGGCGATGCGGGCGGGCGCCTCGGTCAGGCACGGGGCGATGCGGGGCGACAGAGTGGGCGATGGCTGCGGTGCGGAGCGGAGCGTGAGCGGGGGAAGCTCTCGGTCAAACCGAGGGCTTCTCTCGGTCGTTGCGGATGAACGGACGGGGCGGCTGTGCTGCGATGCGGACGGGGCTTGGTGCGGGGGCGGCTAGCGGTCGGAGCGGGGTTTTTGGCTTGGTTTTCTCGGTCGGTGCGGCAGCTGTTCGTCGCAACGTTGCGACGATTCGTCGCAACGTTGCGACGATTCGTCGCAACGTCAAATTTGAGTTTGGAAGAGGCTAGGGTTAATTTCTTGCGAAAATAGGTCTTCCTAGGGTTTGTTTATATATTGTAGATGGGTTGACTTGGTCTAGGGCTAAATCTAATAGGATTAGAAGTTCAAAAATATTTAAAATTTGAATCTCAACTTCTCCAACTCACACAAGGATTTGACTCAATCCAAATGAGCTGGAAATTGGCTCAAAAATTCTTTAATACGTTTAAAACTCAAATAAATTTTATTTGGCCGAAAATAATTTAAATATTAATTATTAAAAAAATTATAAACCTTGTTAAAAATATAAAAGTGGTCAAATAAACTCTAAAAATTATAAAATAAATATCAGGTTGATCGTGATGAAGAAAGTGAGCTAACTAAGAAGACGGATCTCAATTTCAACGTCGGACGACGAAACTAAAAATAGAAACGTCTCCCGTCAAAAGTGAAAATCGTCACGTCTCATCGAGTAAGATTAAATTGTGGAAAAACGACTCGAGAAGTGTCGTTCCAAGATAGTGCCACTATTTAATACTCTCAGAGACGTTCACAACGGCATATCACACAAAAGTGTTCACAATCAAATAAAGTCTAAAATAAACACGTGCACGGCCAAAAGCACGTGCACGAACAAAGTACAACGAAAACAGACCGTTACATCCTCCCCACCTTAGAAATGATTCCGTCCTCGGAATCAACATTAAGCACTGCTCGGGAAAAGGTGCGGGAAGCGCTCTCTCATCTCATCCTCACGTTCCCAGGTAGACTCACCAGGGGAACCGTGACACCACTGCACTCGAACCAAGTTGACGGTCTTATTCCTCAGCTGCTTCTGTCGACGATCCAGAATCTCAACTGGCTACTGATCATAAGACAGATCTGGACGAACCGTAATCTTCGAGAAATCCACAGCATGGGATGGATCACTAACGTATCGACGTAACTGGGATACGTGAAATACGTCGTGAACTCCCACAAGCGACGGTGGCAACGCCAATCGATAAGCCACAGCTCCAACTCTCTCAAGGACATCAAACGGCACAATGAACCTCAGACTCAGCTTGCCTCTCTTCCCGAATCGAATAACTCCACGGTTCGGAGAAATCTTCAGAAAGACATGATCGCCAGGCTGAAACTCCAAAGGCCTCCGTTTAGCATCAGCCCAATGCTTGAAACGGTCCTGTGCAATCCTCAGCTTCTCCCGGATGTTCCTCACAACATCCACGGCCACCACGATCATCTCCGGTCCTAACAGCTCCCGATCTCCAATGTCATCCCAGCTCAGTGGCGATCGACATTTCTTTCCATATAGCGCGGCGAAAGGCGCCATTCCAATACTCGACTGGTAGCTGTTATTGTAGGCAAACTCAACGTGATGGAGATGATCCTCCCAAGATCCCTTAAAGTCCAGCATGCATGCTCTCAACATATCCTCCAAGATCTGAATCGTCCTCTCGGACTGGCCATCCGTCAGCGGGTGGTACGCCGTGCTGAAACTCAGACTCGTACCCAAGCTCTTCTGCAGACTCTGCCAAAACTGAGATGTGAATCTCGTGTCTCTGTCCGACACGATACTCACGGGGACTCCGTGAAGTCGTACGATCTCCTGCACGATTCACGTTACATCACTATCTAAACTAGGAAAAGGAAATAGAAACGGAGAGTAACGTATTTACCTCCATGTATCTCCTCGCTAGCGTCTCAGTAGACTGTCCTACTCGGAATGGGATAAAGTGCGCAGATTTGGTCAATCGGTCTACGATCACCCAAATCGCGTCATTCTGCTTCGGACTCCGAGGTAGTCCAGTCACGAAATCCATAGTGATGTGCTGCCACTTCCACTCCGGAATCGGAAGCGGTTGCAGTAACCCTGCCGTACGCTGATGCTCCGCCTTTACTTGTTGGCAAACCAAACACTTGGCTACGCTCCGAGCCACACTCCTCTTCATACCATGCCACCAAAAGTTCAGGCGAAGATCCCTGTAAATCTTGGTCCCACCAGGATGTACAGAATACGGCGAACTGTGTGCCTCTACCAATAATTCCTCTCTGATGTCTCCAGCTGGCACACACAACCTGGCTCCAAATCTCAATGAACCATCCTCGTGAATCAAAAAGTCAGTCCGCAGACCGGCTTCCACCTGCTCCTGAATCTTCACCAGCTTAGCATCTCCAGCCTGTCCAGCCTTGATCCTATCCACGATCGTCGACTGTACCTGCATACTCATCAACGAAGAGGTCTCTCCAGGAAAAATAATCTCGATACCGGTCACGCAAAAACCCTGCTGCAATCTCCACTGCGAAGTCAACATCATCACCGCTGGAAGTCTGCTCAGCGCATCCGGAACCACATTCACCTTGCCAGGGTGATACTGCAAGTCAATCTCATAGTCTGCCATGAGCTCCAACCATCGACGTTGTCGCATGTTGAGCTCCTTCTGAGTAAAGATATACTTCAAGCTTTTGTAATCGGTGAAGATCTTCACCTTCTCACTCAGCAGGAAGTGCCTCCAAATCTTCAGCGCAAACACGATGGCAGCCAACTCCAAATCATGTGTCGGGTAATTCTTCTCATGAGCCTTAAGCTGACGAGAAGCATACGCAACCACATGCCCATGCTGGTGCAACACACATCCAAGACCCTTGCCAGAAGCATCGCAAAAGATCTCGAATCCTCCACTCCAATCAGGCACAACAAGTACAGGGGCAGTCGTCAATCTCTCCTTCAGAATACCAAAAGCCTTCTCGCAATCATCAGACCAAACATATGGCACATCCTTCCGTGTCAGTCTGGTCATCGGCTCAGCAATCCAGGAAAAGTCCTTAATGAAACGTCGATAATATCCTGCAAGCCCAAGGAAACTCCGGATCTCAGACGCCGACTGCAGAACCGGCCACTCTCTGATAGCCACACTCTTCTCGGGATCCACAGAAATTCCATCACCAGACACCACATGCCCGAGAAAGGCAACGCTATCCATCCAGAACTCGCACTTGGAATACTTAGCATACAAACGATGCTTCCTCAAGATCTCCAACACCGTCCTCAAGTGTGATGCATGCTCTTCCTCCGACTTTGAATAGACCAGAATATCGTCAATGAAGATGACGACGAACTTGTCTAGAAAGTCGTAGAAGACCAGATTCATCAGGTTCATAAAAACTGCGGGCGCATTGGTTACACCAAATGGCATAACCACGAACTCGTAGTGACCATACTTCGTCCTGAACGCTGTCTTCGGGATGTCGTCCTTCTTCACCTTAAGCTGATGGTAACCACTCCTCAAATCCAACTTAGAGAACACCCTCGATCCTCCGAGCTGATCAAAGATGTCATCTATCCGAGGCAAGGGATATTTATTCTTGATAGTCACAGCATTCAGCTCTCGGTAATCCACACACATGCGACGCGAACCATCCTTCTTCTTCACCAGCAACACCGGTGCTCCCCACAGAGACACGCTAGGATTGATGTATCCTTTCTGCAAAAGCTCATCCAGCTGCCTACGCAACTCCTCCAACTTTGCTGGTGCCATCCGATACGGTGCCTTCGAAATAGGCTGCGCTCCTGGCATAAGATCGATCGAGAACTCGAGAGCTCGATCAGGTGACAGTCCAGACATCTCCTCGGGGAAGATGTCGTCGAATTCACGTACCACAGCTGGTCTATCCTGCTCCATCTGCATAGCAACAATCTCCACAGGCTTGGCCCGAAACCTGACAGGACCAAGCGAACTGCTACCATGACTGAACTCGAACACTGGATGTCCGGGGATCTCGAACACCACCTTATTCCTCCGACAATCGATCGTAGCATAGAAGCTCGCAAGCCAATCCATTCCAAGCACTGCATCGTAGTTGATGATGTCGTGGACAATAAAGTCAGCGTAAAGCTCATGTCCATAGACCACCAAAGGGCAAGAATAGCACCCACGATGCACCGAGATCACGCCATTTCCTGTAACGATGTTCCAACTCTTGGAAAGAGGGGAAGTCGTCAAGGAATGCTTCTCCACGAAGCTCCGAGAAATAATGCACATCGATGCACCTGAGTCAAAGAGGACTCGTGCAGGAAACGTGCACACCAAAATCACACCTAACAAACAATCTAACAATTAAACCATATTCTACAAACAATCATATGCAATCAGTTCAAAGATAATCTAACAATCAAAACTATCTAAGGAAGGAAACAACTAGTTTGAGAGTTACCTGCGATAACCTCATCCACAGCCTCGCTCTCCACCGCCGTCATCAGATAAGCCTGCCTCCTCGGCTGCATGGCCTGCTGAATAGCCTGCCTCTGCGGGGCGAGGGGTGCTCCACGACCTGCAGGTACAGGTGCTCTCTGCTGCAACGGCTGAGCGGCAACGGGATCCTTCCAAGGTAGCTTAGACTTCGGGCACTCCTTCATAGCATGAGTAGGGTCTCCACAAACCAGGCCCTGTCCCAACATCTTCCTACACTGATCCTTGATATGCCCAGTCTTGCCACAGAAATGGCAAGTCTTCAGAGTAGGCCCACCTGGCCTCTTGAACTGCACCGTCTGATTAGGCCTGGTCCCAGGCCTAACCACTCCTCTGACCTGCTCCATAGGCCTCTTCCCAGCTCCAGAAATAAGTCCTCTCTTCTGCCTCGCAATCAGCTCCTGTCTCCGAGCAGCTACCAGCAACTTCTGATATGACTCCATGTCCGTCGTAGACATCAGACTCTGCAAGTCTAGAGAAAGACCCGGCAGAAACCTCTGAGCCTTCTCCTCAGCATCCTCTACCATCTTCGACGCGAAGCGACTCAATCTATTAAACTCCTGGTGGTACTGGTCCACCGTCAGACTCCACTGCTTCAGCTCGATGAAGCGCTGCAACATCTCCCTCCTAGCAGCCTTCGAAAAGTACTCCTCATCGAACCTGGACTTGAAAGTAGCCCAAGGTATGGGGCTCACCAACAGATCCTCCTCTGCATCCCACCAATTTCGGGCATTATCCTTAATCTGCTTCTTCTCCAGATCAACCCATCCAGCCGGGTTGACCTTTGACATCTTCAGATTATCCTCAGTGTTTCTGATCCACTCCTCTGCAGCCAACGGTCCTTCAAATCCATCAAAGTAAGTCGGGCCCAGCTCCCGAAACTGCTTCGCTCCTGGCTCGAAGCGAGGAGCACTCTGAGTGTTCTGGAGCATGCCCTGCTGCACCTGCATCATCTAATGCATCATCCTCATGATCTCAGCATTGGTGGGCTCTCTATCTGGCTCCTCAGCACGATTAGGCCCACTGCCAGATCGGGTCTGTCGTCGTCCAGCCATCTAATGACATAGAAAACGAGCAAACAAATTAGACTCAAAGCTTAATGACTTGGATGTTGCTATTTATTTAATGGACATTCCGTTTATTATCGTTGTTCCGTTAGTTCGCAATCGCAAGAGAGACCTGCATGGGCCACCAACAAAACATGTCACGCCCCGCTTCCCAAAAACGTGGAGGCGAAGCGTGAGAAGGTCCGCTCAGACTTGAAGCTACAAAGCTACAAGTCCGATAAGCGTCAATCAAATTTAAACTGCAGGTCCTTGCAACGCGAAACGAAACAAAGATAATAATAACGAAAAGAGACAAAAGAAACATCTCAGAATATCCATAATAATAAATCTCAACATCGCAGAAAAAGCCACCAGGCTAAAATAAAAGAGTCTAAAAGAGGCCCCAGCATGGCCAACAAAAGTACAAAGTACGAAAACAAAGTAATGGTGCAAGCACCGACAACTAACAGTAACCTAAAGCAAAAGCAACTCAACAGTCTCTAAGACTGGTCTCCGGTGTCCTCAAACTCCTCAACGAACGTAGGCTCGGGCTCATCGTCAGCAAACACCTCGTCCTCAACAACTGTCTATGGCTCAGGGTCTAACATGTGACACCCAAAAGAGCAAGGGGCACATGTCAGCAAGTCTGGAAGACTTGTGCAAGGAAACTGAAAGTAGGTAAAAGTACAGCAACCTAGCAGTTCTAGCATGATGCAATGACATGGCAGTTAAAGTAATGAGTGCAACAAGTAAAGTAAAGTAAAGTAAAGTACGAGCATGGCATGGCATGAATCATTCACAAGACAAGTACAAGACAAGTAAAGTAAGCACCTCGTGTACAGAGATTCCGCCTTTTGGCTAGAGTGGCTGCGCGGACCAACTCCTAAGCTCAAGTGACCGTTTATCCCTACCCCTCCACGTTTATCGAGCCAGGGCCTTACCCCCGAACCTGGAATGCTCGCTTCTGGATCACGAGCCAGGAAGTGTTTTAACAAGTATGGCATAGGGGTGCACCTAGCCAGACAAGGAAGTACGAGTACAAGTATTGTAGCGTGTGCTACGAATGCGACATTCAATGCATGGATGACATGACATGGCAAGTAGTAAGGCGTACAGGTAAGGAAAGTAAACGTGACAGTTTAGTATGCATGAACAACAAGTTTAAAGGGTTGAATCTAGCTTCGTTATCAAGCTAGATCAATTAGGTGACGGATCTAGTTTCGTTGTCAAACTAGATCAAGTAGGCGTCTAGCCAGCTATCATTTCACTGACTAGTCTCTTTTACACTAAAAACAAGGAAGTGGCCTAAAAACATGGCCCTACACAAGAGTTGGCAAGTTTCACTTGCCTACAAGTATCACGTCAGAGAAACACCGTCCAACGAGTCCAAAGTCACAATTCCTACGTGCACAAGTCCACCGGCCTACATCCGTTTTATTAATCTTGATTAGTGAATTCTAAAACATTTAAAATACTTTAAAAATACTGATTTTAGTCTTGATTAGCATGCAATTGGGTTGGGGGTCCTAGGGGTGCAAAGCGTTACCTCAACACGACGCGAAAGCTACACCGGCGTCGGGTAGCGACGCCGGGGGTTGGAATAATAATATCGTGCTCCAAGTCCAGATTCCAATTAGATTCCTCGCTGGAAAGTTTCAGAGCAATCAACCGGGGCGACGATTCCAGATTCCAAAGCTAGCATGTGCGACGACGGGCTACGACGTGTCGCAACGTCGTACGCGGCAAATCGTCGAAGAGAACGCACCTAGGTGGGGCCCACAGAAGTCCTAGGGACATATGGGGGACCCACAATACCTCTGGAGAACTTGGGGTGCCCATGGTGGCAAGCGATGCGACGGATGCGGGGTTGCGACGAGTGGCTCTCGGTCGTACACAGCCAATGCGGGGGATTTGCTCGGTCAGACACGCTTGGTGCGAGGCTTGCAGCACAGCGGGCTGCAGTGGTGTGGCGGGGCCTTGGTGCGGAGGGTTTGGTCGGTCGGTGCGGAGGAATCGATCGGTCGGTGCGGGTGACTGAGCGTTGCAACGTTTGCAACGTTGCAACGAAGCGGCGAGAAACGATGCGGGCGGGCGCCTCGGTCAGGCACGGGGCGATGCGGGGCGACAGAGTGGGCGATGGCTACGGTGCGGAGCGGAGCGTGAGTGGGGGAGGCTCTCGGTCAGACCGAGGGCTTCTGTCGGTCGTTGCGGATGAACGGAGGGGGCGGCTGTGCTGTGATGCGGACGGGGCTTGGTGCGGGGGCGGCTAGCGGTCGGAGCGGGGTTTTTGGCTTGGTTTTCTCGGTCGGTGCGGCAGCTGTTCGTCGCAACGTTGCGACGATTCGTCGCAACGTCAAATTTGAGTTTGGAAGAGGCTAGGGTTAATTTCTTGAGAAAATAGGTCTTCCTAGGGGTTGTTTATGCCTCCACTGTCTGCTTCTCTATGCATGAATAATATATATATACTATGCTTCAATTCACATGTGTCGGGACTCTACAAATAGGACTAGGATAACCCATTTTACTTAGGCTCTGATTCGCGAAATTTTTTTCTTTTGCCTAAGTTTAGAATTCGATTTCTTTTTTGCTTTACTTGGTGCAAATCCCCTCGTTGTGTACAGTTCTCCCACTTGAGAGAGTACACAAAAATATATCCCAAATTCCAAAAATCCAAAAAAAGGAGAGAGAATAAAAATTCAAAAAGAAAAAAAGAGAAAAAAGATATGTATGTTATGAATGAGGGAGGCCTTTGGCCTCCCCTCCTTCATTACCCATTCATTAGGCCACCCATTACTTAGAGTAATGGGGACCCTTGGTCTCTTAGAGGCTTTTGGCCTCCCCACTATGAGATAAATAAATAGAGCACCATGGCTCTTAGCCATGGTTACTCATTCTTAGCAATGAAATTATCTCTCTCTCTCTCTCTCTCTCTTTTGAGTTCATTTTCATCCAACACGTTATCAGCACGTGTTCTCCATTTTTGAGCAAAAATCTTCATCTAAATTCATCCCTACGCGTAAGGAATCTAACGTTGCTGCTGCGGTTTCGTTGGAGTGTTGCGGCATCCTCAAAGCGTTCGGGAGCTTGGATTATTATTTCTACGGATCATCGTCGCGTTCTTCCCTAGATCATTGATCTAGAGATAAAACCCTATAATCCTGCAGATAAAATTAGACTAAATAATTTTTACATTGTTTTAATATACAAGTAAAAAAACAAAAAAATTAGTCTAATAAAAGAAAAAAAATTTATCCCTATTACAAAGTTTTTTCTCTGAAAATTTT
Source organism: Scilla litardierei (assembly GCA_030789695.1). NCBI lineage: Eukaryota > Viridiplantae > Streptophyta > Magnoliopsida > Asparagales > Asparagaceae > Scilla > Scilla litardierei. The sequence goes on from CM061142.1 coordinate 370,392,850, forward strand.
TTCCTTTTGCCATTAAAATTCTTCGGTTGGAAGAAGAACCGGAATGAAATCCTCCACTCCCCCCTGACGGAGGAGGGGGCCTTCCCACAACGCCGGCCATGCACCCCCTACAGCGGAGAGGGGGGCCTTCCGTGCCCCCCCCACGCGCTGCAGGGGGGGCGGCCCGAGGCCGCTACCCCCCCTGCAGTGGGGGGGCCTTTCCGCGCCGTCGCCCCCCGCTGCAGGGGGGCGGCCCGAGGCTGCTCCCCCCTGCAGCGGGGGGCCTTTCCGCGTCGCTGCCCCCCGCTGCAGGGGGGCGGCCCGAGGCCGCTCCCCCCTGCAGGGGGGGCCTTCCGCGCCGCCGCCCCCCGCTGGAAGGGGGCGGCCCGAGGCCGCTACCCCCCTGCAGAGGGGGGCTTTCCGTGCCGCCGCCCCCCGCTGCAAGGGGGCGGCCTGAGACCGACCCCCCTGCATCGGGGGGTCTTTCACACCGCACCCCCCCAGCAGCTGCAAGGAAAGAGGGGGGGTCATCCAAGCCGCCCCCCCCCCCCCCCCCCCCCCCCCCCCCCCGCAAGGGGGGGTCCTCCATGCCACCGCCCCTTGGCTGCAAGGGGGCGGCCCATCGTTCTCTCCTCCAATTTTTTTGTTTTGGGGGGAGGGATTTTTGCTCCGGCAATGTCCTCCCCCTCACCCTCCACCATTGGGGAGAAGATGAAGGGGCTGGACAGCTGATCTCTAACCATTTGGTTAGAGAATAGGGTTTTAACCTATAATAAAACCTTTTGGGCCACTGGAGTTAAGTTTAAGCGAATTGGGTTTCAGGCCCATCAAAATAATAAAATTATAAGCTAATAGCTTATTTTTGGCCCGAAGCCATAATATTGCGGCAAACAACTTTGCAGAACTGCGGAACGGGCCACAAGCGCTTATACTAAAAATAATTTTTTGGCCCGAAGCCACAAAATTCTACACAAATTCGGCTTCTTCATAATTTTAAAGAAGAATGAAATTTTCAAATTGAAATTTATGAGAAAAACTTTGAAAAATCAATAATTACATTTATATGTTCCGCTATTTATTTAAACATCTCTCTTGCAAATTATTATGTATGGTTTACTGGAATTTTTAAAAAATATAATCATATCAAAGATCCTGAGACCGCTCTGCCGTTAGTTAACTAACCTAACGGTGTATGACGTTTCCACGTGGTCTACGAGATAATTATATTTTCTAGTTTACTTTTTCCATATTTTTGTGCTTGAGATATATGCGTGGTTGTTTAATTTATGCATGTAGCATATTTATATAAACTGCGTGGATGTTTAAAATAAGTAAAACTGTGTCTTTCGGGATCGGCCATTGCATACCTATTTACATTTCCAGTACTTTTTCTTTTTTTTGAGAGAATTTGTAGTTGAGGAAATTGTATAAATAGCCAATGCTCGGTCCAACAGCATAAGAAGACGGATGCAGAAATAGGGACCCACCCGGGGTTTCCAAAGTTGTATTTTTCATTCTCTTTTCTTTGGACTGTAATCGGACTTTGGACTGTGTATTATTTTGGGTATCTGGCCGATCCCCGCATTTTTACTTATTAGTTTCTTTATGCATGGATTGTTGAATTTATTTTAATTCATGCTTATCTTTAAATTGCATAGATAAAATGGCTAAATTGGCAAGCGTCGATTTCGAGGTGCTCGATGTAGCTGGCAAGAATTACTTGAGCTGGCGAGTGGACCTGAAGTTCCACTTGCACTCCATGGCGCTCCTGCACTCCATCCTGGCCCCCGCAATGGCCCAATCATCGGCTCCCGCAGCATTCGATGCATCTGCTTGCAAAGCCCCAGAAGCGGCCCCTTCAGCTAGCAGTACCTCTACCACTGTCTCTGACATGGATAAGGCGAAAGCCATTATCTATTTCAGACGACACATAGATCAGACCCTGAAGGCCGAATACTTGACGGTAGAGGACCCTCTGGAGTTATGGACAGCATTAGAGGCACGCTACAGACATCAAATTGATGTCATACTCCCGCGTGCCAGCTATGAGTGGGAGAACCTCCGACTTCAGGACTACAAGTCCGTTGCTGAGTACAACTCAGCACTTCACAGCATCACCTCACGCCTGAAGTTGTGTGGTGAAGAAGTCTCGGAGCACCGCATGTTGGAAAAGACATTTACCTCATTTCACGAGAAAGATGTTATCCTCATGCAGCAGTATCGTGAACGCAATTTCATGAAGTTCTTTGACCTGCTCTCTTGCCTCCTGAGGGCAGAGCAGAATAGAGACCTTTTACTGGCCACTCATAACCAGCGCCCGGCAGGCTCAACTCCTATCCCCGAAGCCCACAGTGTTCACCCCCCGAAGTGGAAGAACAAGAAGAGGGGCAGAAAGAACAAAGGAAAGGCCCCTATGAAACCAGCCAATGCTCCTCCCCAAAGAAGAATAACAAAGGGAAGAAAAACTTCACTTGGAAGCGTAAGAACACTGATACAGTGTCAATTGCAAAGAAGACATGGGAGGACAAATGTCATCGTTGTGGCATGACTGGACATTGGTCCAGAAACTGTCGCACACCTCGCCACTTCCAGGAACTGTATCAGGCGAGCCAGAAGCCTCCGCCTGAAACAAACATGGCAGATGTGGAAAATCCGACGAAGTTCACTTCCAAGGATTTCGAAAATGACGACCTGTTCGATTGAGCCTTATCTTTATCTATGCTTTTCAAAGAATAAATTGTAGCTTCATCTCTTGTATGCTTAATAAAGACGATCTTTTATTTTGAATGTATGCATTTTACATTTCCATCAATAAATTATCGTTTTTTGCTTATATAGATGAAGTATGAGTGCCTAGTGGACAGTGCCTCGACGCACACTATCCTTCGCGATGAATGCTATTTCAATAGCATAAGTAAATATGACGGTCCTGTCATTACAATTTCAGGACTGTCCAAAATAATCGAAGGATCTGGTGACGCAATATTATTGCTCCCAAATAACACAAGACTAAAAAACAATAATGCACTATTTTCTCCAGGATCAAATAGAAATCTCATAAGCTTCAAGGACATCCGTTTAAACGGATATCACTTAGAAACTAGAGATGAAAATAATGTTGAATACCTGTATGTCACTCTTCGTAAAGATGGCCAGAAGACCATCTACGAAATATTTAAGGGACTACCGTCAGGTCTTGTCACATCCCGCTTCCCAAAAATGTGGAGGCGAGACGTGAGAAGGTCCGCTCAGACTTGAAGGCTGAAAAGCCGCAAGTCCGATAAGCGTCAAATAGAACTACAAATGGCAGGTCCTTGCAATGCAATACGAAAACAACAACAATAATAAGAGGGAGAGACAGATAAGATGTTCAATCTCAGATTATCCATTAATTAAATTACAATATCACAGAAAAGCCACCAGGCTCAAAAGGGAAAAGCTAAGGCCCAACATGGCCAACAAAGTATAACATACATACAAAGGTGCCACACACCAACAACTAACAGCAACCTAAACAAAGAAGTGTACACGAGCGGTCTTCAAGACAGGCCCCTGGTGTCCACTCACCACCACAGCAAACATCAGCATCAGCAACACCATATCCCCTGCAACAAAGCTCTGGCTCTGGGTCTAACATGTGACACCCAAAAGAGAGAGGGGCATATGTCAGCAAGTCTGGAAAGACTTGTGCAAGGAAACTGAAAGTGAACTAGCAACCTAGCAGTTATAATAAGATGCAATGACATGGCATTTAAGTATGATGCGACAGTTTTAAAGGTAGGGAAGCCAATCACTCACGATGTAGCAAAAGCTACCAATCACTATTCATGAATCACGATTATCACTGTTATCACTGTTATCACTGTTTGTCACTTAGTGCATAGAGAGTCCACCTGCTGGCCAGCTCGTGGCTCAGTCCGCTTATCTCGTATCACTATTAATCACTTATCATTGTTTATCTCTTAGTGCATAGAGAGTCCACCTGCTGGCCAGCTCGTGGCTCAGTCCGCTTATCTCGTATCACTATTAATCACTTGAACACTAGAGATTTCACCTGCTGGCCGGAGTGGCGGATCAGGCCAACTCGGGGCTCAGGTGGCCGCTTATCTCTTACCCCACCCATATGTGTCGAGCGTTGGGGTTTCCAACTACAGGGCTCGCTTCTGGAACACGAGCCAGGAAAATAATAGCATTGTAGCGTGTGCTGCGCAATCACGATGACAAATCAATATGCAATGCCAGGAACAGATATTTGCGTACCGTTAATTGAATTTAAACGTGACAGGCAAAATGCAATGACATGAACAGATATTCGCGTACCGTTAATTGTAATTAAACATGACAGTTTAAAGGTGCATGGATGACATGACATGTAGTAAGGCGCACGAATAAGGAATTAAACATGGTAGTTTAATATGCATGAACAACAAGTTAAAAGGGTTGGATTCTAGCTTCGTTGTCAAGCTAGATCAATTGAGGTGACGGATCTAGTTTCGTTGTCAAACTAGATCAAATAGGCGTCTAGGCGGCTATCATTTCACCGTCTAGTCTCTTTTACGCTAAAGCAAAGTAATGGCCTAAAACATGGCCTAAACCCTAAGTGGCAAGTTTCACTTGCCTAGCACCGAGGAAGACGATCGCGAAGGTTCGTCCCACAAGCGCTAATCTACGGGGAAGGGAATCGATGTCATGGAAACAATCATCAAACAACATCCATTATTATTAAGGTTTCACAAATATCAAGTGTGGGTTATGAGATTATTAAAGGAAGAATACTACCCGTGAAGAAGCGGAGGAACGATGCCGAGCAACCACGGCAACGGAAGAACGATCCGGCTCAGATCTGGAAATGAGGGAAAACCTGGAGAAATGGGTTTGGATGAGGCTTTTGGGGATTTGATGGGGGTTTGAGGTTGAGGAGAGGTAGGATATGTGAAATGAGGGTTTGGATGATGATGGATGAGCTTGGGATGAAGGATCAATGGTTTGGGGAAGAAGGGGGCTCAATGGGGGAGAAATTAGGTTTAGAGTTGAAGAAGAGGAAGAAGAAAACGTTTGGAGGGGTATTTATAGAGTTTGGTGGCGGCTAGGGCAAAACTAGGGTTTCCTGGGTTGATTAGTCGGTCAAAGAAGGATTGGTGACCGACTAGTTTGGGAACTAGTCGGTCGGTTGATCAACGCAGACCGACTAAGAGTAAACAGTAACTCGGCTGGAAAGATGATCAATGAACTAGTCGGTTGAAGAACAATGGCTGACCGACTAGATTACAATCTAGTCGGTCGAAAGATGTTCTCAGACCGACTAAGGATAAACAGTAACTTAGGGGAAATTAATCAAAGGAACTAGTCGGTTCCAGTTGATTTCCTGACCGACTAGATTGGAATCTAGTCGGTCGGTTGATCTTCTTGAACCAACTAACGTGCACGAAAGGTGTCGATTCGAAGCGCGAAGCTTCGGGAAGATTTCTATGGCTTCTAGGATCGATTTATACTCTAAGATATGATCGATATGAAGCTCGTCACGAGTGACTTACTCCGAGTTCAATGATTTAAGGAAGAAGCTAGAAGATCACATCAAAAGGAATGAAAACGAAAGTTAGGAAATCTCAACGAGATGAATGAAAGCGAGAACTATGGAAATGGAACCCACACAAGGAGAGAACCCACCATCATAAGCAAAACACACTGATAATCCAATCATACAAAAACCAGTCGTTACATCCTACCCACCTTAGAATAAAGTCCGTCCTCGGACTTCCTAACATATATATAGTTGCTCTGGTAACTACCCTCAACCAATATCACATCATAAATTCAACCAAGTACTTTCATTTCGAGTGCTTATATATATATGCACTAGAAATCAAATATTACTACCACTACACACATATTTTCACGCACATAGTACACTCATACTTATTATAGTCAATCAATTTCATACACGTATTTCAATCACATATATATAGTCAATATAATTATACCACAATAAACACTTATTACTTACTATAAGAAAATAACCAAGCCTCTCTTATTTGAAAATAATTTCACATTTATTTAGTCATTCAAATACATGCAAATATTTCACCATATTTTCACCTCACATATAGTCCTATAACTATATATTGGTATAGCCATCCACAATCGTGTGCGTAACACAACCAAGCGCAAACAACTCAAACACCATACTTACATCATCCATCACTATTCATCACCACATACAATTATACCAAAGTACATAGAGTATACCCACTCAAGCTTGAGTGAGACTCAAATCATAGCAGGACATTTATATGCGTAACACAGTATCCATACACATACCAATACCACTCCAAGGCATACACATCCACGTATCACATATTTTCACACCATATCCATCCATTTATAATTACCATATCAACACATCAACTACATACAAGTTTAAGAGATGCAATAGTCGGGTATACCTCCTGATATACACGCATGCGACATCTCATAAAATAAGTAGTACCAATCAAAATTATCATTCTGCTATCATACGTATATCACATCATACTCAAGCAGAAAATTACCTACACACAACATACAAATGCCAACACCCATACCACTATATACACACCACGAAATCAACACTACGACGACATAACCACTTAACTAATGGGCCCACCAAACTATAATAAGGTTGACACAGGCAACGACAAGCTCTATTGGCTAGACAAAAGGAAAGAAATCGAAATCAAAAGCGTAACGAATAGAAGGATCGATAAGCATGAAAACAGTCGTGTAATGATGTAACGATGCTCCATTAGGACACATGGAAAATAGTGTAAATAACATATTCTAGAATACGAAAAATTTGAAAACCGTTATACTTCAAAAGTTGGAGTCCCTTTTCGTATAAAAATATTTAGAGGTCGATAAAACAAATTGTTTGAAATAAGTTTGAGTCGAATATACATAATAGGAGAAAACAGTTTATTGGCTTACATAAAGTCATTAAAAGGAAGTAAATCATTTACACGGATTTTGAGGTCGTAGTTTAGAAAATATCACACGGTAGTAACTTAATAACGTTTGCAAAGTTTGAAATGAAATTAAATTGATTGAAAATTTTAAACTCAGGTTGAATGCTTTCAAAATCCTTAAGCCAGGGAAAGTTTAAAGTAATCAATATTGAAGCTACTCTTAGAGGAATCAGGATTTGCCAAAAAGAGACTGTTTTACACAAAGCTCTTAACATACGGGCTAACGAGCCTAGCATGGATATGAAAATATTTGAAATTCTATTTAGTCAGAATATATTCTAAAGTATGTTTGGAGGACGGAAGGATAATAATTCCTTTAGAAATGAAATTATCAAAATTTGTAAATAAGCCTTAAAACCAGATTACGGAGGGTCTAGATCATGAAAAGTTATGAAGACGTAATTTTTTTTCCAAAAAAAATTGTAATAGAGAGAATGTCGAGCATATCCTTGGTTTGTTGAAAGCTAAAATCATGTGCGACTTGGAAGGTATGTTAAGGGAGCGTGGTGAATCATTTGAACGGCATAAACAAGAAAGGAAAAACCTTATAAATCGAATTTGGGGAAAAATAGAAATACGCTCAGAATTAAATACATGTGAAAAGGGACAAGATATTTAAAAAGGTATGAAAAGTATAGGCTGGAAAGCATCATAAAACGGTAGTCAAATCTCGTCGAAACCTTTGAAATTCAAAAATAAATTTAAGTCAACGAAAGAGTATGAGGTATAAGTATATATATTAAAGTTCCGAACGAATTTAAACTTAGGAAAAAGGAAGTCGAAAAGATACTTTCAGAAAGTTCAAGATTTGCAACGGAGAGGTTCGAAAACATTATACGGCAGTAGCTTAATATAACATTTCGGCAAGAATTTCGAAATTCAAAGAATGAAATCCGATCAATTATAGTGTGAAAATTTAGGCCCATGCTAAATGCTTCCAAGTTTTAAAACCGAAGAGAAATTCCAAATAAATAACATTTAAAATACTCTTTGGAGGGACCCGGATTCGCCAAACAACTGATTCATACAAGATCTTAATGTACGAGCAAAACGAACGTGGTACCGATATATAAAAATAATTGAAGTCATATTTTAGAAATTACCTTAAAAGTGTGTATGGTGAATGGAAAGATAATATCTTAGTAGTATGGAAAGAGAAAAGGATATTCAAACTCATCAAGTTAGTATTAAAACTTTTAAACCGTTTTATGAAGGGTCTAAGTCAGGAATGATTTCGAAATAGTAATCAAAATTTTTTTTTTCAAAAATCTGAAATATGGAAAATGTTGAGCATAAAATCGACTTGCTAAAAGCCGAAGTCCAAAGGGACTTGAAAAGTTTATTAAGAGTAAGCACGAGGTGTTTTCGAATAAAATTTTAATGGCACAAGTAAGAAAAGAAATTATGAATCTAGTTAGGAAAATAGAAATACGGTTCAGAATGAAATTGGCATATGAAAAGGGACAAGACATTTATATCGATACGAAAGTATATGCTGAAAATATTATAAACTTCTAATCTAAAAATCTCAACACAAGTTTCGATATTTAAAAACATAAATAATTTAAGTCGACGAAGGAGCATGAAACATTACATATATCAAAAGTGTTTCGAACAAATTTAAACTTAACGAGAGAAGAAGATCGAATGTACTTTTAGGGAAACAAGGATTCGCCAAAAGAACGTGTTGGTATAAAAACTGTTGAAGTACGAGTACGACGAACCTATAAATGATATACACAAAAATTTGTTGAAGTCCATTTAGTTTGGAAAAATACCCCTAAAGGTATGTAAGATAAGTGGTTAAAATAAATTTTGTAGTTAGGAAAAAGGACAGTATATCAAACCATCAGGATAGTAATAAAGTTTAAAAATCGAAATGCGAAAGATACATTGTTAGAAAAATAGTACAAGATGGTAATTTTAAAATTAAGACCAAAAGTCTTCAAAATTCAAGAACGACTTTTAACTCCATCGAAATTTAGGGAGACATATTTAAAGAAGTTTAGAACAAAATTTAAATTGAGTGAAACTTCAAATAAAGAAAGCATTCGAAAATAACTTTGGAAGAATCAAGATTTGCAACGGAAAACATTTGAAAGATCAAGGATAATTGTAATGAGGTGGTCATGTGAGTTGAGGACAAGGGAAGTGGTTTATGTGAATTGAATGCTCCTAAATCACGATGCAAGAAAACCACGATGAAGATCTATGGTCAGTAACACCAAAGTGTAGTGACCAGGAAAGATTGAATCAGGGGGTTGTAATCATCGGGTTAACTAAAGGCCAAGGGAACCTTCACACTAAAGCTTCTAATGGGTTAGAATATATAGATCTCAGGAAGGTTCTAAGAGAAGCAAGATCATGTTCTGTTGGGCCCGAAATCGATGAACCCAAGCGAACGGCTAAAGAAATCCTAGGAGTCTATCATGGCCAGAGCTAGGCGGGAACCACTAAGGTAACTCTTAAGACAATCAAACAAATCACTAACATGGAGTCTAGCTAACAATCAAGGATTCCTAACTAGCAAGCACAGACGTCTATCTAAGTCTAGCTAGGGTCCTGATCTAATGGATTTCCTACTAAGCTGAGACAGATGCTCTAACACGTCTACCAGCCACCTAAGACATAGGAACGCTAAAAACCTAGACACCGGGCTTATAACTTGGATGTTCTAATTCATTTAATGGACATTTTATAATTATTATCGTTGTTCCGATAGTTCGCATTTGCAAATGGACCTGCATGGGCCACCAATAAAACCTGTCACGTCCCGCTTCCCAAAAATGTGGAGGCGAGACGTGAGAAGGTCCGCTCAGACTTGAAGGCTGAAAAGCCGCAAGTCCGATAAGCGTCAAATAGAACTACAAATGGCAGGTCCTTGCAATGCAATACGAAAACAACAACAATAATAAGAGGGAGAGACAGATAAGATGTTCAATCTCAGATTATCCATTAATTAAATTACAATATCACAGAAAAGCCACCAGGCTCAAAAGGGAAAAGCTAAGGCCCAACATGGCCAACAAAGTATAACATACATACAAAGGTGCCACACACCAACAACTAACAGCAACCTAAACAAAGAAGTGAACACGAGCGGTCTTCAAGACAGGCCCCTGGTGTCCACTCACCACCACAGCAAACATCAGCATCAGCAACACCATATCCCCTGTAACAAAGCTCTGGCTCTGGGTCTAACATGTGACACCCAAAAGAGAGAGGGGCACATGTCAGCAAGTCTGGAAAGACTTGTGCAAGGAAACTGAAAGTGAACTAGCAACCTAGCAGTTATAATAAGATCCAATGACATGGCATTTAAGTATGATGCGACAGTTTTAAAGGTAGGGAAGCCAATCACTCACGATGTAGCAAAAGCTACCAATCACTAGTCATGAATCACGATTATCACTGTTATCACTGTTATCACTGTTTGTCACTTAGTGCATAGAGAGTCCACCTGCTGGCCAGCTCGTGGCTCAGTCCGCTTATCTCGTATCACTATTAATCACTTATCACTGTTTATCACTTAGTGCATAGAGAGTCCACCTGCTGGCCAGCTCGTGGCTCAGTCCGCTTATCTCGTATCACTATTAATCACTTGAACACTAGAGATTTCGCCTGCTGGCCGGAGTGGCGGATCAGGCCAACTCGGGGCTCAGGTGGCCGCTTATCTCTTACCCCACCCATATGTGTCGAGCGTTGGGGTTTCCAACTACAGGGCTCGCTTCTGGAACACGAGCCAGGAAAATAATAGCATTGTAGCGTGTGCTACGCAATCACGATGACAAATCAATATGCAATGCCAGGAACAGATATTTGCGTACCGTTAATTGAATTTAAACGTGACATGCAAAATGCAATGACATGAACAGATATTCGCGTACTTTTAATTGTAATTAAACATGACAGTTTAAAGGTGCATGGATGACATGACATGTAGTAAGGCGCACGAATAAGGAATTAAACATGGCAGTTTAATATGCATGAACAACAAGTTAAAAGGGTTGGATTCTAGCTTCGTTGTCAAGCTAGATCAATTGAGGTGACGGATCTAGTTTCGTTGTCAAACTAGATCAAATAGGCGTCTAGGCGGCTATCATTTCACCGTCTAGTCTCTTTTACGCTAAAGCAAAGTAATGGCCTAAAACATGGCCTAAACCCTAAGTGGCAAGTAGTGGCAAGTTTCACTTGCCTAGCACCGAGGAAGACGATCGCGAAGGTTCGTCCCACAAGCGCTAATATACGGGGAAGGGAATCGATGTCATGGAAACAATCATCAAAAAACATCCATTATTATTAGGGTTTCACAAATATCAAGTGTGGGTTATGTGATTATTAAAGGAAGAATACTACCCGTGAAGAAGCGGAGGAACGATGCCGAGCAACCACGGCAACGGAAGAACGATCCGGCTCAGATCTGGAAATGAGGGAAAACCTGGAGAAATGGGTTTGGATGAGGCTTTTGGGGATTTGATGGGGGTTTGAGGTTGAGGAGAGGTAGGATATGTGAAATGAGGGTTTGGATGATGATGGATGAGCTTGGGATGAAGGATCAATGGTTTGGGGAAGAAGGGGGCTCAATGGGGGAGAAATTAGGTTTAGAGTTGAAGAAGAGGAAGAAGAAAACGTTTGGAGGGGTATTTATAGAGTTTGGTGGCGGCTATGGCAAAACTAGGGTTTCCTGGGCTGATTAGTCGGTCAAAGAAGGATTGGTGACTGACTAGTTTGGGAACTAGTCGGTCGGTTGATCAACGCAGACCGACTAAGAGTAAACAGTAACTCGGCTGGAAAGATGATCAATGAACTAGTCGGTTGAAGAACAATGGCTGACCGACTAGATTACAATCTAGTCGGTCGAAAGATGTTCTCAGACCGACTAAGGATAAACAGTAACTTAGGGGAAATTAATCAAAGGAACTAGTCGGTTCCAGTTGATGTCCTGACCGACTAGATTGGAATCTAGTCGGTCGGTTGATCTTCTTGAACCAACTAACGTGCACGAAAGGTGCCGATTCGAAGCGCGAAGCTTCGGAAAGATTTCTATGGCTTCTAGGATCGATTTATACTCTAAGATATGATCGATATGAAGCTCGTCACGAGTGACTTACTCCGAGTTCAATGATTTAAGGAAGAAGCTAGAAGATCACATCAAAAGGAATGAAAACGAAAGTTAGGAAATCTCAACGAGATGAATGAAAGCGAGAACTATGGAAATGGAAACCACACAAGGAGAGAACCCACCATCATAAGCAAAACACACTGATAATCCAATCATACAAAAACCAGTCGTTACAGGTCTCTACCAAACATACATTCAACCAGTCGAAGCCAATATGACTGAGCACTAGACGTGCCAGCCAATGCCACCATTTCAACTATGGCATAACAGACTTGGTCACCATGGATCCATTCTGATGCGACGCATCTTATCTGAATCCCGCGGACATAATTTGAAGAACCAGAAGATTCTTCATAAAGGTGAATTTCCTTGTCCCCCTTGTTTCAAGGGGAAACTAATAACGAGACTATCTCCCCTAAAAGTGGGTTTAGAGTCTCTTGGCTTCCTTGAGAGGATACATGGTGATATTTGCGGGCCTATTCACCCCGCAAGTGGCCCATTTCGGTATTTCATGGTACTAATAGATGCATCCACAAAATGGTCTTATGTGTGCCTCTTGTCCACCCGTAACCTAGCTTTTCCAAAGCTGTTGGCACAGATAATTAGGTTATGTGCTCATTTCCCCGATAACCATATCAAGAAACTACGTCTTGATAATGCGGGTGAATTCACATCTCATGTCTTCGAAGACTATTGCCAGGCAACGGGTATAGAAGTTGAACATCCAGTAGCTCATGTTCACACCCAGAATGGATTAGCAGAGTCTCTTATAAAGAGACTCCAATGGATTGCACGTCCATTGCTTATGCAATCCCAATTGTCGGTGGATGCTTGGGGACATGCTATTCTGCATGCCGAATCTCTTATCAGGATACGCCCCTCTGGAGGCCATACATTATCCCCGATGCAACTAGCATACGGCTCAACTCCAGATATATCTCATTTGAGAATATTTGGATGTGCGGTCTATGTCCCAATGGCACCACCTCAGAGGACCAAAATGGGTCCTCAACGTCGTCTATGAATCTATATTGGATTTGATTCACCCTCGATTATTAGATATCTAGAACCCCTAACGGGGGACGCATTTAAGGCACGTCTTGCTGATTGTGAATTCGATGAGAAAACTTTTCCAAAGCTAGGCACACATTCCAAGAAGCCTGAAGCTTCGGAGACCGTTAATTGGGAAAATAAGTCTTTGTCTCTTTATGATCCGCGTACAAATCTGTGTGAAGATGAGATCCTGAAGATCCTTCATATCCAGAATACAGTACACCAATTACCGGATAAATTCACGGACAGCCAGAAGATTGTCCATTCACACGTCCCTGCTTCTAACACTCCAGCTAGGATTGACATCCCTATAAATGGATGCAATCCACCAGCAGCAGAAATGGATGTACCTCAATTGAAAAGAGGACGGCCACCAGGTTCAAAAGATAAAGTTCCTCGAAAGAGAAAGTTTCCTGGTGAAAATAAGATTATCCCTCCACAGGATACTGAGCTCAGGACAGCTACCTCTCCCCTCCTAATTTCCCCCACAGAGGAAAAATTAAGAGAAACATCATTAAACTTTGTACGTACTGGGGAGGTACTAGACCGACATAGCACAGTCGTCGACGACGATTTTGCGTTCACCGTTCACGTCGCTGAATACGACGATGACATCGAACCACTTTCTCTAGCGGATTGTAAACGCAGAGATGATTGGCCAAAGTGGGACGAGGCGATAAGAGTAGAGCTGGACTCACTCTCGAAACGCAAAGTCTTTGGACCTGTAGTCCAAACACCAGTAGGTGTTAGACCTGTGGGATATAAGTGGGTATTCATTAGAAAAAGAAATGAAGAAAATCTGATCGTCCGCTACAAGGCGCGTCTTGTAGCACAGGGTTTTTCCCAAAGACCGGGTATCGATTATGAAGATACATACTCCCCGGTAATGGACGCTAATACATTCAGATTCTTAATAAGCCTATCATCTCTGGCAAGCCTAGAAATACAGCTCATGGACGTTGTGACTGCATATCTTTATGGCGATTTAGATAAAAAGATCTATATGAAACTACCAGATGGGTTTAACTTACCCACAGAGATGAAAGAGATACCTCGGGACGTATTCTCTGTTAGACTACATAGATCCTTGTATGGACTAAAACAGTCAGGCAAAATGTGGTATAAAAAACTAAGTGATTTCCTAGCACAGCAAGGATTCACTAATAACGAAGTCTGCCCGTGCATCTTTATCAAAAGAACGGGAAAAGGATTCGTCATCATAGCAGTTTACGTTGATGATTTAAATCTCATAGGCTCTCCAGCAGAGATTAATGAGATATCTGCAAGGCTAAAGCACACTTTTGAAATGAAAGACCTAGGCAGAACGAAGTATTGCCTTAGCTTGCAGATTGAACACCTACGAGGTGGAATCCTTCTACATCAATCCAATTATACCAGGAAACTTTTAAATAAGTTCCAAATGAATAAATGTCATCCTTTATGTAACCCTATGGTTGTGAGATCATTAGACGTACAAAAAGACCCCTTCCGGCCTCTGGAAGAGGGGGAGGAGATACTGGGTCCAGAAGTACCCTACCTAAGTGCCATTGGTGCACTTCTCTATCTGGCTAACTGCACACGTCCCGATATAGCATTTGCAGTTAATCTCCTAGCCAGACACAGTGTAGCGCCTACAAAGCGCCACTGGAATGGAGTAAAGCATCTTCTGAGATACCTCTAGGGTTCCGTAGACCTTGGACTTTACTACCAGAGATGTACCTCCTCCCAGTTACTTGGTTATGCCGATGCTGGCTATCTTTCAGATCCGCATACGGCAAAATCACAGAATGGTTTGTTTTTACCTACGGAGGAACTGCTATCTCTTGGAGATCGGTAAAACAAACCACTATTGCTACATCTTCCAACCATGCAGAGCTCATCGCGATCCATGAAGCGAGCAGAGAATGTTTTTGGCTATGCTCCGTCGTCCAACACATCCTCCAATCCACTGGCCTGAAGACCGGTGATCTGGAGCCTACTGCCCTATTCGAAGACAACGTCGCATGCATTGCTCAGCTTCAGAAGGGCTACATCAAAGGCGACAGGACAAAGCACATTTCTCCCAAGTTTTTCTAGACGCACGAGCAGAAGAACGACAAGCAGATTGAAGTTCGACAGATCCAGTCATGCAACAACTTAGCTGATCTTTTTACTAAGGCATTGCATAAATGTACTTTTGTAAAGCTTGTAAAGAACATTGGTATGCGACAGTTGAAAGACCTGTAAGCCTGAAGCTTGTACGGATCAGGGGGAGTAACCTGTGGGTTGCACTCTTTTTCCTTAAGCTGTTGGGTTTTCCCACTGGGTTTTCCACAGCTAAGGTTTTAACGAGGCAAACACACTTACTCTGGATCCAGAAGTATCCACCCCTTGCCTCAGTAGCTGAGACCGAAGTGATAAATGTGTAAGGGGGAGTGTTATGAATGAGGGAGGCCTTTGGCCTCCCCTCCTTCATTACCCATTCATTAGGCCACCCATTACTTAGAGTAATAGGGACCCTTGGTCTCTTAGAGGCTTTTGGCCTCCCCACTATGAGATAAATAAATAGAGCACCATGGCTCTTAGCCATGGTTACTCATTCTTAGCAATGAAATTATCTCTCTCTCTCTCTTTTGAGTTCATTTTCATCCAACAATGTATAGCCAAAAATCCAAAAAAAAATACAAATACCCAAAACCCAAAAAAAATTCCTGTTGTGAATATCATTCCTATCCACCATGAATAAAGGGAATGCGAGAATTTGCACCAAGTGTTCTACTCCACACCTTCTCAACCTCCTTCGTTTTCAAACACACTTGGCATAGGAATTTTCTAGTGATTATCTAGGCAATAGTGCAGTGATCTTCTAGTTCCTAGCAGTGGAGTCCCAGATACATGATATGCTTCTATTCCTACTCTATTCTCATGCATGCTTGAGCTATATTTCACCGCTAATTTGAATTGAATCGATATTTGGTTCATTCCTTGGGTATGTGTATATGGAGCTTTATTGCATAATTTAGATAGTAACACAGTCTGCTAGCTCACGACCCCACTCACTTGCGCTTCACCGCGTGGACCCACGACACTTGTATGGACTCATATTCCTGGGTTTAGTGATGTGGTTATCGCATGCTTGCTTAGTGTGGTGAGTTGGTTTTAGTTGGCTCTGATGGGTGATCTGGGATTTCCTTTCTTTTTCTGTTTCTCCCTTTCTATTTCTTTTTCCCTCCGAGATCCTACTCTCACTCATCTTCCTCGAGGACGATGAAGGGTTCAGCTTAGGGGATTTTGACGTGTGTTTATATTTTATATATTCACGCACGTCTTCTCCGAGATTTTCCGTTGTTTTCCGTTGTTTCGTATGCATTCTCCTGTGATTTTTAGTTCTCTTTCACTTTCTTTGTGTTTTTGTGTCATTACAGGAGATTGCCAGCGATGGGGACATATAAAGAAAATATCATGAGTCCTCGGAGCAACGGAAGGCGTCACGCGAGAACCTGAGGGCCAAACGTCAAAGAATACCACATATCAGCCCTCAACCGATTGGGTGGACAGACCCACCTGATTGGTTCGTGCACCCGTATCTGACCCGATCTAGATCAGCAGCGAAGAAGATCCCACCTGACCGGTTCAGTGATTGGGTGGTGGTCGCAGTGTTCTCTGTTTTTGGAGCTGCTTCCCAACCGGTCAGTTGACCCGATCGGTTCAATGATCGAGTTGAGCCGAAGTCCTTTCTGTCTTTTGGAGCTGAATTCCAACTGATCGGATGAAATCTCACCCAATCGGTTCATCTGTAGCCGAAGTTCTCCCAGCTCACGACCCGACGACTCACCCGATCGGTTCAGCGATCGAGTGATGTATCTCAAAAGTTGAAGGCCACGTCAACCACCCACTCACCCGATTGGTTGATGCTTCAACCAATCAGGTGGACGCTAATCTATAAATACAACACTAGGTTTTTCCCAGAACGGATCCCCTTTTTCAAAAACCGTCTTTTTGGGATTTTTGGCGGCTGCTAATTTATTTTGTTTTGTAAATTCTCTGATTGTCTTGATACTTTGATATTGCATTCTTAATACTATTTGCTCCATATTTCTATTGCTTGATCTTGATTTCAATGGCTATAATTTGTTGTGTTGCTCTTTTTGCAATGAACTGTGAGTAGTTTCCTAATCTGGGACGTTGGTGGAAGCCCCTTCGTGTGTTCTACCTATAACGACCATAGGATTAGGGTTTCGATAGGAAATATGAATTTAAATGGTTACTCGGGACGTTTCATTGTCATTGGCAGAAGAAAGACCACCTCTGACCGTCGGGCCAAGGGGAAATAAAATTGGCGTTTGATCCCCTAGCCACATCTCACACCCCTAGCGTAGACATTGAATCCTAGCGCGTGGGAATGGAAGGATGAAATGTCGGGAGCAATCGTTGCGAGCGTAGTGCTCCCGGAGTCGGACGATGTTAATGGACATAGGAATGCCCACCGTCCGAACCCGGGTAGACCTAGTGTATCATCCTGGGCATTGACCGGAATATCGGGCCCATGGGACGCTAGATATCACTTTTAGAGGCAATGTCTCACCACTAAACCCTAAAATCCGATCGTTCTCCTATCCGTCGGTCGTAATAGAGAGGGCACATGATAGGGTGGAAACCAAAGTCCTAGGTTACCTTTTTATATCTTACATCTTTCATTGTTCCTTTTTGTGACAAACCACCGAGCGATAGGGCTAGCTCACCCATCGGGTGATCCGGTTCCTCTTTGACATCAAGCACATCTCACGCCTCCCCATGTTCGACCACCAAGCCACACTACAACACCGTGCGCTTGTGATTATAAATATTTAAATCTTGTATCCCCATTCCGACTACACATTGCTAAATCTTGGGGACGTCAGACGTAACCAAGTTTGGGGAACCAGTGTAAAATCCTGTGTTTGCGTTTGTATTAATTGTGTCAATTGTTTCCTCTTGTATTTATTATTCCGCATTTGCAAGTTTAATTTTAATTGGACAATTTATTGCCATCACACTATTCACCCCCCTCTAGTGTGTTGTTGTTAGTATTGCAAGGGAAAGGCGATCCTTACAAGTTTTTCCTACAGAGATCAATGCACCGATACATGAATATAAAGAGTAAAGGGTTTAGAAATTCGCAGTTCGTGTCTGTGTAGTCATCTTTGTCAATCAGCACGTCGTCAGCTTCAGTCTGACGCAAACGGTGTCTCGATCTGACTCCAGGATGTAAAGTTGTAGCCCTTCAATCTTGGAAAGCACTCTGGTTTGTGCGTATAGCAATCTCAGTTCAAACTTAATAATATATGGTCTGTATGCAAATCAATCTATTTAAAACCCTTCCACGTCAGCATCCTCTCTCCATTATTTCAATTGCAAGAACTCATGTCCACGTCAGCAGCTTATTACGACCGCTTCTTTCTTTACCACGTCGCTTCGATCTAGGGCATGCAGTGCAAAATCTCTTCGACGTGCTACTTCTCTGAGCGACACAGCGGCGACGGCAGACTCCTCAGACGGTGGTCTTTCATCCGCGACAGTGTATATCTTCCTTGATCTCTAAGGTGATAGCACAACTTCGGCGACGACTATGTGGGCGAGACCTTCTTCGATGGACTTTGACTTCTCTTCGACTTCTCCGACGGTGCTAGGGCTTCTCTTGTGAGATGAAGGGAACGACTGTAGGATCTCCTACACGACAGCGGCAACGATAGGAATCTTTCCGACAGCAGCACCTCCTACAGTGACCCAATGCTCCCACGGTCGGTTCACGTCGATGACAGATCGAGGGAACGACGACTAGGGTTTACGGTAGCTGCTAGTGACAGGGTGCTATTGATGATGGTGGTGCTTGCATGGAGGTGATAATGCGATGGACATGCTCACAGCAAAGGAGGTGTTGCACGGTTGAGGATGGAAGCATGATGAAATCACGTAGGCAATGTCAAGATACTGTTCACCTTGCCGACAATGGCAACATCGATGCCCGAGGGACTCACGAACGGAGGCAACGTCAATGGTAGCAAGCTGATGGCGACACACAGTTTAGGATATTCATGGCAACACCTTGGATCTTCACGGCAAGAAGAGATCTTCTTGATGGAGAGATGGCAGCGAGATGCCCAAGGATGTGTCTCGTCGGTGAGGATTCTTCACGGCAGGGGCAGCAAAGAAAAATGATGACAATGAAGCTTTTCTTGCGGCTTTGGGTAAATGTTAGGGTTATGGCTGGCGTCCTCTTTTTTTTTTGTTTTTTCTGCACCTTAGGGTTAATAGGAGGAGGGTTTAAATAGAAGGATGGGCTAGGGTATGTTGCGGCATGGAGAGATCTAATGGCCATGGATGAATGATAGAAATCAATGGCTAGGCTTAAGTCCTATTGCTAGGATGATTGTAATGGATGTGGGATTTGAATAGGATGTGGATAGTAGCAAATCTTTGCACATCTTTCTAATTGATTTGAAAAAATCCCAAATTTATTCCATATCTCTCCATATTGACCAAGTCAAATTGCTTTGTGTATAGCTCTTTGACCAAGTCAATTAGCTATGTGGATAGCAATTTCTCCAATGATTGACTTAGTCATCACTTTGAGGATTTACCGCTTTGTCATTCCTGAAACACACTTAGCACACACATTAATAGCAACCCACGTTTGTCATCATCAAACTAAAGGTCCTAGATCATTGCGTTCAACAGGTACGCGGTCGACTTCTGTTGCCACGATCGGCCCAGCAGGAGCACTACTGCCTCAACCTTGCACAGCGTCAAGTTGGCCCTAACCCCTTCCTGTGTTAACCTGGACTCTTCCACGAGTGCAGGGCTCGAAGAGCTCCAACCATTCAACATCGGCCCAAGGTCAGGAAGAGCGACAAATACAAAGGTGTCTTTCCAAAAAGGGTCGGGAAGCGGGAGATCAAGTATGAGCCTCATCGCCGGTCGAGCAACGATGTGGTGCCACACTTTGCAGGGATCGAGTATTATCCGAAATAAATACTTGAACATCCAAAGAGATGGTCGAACGCCACAGAGATTACAAAGCACAATAAAACCGACAAGGGGAGGAAGGGCTTGGGTGCAAGCTGACACAAAGAAAGCTTCGAAGAGCACAGAACTTCTACGATAAAGGGATGTAGAGGGAAGTGAAGACAAAGGTGAAAAGTTTAGGGTACACACCAACCTCATTCTTTTGAGAAAAACACTCTCTCTCATCCAAATTAGGGATCCTAACCCTAAAAGGAGGACTAAAGCAACCCAACCAAACCTCGGCGACCAGGTCGAGGGAAAACTTGAGGATCATCTCTAAGATCTCTCTGGAAGCCTTCGACGGATCCCTCCTACGAATGGGATGATCCGGTTCAATGTGGATCCCCTTCCTCTAACCCGAAACTTCCTCGCTTGGAGGAGGCCGAAGGCGAGCCGCGAGTTCCTCATAGGACGGCTCTTGTATCCTAACTGGAGCGAACATGCTTGAATGGACCTAAAGAGGAGTCAATGTCAATCAAGAAAATTACCTTGGAAGGAATAAGCAAACTCCGAAGAAGGTAACGGTAAAGTCAAGATTTCAAGACAAAGAAGAAGGCGGAACAGAAAAATCTTTTCTCTTCCCTCACTTTCCTTTTATAAGGATGAGTTCAATCGACTACCGGTCGATGAACGACATGTGTCCAAAGCCAACCTAAAAGACCGGTGGAGAATGACTCGGAGGCAAAAGGGTTTTGGTGGCACAAATCAAATCAAACGTTTCGAAGACTGTGTGCATTTAATGAGATAACACATCATGCGGTCTCAATCAACGTAGTCTCTGAGGAACGAATGATGGGGGCCATTGTTTGTTCATGGGTACGGTTCATGGAGAAATATTCGTATACCCGACCCATTTGGCGCCCACAACCGATATCTGTTACTTTAAGCGGGGTTTTACCAAGTCAATTAAATGGCTCGTTCGACCGTTAAGCTTTCGCCGATATTCCGGAAGAAGTTAAGAGGGCCAAATCAATGGACAACTGTTATCTCGAATGCAGAGAAGATCGTGTCCAAATCAATAAAGGACAATTACGCACGATCGTCAGGGAGATGTCTATAAATATCCTAAAGGACAAAGGAAAGATGGTTTCAATTCCAAAGGTATGAGATCTAAGACATAGAACTCTACTTTCTCAGCTGATACTTCTTACTTTATAGAGATTGCGACGTCAGATCTGAGACGAACCTCCGTGGGTCGATCTCAGCTGCTCTAAGCTCTTGCTCGTCCTTAAGTTCCCACACTAACTTAAGCATCGGAGGGGATTTGGGTTGGAACCTAGATCCGACCCCCCTAACGTGTCTTTGTGGTGTAGATCGACATACTGCCATATTTCTCGAGGTTTGTTCTCGAGCTTTTCAACCTCGAATGATCGATGCATCGACTGTACAAGGGTCGATCAAGCACCGCACCATCATCTACATCCATCACTCGACTCAGATTCTTCCAACCTAGGGCCCCACTCTGCTCGCTGAAGAGGCTCCAACTCAGTGTGAAGGGTACACGTCAGCTTGACAACTGTCTCGGTCATTTTTGGTCTTAACAGGCTTCTAGAATTTCGAAATCAACACTTGCGATTTTTGTCATTTATCTAGAAGAACACAATTTTGCATGAATTAATAATACTGAAAAGAATTATGTCATGCAAAGGCAATTTTAAATCAATAACTAATTACGTGGATTGGCCAGTCACCACATAAAAAATAATGTTGCCAAAAGTCCAGATATACCGTTCATTTTACATAAATGAAAAAGAAAATTACAACTTTGGAAACCACATGGGTCCCATAAAATTCATCGTCATCAGGAGTGGCCTCTGCCTCTATGGAAATGGCCGTCAGTCTCGGGCATTACATGTTATTTCTCACTATAATTTCTCTCAAAAAAAGAAAACTGCGGGAAAAGTAAAATGTGCGACTCAAAAAGCCGATCCAAAATCACAATTAGCCATCAAAGCAAAATTTGTGCTCAAAAACATGTTTATAACATATCACAGTGTCACGCCCCGCTTCCCAAAACATGGAGGCGAAGCGTGAGAAGGTCCGCACGGACTTGAAGCTGCAAAGCCGTAAGTCCGTTAAGCGTCAAATAAAACGAAGTAGCAGGTCCCTGTAATGTGACTCGGAACAACAATAACAATAATAGGAAAAAGAGACAAATAATATAACATTATTCCAGCTCATAGTCCAACAAAAGTCCAACAACCAGAAATTGCCACCAGGCAAACCAAAAGAGAGTCAAAAGTACAAGGCCTAGCATGGCCAAAAGAAACTAACAAAACGGTGCTACTCACCGACAACCACAGCTAACAAAAGGAAGAGTACGGAAGATCTCTAAAATTGATCACAGGTATCTTCGTACTCCGCGTCACCAACAGGTTCGGGCACGAACTCCACGAACTCGTCACCCTCCGCAACTGTCTCTGGCTCAGCAACTAACATGCGTCACCCAAAGAGAAGGGGCACATGTCAGCAAGTCTAAAAAGACTTGTGCAAGGAAACTATAAGAGTAAAGCAACCTAACAGTTCTAAAGTAAAGTATGACATGGATATAAAATGATAAAAGACATGGCATGGCAAGTAAACAAGTAGAAGACAAGTACTGGAATTGTAATCACGTCGTGCACAGAGATTCCGTCCTTTGGCTAGAGTGGATGTACGGGCCAACTCTTACACTCAAGTGACCGTTTATCCCTACCCCTCCACGTGTGTCGAGCCAGGGCATTACCCCCGAACACGGAATGCTCGCTTCTGGATCACGAGCCAGGAAGTGTTTTTAACACGGATGGCGTAGGGTTATGCCCGCATAACGGGTGCCTAGCCGGTAACATGGAATCATGGATTGTACAAGAAATGTAGTGTGTGCTACAATGCAAGTTTAACTAGGATGACATGTATGATGCAATGCATGGCAGTTAACAATTCAAATGCGTACAGTTAAGGAATTTAAACATGACAGATATCAATGCATAAATGATATGGCAAGGTGTCGGGTCTAGCTTCGTTGTCAAGCTAGATCACAAAGTTGCGCCTAGATCGCTATCATTTCACGATCTAGTCTCTTTCACGCTAGTACTAGGAATTGGCCTAAAGACATGGCCTAAAGTAAAGTTGGCAAGTTTCACTTGCCTGTTTCCGGTGATGTCGGTTGTCGTGGGTTCGTCTCGTCAAACGATACGTTATGGGACGACTGGTGCTCTGTTTGATTAAAAACTCTGAATTAGTTCACTCCATCATAGCTAACCGATAGGTTATTTTATTTAGGTCTTCTAACCTAGGGGATTCACATCATATTATTAAACTAACACTCATAACATACGGTTAGTTGAATTACTTACGTCATATGCTAACAGTCACTTACATGGATAACTATAACGGTATATGTTTGTAAAAACAGTGGGTAACATGCTTCCAACTTAAGCAAAGTGTATGAACCGACTTCATCAATAACCATTTAGTTAAGTTAGGCTAAGGTAGGCTTGTGTATTCTGACATATAAGGGTATCAACTTACTGGTCCAAGGTGGATATATCAACAGTACTAATTAAAATATGTGACTGTATCTAACTTTAAGCCAATATTGCATGCCTAAATACTTACTGCATTTTTTTATACAAGCATGTAAACCAATAATACACTGATGTATGCATGGAAGCAAGCATTGATACTCACGTACCTAGAAAATACCCCATGTTCCCTGTGTTATGGCCTAGGGCTACAACAAACTAATAATAATAATGTAGATAACATGTATAATAAACATACATACCCAAAAAGAAAACCCATGTACTCACAGAATAGGATTTCAGACATACATGTGTATAAATATATACCCTAATATATATATTAACCCAAACATAGTTTAAACATCTTCATCATCTAATAATCTTCTAATATTCATTAAGATCACCACTAACAGCAACTGAACATCACATCCTAATAACAAATAACATATCACCACCCTAATACAAAATTAGCTAACACAAATATATACAAACTTAACCCTAACAAAACAATATTCATCACTAACCTCTAACTCAAGGCTGCGGGTGCAGGTGGGCTCGAGGGTGGCTGCGGCGCTTGGGGGGGTGCCCCGGCGACCAACAGGGACTCACGGCGGCGATGGGTGGCGGCGGCGGCGGCGGCGGCCTGCTGCAGCTGCTGCTGCGTTTTACAGCGGGTCGGGGCGGTTTGCGATGGCCTCCGGTGACGGCACGGTGGCCTGAGGGGAGGAGGAAGTCGGGTGATGGTCAGGGGGCTCGTCGGCGTCGGGGTTTGGCCGGAGGAAGCAAGGGACGGTGGGTGCTAGGGTATTTGCGTGAGTGAGGAAGAAGACTAGGGCCGGCTGCTTTTCTTTTGGGTTGCTGCTAAAACCTAGGTCCTAGGTTTATTAATAGGGAGTGGGCACGTGATGAAGAACGTGGGAGGTTGCTGCTCGTGGGTACTTGGGCTCACATTTTGGGTTTAAAAGTTAAAAGAAATGTTATTTAAAAGAAATAGTTAAAAGCCCAAAGTTTAAACCCTCACTCTCTCTCCCTGCGTGAAACTGTGTGCTAAATGGGTTAAAAGTGGGCTAAGACAAAAGTCAGATATAATTATAATAATATTATTAAGGGATATATCACCATGAAACCTAGGGCTTAAAAATACAATATGTTGGGCCAAAAAGTGCACATAGATCAAACGGAGTCCAAAAATCGTAAGAAAAATACTGTGGTGACCGGGGCGACGAGAGAAAGGAGATGGAGGAGACGGATCACAATTTCGATGACGAGAAGCGGAATTAAAAATAAAAACGTCTCTCGTCAAAAGTGATAATCGCGACGTCTCTCCAAACAAGGTCAATTCGCAGAAGAACGACTCTTGCTATGACGTTGCAGATCAACACCAAAATTCTAATACTCTCAGAGAGGGTCACAACGACATAACACACGATAGGGTTCGGATACAGACAACGTCAAAATAAACACGTGCACGAACAAG
Source organism: Scilla litardierei (assembly GCA_030789695.1). Classification (NCBI taxonomy): domain Eukaryota; kingdom Viridiplantae; phylum Streptophyta; class Magnoliopsida; order Asparagales; family Asparagaceae; genus Scilla; species Scilla litardierei. The sequence goes on from CM061142.1 coordinate 370,418,008, forward strand.
ACTACGTGCACGTCAAAGCGTACAATGAAAACTGATCGTTACATCCTCCCCACCTTAGAAATGATTCTGTCCTCGGAATCAACATCAAACACTGCTCAGAAAGAGATGCGGGAAGCGCTCTCTCATGTCATCCTCACGCTCCCAGGTAGACTCCCCAGGGGAACCATGACGCCACTGCACTCGAACCAAGTCGACAGTCTTATTCCTCAGCTGCTTCTGACGTCGATCCAAAATATCAACTGGCTGCTGGTCATAGGTAAGATCCGGACGAACCGTGATCTCCGAGAAATCCACAGCATGGGACGGATCACTGACGACACTTCACTTCATGCCATGCCACCAATAGTTCAGACGAAGATCCTGATACATCTTGGTGCCACCAGGATGCACAGAATACGGCGAGCTATGTGCCTCAACTAATAACTCCTCTCTGATATCTCCAGCTGGCACACACAACCTGGCTCCATACCTCAGCGAGCCGTCCTCATGAATCAAGAAGTCAGTCCGCAGACCGGCTTCTACCTGCTCACGGATCCTCTTCAGCTTCGAATCTCCAGCCTGACCTGCCTTGATCCGATCCACGATCGTCGACTGTATCTGCATACACATCAACGACGAAGCCTCTCCAGGAAGAACAATCTCAATACCAGACTCGCAAAAATCCTGCTGCAATCTCCACTGCGAAGTCAACATCATCACCGCTGGAAGTCTGCTCAGCGCATCTGGAACCACATTCACTTTGCCAGGGTGATACTGCAACTCGATCTCGTAATCTGCCATGAGCTCCAACCATCGACGCTGTCGCATGTTGAGCTCCTTCTGTGTAAAAATATACTTCAAGCTTTTGTGATCGGTGAAGATCTTCACCTTCTCACTCAGCAGGAAGTGCCTCCAAATCTTGAGTGCAAACACAACTGCTGCTAACTCCAGGTCGTGCGTCGGGTAATTCTTCTCATGAGTCTTGAGCTGACGAGAAGCATACGCAACCATATGCACATGCTGGTGCAACACACAACCGATACCCTTGCCAGAAGCATCACAAAAGATCTCGAATCCTCCACTACGATCAGGCACTGCTAGAACCGGTGCAGTCGTCAATCTCTCCTTCAGAACAGAGAAAGCCTCCTCACAAGCATCGGACCAAACATACGGTATATCCTTCCTCGTCAGTTTAGTCATCGGTTCTGCAATCCGGGAGAAATCCTTAATGAAACGCCGATAATATCCTGCTAGCCCAAGAAAACTCCTGATCTCAGTCGCTGACTGTGGAACCGGCCACTCTCTGATGGCCTTGATCTTATCGGGATCCACTGAAATCCCATCACCAGTCACCACATGCCCCAGAAAAGCCACTCTATCTAGCCAGAACTCGCACTTCGAATACTTGGCATACAACCGATGCCTCCTCAGAATTTCCAATACCGTCCTCAAGTGCGACGCATGCTCCTCCTCTGACTTAGAATAGATCAGAATGTCGTCAATGAAGATAACGACAAACTTATCTAGATAGTCATAGAAGATCACATTCATCAGGTTCATAAATACTGCGGGCGCGTTGGTCACACCAAAAGGCATAACCACGAACTCGTAGTGACCATACTTCGTCCTGAATGCCGTCTTCGGACTGTCCTCCTTCCTCACCTTCAGCTGGTGATATCCACTCCGCAGGTCCAATTTGGAGAATACCCTCGATCCTCCGAGCTGATCAAAAATATCATCAATCCGCGGTAATGGGTACTTATTCTTTATAGTCACCGCATTCAGCCCTCGATAATCCACGCACATGCGACGCGAACCGTCCTTCTTCTTCACCAGCAGGACCGATGCTCCCCACGGAGACACACTGGGATTTATGTAACCCTTCTGTAAAAGCTCGTCCAGTTGCTTTCGTAACTCCTCCAATTCCGCTGGAGCCATACGATAAGGTGCCCTTGAAATGGGCTGCGCTCCTGGAATCAGGTCAATCGAAAACTCTAGAGCTCGATCGGGCGGTAGACCAGACATCTCCTCGGGGAAGACGTCATCAAATTCACGCACCATAGCAGGCCTACCCTGCTCCATCAGCATAGCCACAGCCTCCACCGGCTTGGCCCGAAACCTGACCGGACCAAGCGAACTGCTACCACGGCTGAACTCAAACATTGGATGTCCAGGAATCTCGAACACCACCTTCTTCCTCCGACAGTCGATCGTAGCGTAGAAGCTCGCAAGCCAATCCATCCCAAGCACAGCATCGTAGTTGATGATGTCGTGGACAATAAAGTCAGCATACAGCTCGTGTCCACAAACCACCAACGGGCAAGAATTGCACCCACGATGCACCGAAATCATACCATTCCCTGTGACGATGTTCCAACTCTGGGGAAGAGAGGAAGTCGACAAGGAATGCCTCTCCACGAAGCTCCGAGAAATGATACACATGGATGCACCAGAGTCAAAGAGAACTCGTGCAGGAAAAGCGCAAACCAAAATCACACCTAACAGACAGTCTAACAATCAAATTCTATTCTAGAAAACAATCATATGCAAACGACTAATCATATCTAACAGCCAACTAACTAAGAAATAAACAGCTAGTTAGAAGGTTACCTGCGATAACCTCATCCAGCGTCTCAGTCTCAGCAGCAGTCATCAAAAACGCCTGTCGTCTTGGCCGGACAGCCTGCTGAAACGCCTGCCTCTGCTGAACGAGAGGCGCCCCACGACCAGCAGGAACAGGTGTCCTCTGCTGCAACGACTGAGCTGCAACAGGTGCCCTCCACAGCTGCTTCGATCTCGGGCAATCCTTCATGTTGTGCGCAGGATCACCACAAACTAAACACTGCCCCAGCATCTTCCGGCACTGATCCTTGATATTCCCCGTCTTGCCACAGAAGTTGCAAGTCTTCAAAGTAGAAGGTCCTCCGGGCCTTTTGAACTGCACAGGCTGGTTGGGCCCGTGCCCCGGTCTCACCACTGCTCTGGCCTGCTCCATAGGCCTCTTCCCAGTGCCAGAAATCTGTCCCCTCTTCTGATTCACAATCCTCTCCTGCCTCTTCGCCGCAATCAGAACCTTCTGGTAAGTCTCCGCATCAGAAGAAGTGACATAGCTCTGCAGATCCAACGAAAGCCCCTGTAGAAACCTCTGGGCTCTTTCCTCAGCATCCTGCACCATCTTTGGTGCAAAACGACTCAGCCTCGTAAATTCCTGGTGGTACTGATCCACCGTCAAATTCCCCTGCTTCAAGTCAATGAAACGCTGAGCCATCTCCCTCCTGGCGGCCTTAGGAAAATATTCCTCATCAAACCTGGACTTGAAGGTAGTCCAAGAAATCGGCTCCTCCAGCAACTCCTCCTCGGCATCCCACCAGTTCCGCGCGTTGTCCTTCAGCTGGCGCTTTGCCAGATCAACCCATCCAGTCGGGTCGACCTTCGACATCTTCAGATTATCTTCCATGTTCCTGGTCCACTCGTCTGCAGCCAGGGGTCCCTCGGTCCCATCAAAGTAAGCGGGGCCCAGCTCCCGAAACTGCTTCGCTCCGGGCTCGAAGCGAGGGGCAGCCTGGACAGTCGGCGCTGCATGAGCAGGCGGAACATCCCGGACAGTCTGCAGAATTCCTTGCTGCACATGCATCATCTGATGCATCATCCTCATCATCTCCCCGGTGGTGGGCTCTCGGTCCGGCTCCTGGTCGCGAGGGGGCACACCACCACCAGCACGGGTACTCCGTCTCCCAGCCATCTATTGACACAGGAAAACGAAACAAATCAGACTCTTTGGTTATGACACGGTGTTGAATTTTTTTTATTGGACTTGCTATAATTCTTATTGTTATTCCGATTAAGTCACAGTTACAGAAAATTGACCTGCATGGGCCACCAAAGAAACCTGTCACGCCCCGCCTCCAAAAACATGGAGGCGAAGTGTGAGAAGGTCCGCACGAACTTGAAGCTGCAAAGCCGCAAGTCCGTTAAGCGTCAAATAAAACGAAGTAGCAGGTCCCTGTAATGTGACTCGGAACAACAATAACAATAATAGGAAAAAGAGACAAATAATATAACATTATTCCAGCTCATAGTCCAACAAAAGTCCAACAACCAGAAATTGCCACCAGGCAAACCAAAAGAGAGTCAAAAGTACAAGGCCTAGCATGGCCAAAAGAAACTAACAAAACGGTGCTACTCACCGACAACCACAGCTAACAAAAGGAAGAGTACGGAAGATCTCTAAGAGTGATCACCGGTATCTTCGTACTCCGCGTCACCAACAGGTTCGGGCACGAACTCCCCGAACTCGTCACCCTCCGCAACTGTCTCTGGCTCAGCAACTAACATGCGTCACCCAAAGAGAAGGGGCACATGTCAGCAAGTCTAAAAAGACTTGTGCAAGGAAACTATAAGAGTAAAGCAACCTAACAGTTCTAAAGTAAAGTATGACATGGATATAAAATGATAAAAGACATGGCATGGCAAGTAAACAAGTAAAAGGCAAGTACTGGAATTGTAATCACGTCGTGCACAGAGATTCCGTCCTTTGGCTAGAGTGGCTGTACGGGCCAACTCTTACACTCAAGTGACCGTTTATCCCTACCCCTCCACGTGTGTCGAGCCAGGGCATTACCCCCGAACACGGAATGCTTGCTTCTGGATCACGAGCCAGGAAGTGTTTTTAACACGGATGGCGTAGGGTTATGCCCGCATAACGGGTGCCTAGCCGGTAACATGGAATCATGGATTGTACAAGTAATGTAGCGTGTGATACGATGCAAGCTTAACTAGGATGACATGTATGATGTGATGGAAATTGAATTCCACCCCCAAGTAATTTTGATGATGAGCACACCAAATGAATGCTTAGTGTACTAACTACACTACACTTTAAGTATACAGATTTCGTGAAGCTCTACTAATACTCCAAGAATCACGCATCAACGCTCCACGACAAAGACGAACATGGCTAAACTCAAGTGATGAAGCTCAAGCTCAAACAAAGAAAGAAGCTCAAAGAGAAGCTCATCTTCACTTCATCAAGTTGACTAAACTGCCGAAGACATGTTCAGAGTCTAGTGTGAGTGTGTCGTGTCTTTTAGGATATTTGTCAAAGCCATATCAAATAGACAACACACACACAAATGATTTCAAAACAAATGTTTTAACTATCTTCAAAAATAGTTTTTAAAGAGCTTTTCTAGTCACTTCAATTCTCGTAGTGAAACTCCACGCACCCTGGAGTTAACTACACTTTTGACTAGAACAACAGGAAAAACTCCTCTGGGAGTCGACTACCAAAAGTAGGGAGTCCACTACTTCTCAGAGATGAAAATTTCCTAGACTCCTCTGGGATTCGACTACCTATAGAGGGAGTCGACTACCTGCTGGAAATTTTCAGACGTTTTGAATTTGAATTTTAAAATCTTTTGAGCAATTTACTCCGAAATTTTTGGGACAAAAGTCAAACCAAATTTGAAATTCAAATCTCAGTTTTTCCCTATAAATAGAGCTTAATTCTTTTGTGAAAAATACAAGATTGAAAAATCAAAATTCGTAAAAGCTCTTCGTGAATCAAAGCTCTCTAATTTCTTCTCTCTAGCCAATTTTAATTTCAGTTTTTGATCTTGCAATATTTTTTCCAATTCTTTTGAAGATCATATTATTATTTTATTGGCTAAGTTGTTTTTCAAAATCCTCTCTATTATTTCTCTTTAATTCTATTTGAAGGATTTTTGAAAAAGCTCTAGATCACAAAGAACTTATCTCGTATCTTTGTGTGATCTAGACTATCATTCTATTAAGCCACTACACAATTGTCTATCTTTTGATTGGCTATAGAATCGGGTGTATTTTCAATCTCTATCATTTATTGTAGAGTATTGAACAAATCTCTTATTGTGTTAATTGTTGGAACACTAGACAAGTCTAGTTGTTGCCAGTTGGAAAGTCCTCGGTTTGTGAGGCAAGGGTAAACCCTAGACAAGTCTAGGCATTGTGTTCGGAAATCCTGGTCAAGGCTAGGTCGTTGGAAATCCTAACGAGTGAAGTTAGGTGCTTGTATTTGCCAAGGCAGATAGTGGAAATCTCGTACCGGATTGGTCGGGGACTGGACGTACCCGGGTTGCGGGGAACCAGGATAAAAATCCTTGTCTTTGCGCTTGCATTTTCTATGTTTGATTATCTTTGCATTTATTCTATCTACAGCAAATATCAATCCTATTTCTATACGCTGATATTTATATCTGTAATCTTATTTGTTCTAACATATACTCTGGGAGTCGACTACTGCTCATAAGGAGTCGACTACCTGCTGTGAATATTCGCTGTGCACTTTAAATTATATTGTTGATTAAGAACCAAGCGTAGATCGCTCTACTTGGTTTCTTAGGCAACATTAGAAGGATTTGTTTTTGTGTTGATTGATTAAAGAACGAAAAAGTTTTTATCTTTATACAACACTATTCAACCCCCCCTTCTAGTGTTGTTTGCCATCCACAGGATCCAACACTTGGTATCAAAGCAAGGTCAAAACGATGGCATCAACAAACATCTACAACACACATACTCCTCCAATCTTTGACGGCAACTTTTATTCCCAATGGAGAAGGAGAATGGAGATCTTCTTGGAAGCACAAGATCTAAGCTACTCAAGATCTCTCGATGAACGATATGAGATTCCAACCACTCCTCAAAATCAATGGAATCCTGATCAAGAAGAAGCCTACTTCAGAAACATAAAGGTAATGCATTTACTCTATACTGGTTTAACTAGTGAAATGTTAGATATTGTAGAAAGGGCTGAAACCGCACACCAAATCCTCAACTTATTGGATGAGAGATTCGGATCAAAGTCAAAAGAAATTCAAACACCCATAGAGACAATCAAATCTAACGATGAAAAGTATGAAAAGAAGATTTTTGAAGATAAATGGACTTTTGACACCATCAACACCAACGAAGAAGAGGAAGAGCAATCCAAAAATCATATGTGCATGATGGCTTGTCAAGACAATCAGGAAAAGGTATGTGAATCTAGTTCTGACGATGAAGATGATTTTGACATAGCTAGTGCATATGAAAATTTGTATAGAGAATTTGAGAGATTGAATAAGAAATACAAAAGTGTAAACAACAAGTACAAAGCTTTGAATAATGATCATGATGACCTATACAAGAAATATGATAGTTTGCTGGATGATTATAATGCTTTGAAAAATGATTGTAGTAATATTTCATTGAATGATCATAATTCCTTAAAGGCAAAATATGATGCATTATTGATTGATAATAACTTATTGAAAAATGAACATGCTCTGTATGTTTCCTGTCTAAATGATAAGATAGATTCACTTGAAAGTCTTATTGCTTCTAGTCGTATAAAGCATGAAGAACTAATTGCAAAATTTGATTGTATCAAAAATAACTCTACTTCTTCTTGCTCTTATACTCCTAGAAATGCTGTTAATAAATCTACTCATGCTCAAGCTTCTACATCTAAAGATATGGGTAGAAAAGTAAATGTTGTGCATGCCAATGTTAAAAAATATGCTTTCATGTATGGAAAAAATGTTAGATACAATAACATTTCTCACGCCTCACATGATCTACATGCTACACATAATACACACAATAAATCTCATGTTATATCACATAACACGGCACACAAAAATATTGTACACAATACACATCAAAGGTCACATTCTGTACACAAACCTCAAAATATATACAATGCTAGAGATAACTTGATATGGGTGCCTAAATACTTAGGCTTGCATGATAAAAAGGCTTATATTCAAAATTTGACTAGCAGTATGCATAGATTCCACAAAGATTCATTTGTTCATAGGAAATCGAATTCACATCGAATTTGGGTTCCAAATAAGTAACCTCATTTTTTTTAAATTAGGGTATCCACATGCTTCATGTATATTATTCTGATACCCAAACGTGTAAAAAGATATGTAAATAATTTTTTTCTAACATTTCGGACCCAATTAGAAGTGGGTACCAAACGTGTAGAGATTATTTTATTTCAGGACATATGGATAATGGATAGTGGATGCTCTGCACACATGACATGGAACGCAAAGTTACTTAGCAATCTAAAAATGTATGATGGCGGAACTGTGACATTTGGTGACAATAAGAAAGGTAAAATTGTCGGAATTGGCAATATCGGCAGTCACTCAAAATTGCTCATCAAAGATGTAAGCTTGGTGAAAGGATTAAAGCATAATCTTTTAAGCATAAGCCAACTATGCGACAAAGGTATGAAAGTTATATTTACTCTTGACTCATGCTTAGTCTATGACAAAGATATGAAAAATATCCTTGTTAAAGGTAAGCGAGTAGAAAATATCTATATACTTAGACTAAAAGAGTATGAATCAAATGTATGTTTAGTTGTTTCAACAAATGATCCACTACTTTGGCATAGACGCTTTGGCCATGTGAACATCAAAAACATGGATAAGATTTCTAGGAAAGAGTTGGTGCAAGGACTTCCTAAGATAAGTTTTAAATTAGATAAAATATGTGACTCATGTCAATTTGGCAAAATGCATAAGAGTTCATTTAAAAATATTGGAGCTCTCAGTTCTAATGGACCACTTGAACTACTCCATATGGACTTGTTTGGCCCAACTAGAACTCCATCATTATGCAACTCTAGATACGTATTTGTCATAATTGATGATTTTACTCGATATACGTGGGTATTATTCTTAACTCATAAGAATGATGCCTTCCGTGAATTCGAAATATTTTTCAAAAGGATTGAACGTTTATATTCCATGAAAATTATTTCCTTAAGAAGTGATCACGTTGGAGAATTTGAAAATGAACATTTTAAATCATTTTGTGAAGAACTAGGTATTTCTCACACTTTTGCTTTTCCCAGAGCTGCTCCTCAAAATGGGGTAGTTGAAAGGAGAAATAGAACACTCCAAGAGTGTGCACGAACAATGTTGTGTGAAAGCAACCTTCCAAAGAAATTTTGGGCGGAAGCTGTAGCAACCGCGTGCTATATTCAAAATAAAGTTTTAATTAGAAAACCTTTTGAAAAGACCCCGTATGAATTATTGCTCCAACGAATTCCAAAAGTATCTTACTTCAGAGTTTTTTGTTGTAAATGCTATATTCTGAATACTAAAGATAACTTAGATAAGTTTGACTCCAAAGCGGATGAAGGCATATTTATCGGTTACTCTTTACGTAGTAAGGCATATAGAATTTACAATAAAAGTTCCGAGACTATTGTTGAAACTCTACATGTAACATTTGATGAATCTTTACCTCATAACATTGCACATGATGATGATGATAGCATGCTCATTGCACGCACTCCTAATAATGAATCTCTCAATGATATCCCTAGTTCTTTGCCTAAATCATTTCCTGAAGTCGCACATCACCCACACACACAAGTCTTAGGTGACATTGATGCAGGAATTAGAACTAGATCTCAAATAGAACACTTAACACATGTTGCATTCGTTTCTAACATTGAGCCGAAAAAAGGTAGAAGAAGCTTTTACAGATGAAGCATGGATCGAGGCTATGCAAGAAGAACTTCTACAATTTGAACGCAATCAAGTATGGGAGTTAGTGCCTAGACCGGAAGATCGTCCCGTTATTGGTACTAAATGGGTATACCGCAACAAACTAGATGAAGATGGAAATGTGATAAGGAATAAGGCAAGGTTAGTAGCACAGGGTTACTCTCAAGAGGAAGGTATAGACTTCGATGAAACCTTCGCTCCTGTTGCTAGACTAGAATCTATTAGGATGTTACTCGCATTTGCATCATATAAGAATTTTAAACTTTATCAAATGGATGTAAAAAGCGCTTTCCTAAACGGATTCATAAAGGAGGAAGTCTACGTTGAACAACCTCCAGGATTTGAACATGATAATAAAACAGGATTTGTTTACAAGTTAAACAAAGCATTATATGGGCTAAAACAAGCTCCAAGAGCTTGGTATGAAAGACTAAGAAAATTCTTAAGTGACTCTAGTTATACTGTTGGAAAAATAGATACAACCTTATTTGTTAAGAAAGATCATAATGATATCATTCTTATCCAAATCTATGTAGATGACATCATTTTTGGATCTACTAATAATGATCTTTGCCAAGAGTTTGCCAAGTTAATGCAGGAAGAATTTGAAATGAGCCACATGGGAGAACTAACATACTTTCTCGGATTACAAATCAAACAAGGAAAAGAAGGAACCTTCATTCATCAAACAAAGTACGCAAGAGACTTGATCAAAAGGTTCGGGTTGGAAACTGCATCAGGAAAGAATATACCAATGGCAACGTCCACTTCCTTAGACAAAGATGAAGCAGGTAAGAAGGTTGATCAGAAAACATATAGAGGTATGGTTGGTTCTTTACTCTACTTAACCGCCAGCAGACCTGACATCATGTTTAGTGTTTGTGCATGTGCTAGATTTCAATGTGATCCTAGGGAATCACACCTTAAAACAGTAAAATACATATTTAGATATCTTAAAACCACATCTGACTTTGGACTCTTCTATCCCAAAGGAAGCACATTCGATTTAACTTCATTTAGTGACGCAGACTATGCTGGTTGTAACGCCACAAGAAAAAGCACAAGTGGAACATGTCACTTCCTTGGACATTCCCTTGTTTCGTGGTTTAGCAAAAAGCAAAGTTCCGTTTCACTATCTACCACTGAGGCAGAGTATATAGCTGCCGGACTTGCCTGTGCTCAAATACTTTGGATGAAACAAGTCCTCGTCGATTATGGTGTTAATACATCTACATGTGTAATTTATTGTGACAATAAAAGCACCATAAATCTCACTAAAAACTCTGTTCTTCATCCTAGAACAAAACATATTGATATAAGACACAGATTTATTGATGATCATTGTGCCAAAAAGGATGTTGAACTTAAATTTGTCTCCTCTGAGTGTCAAGTTGCAGATATTCTAACAAAACCCTTACAAAAAGATACTTTCTCCAGACTTCGACGGGAATTGGGTATTGTTGGATAAAAGGAATTGAATAATGCTCAGTTATAAATTTTTTTTTGTTGATGACAAGGGGGAGAAGAATATATGAAATGCAAAAAATATGAATTGTACTTCTAATAGCTTCGATGCAGGGGGAGAACCGCATCAAAGCAGGGGGAGTAAGTATACTCATGTCTTACTTCAAATTTTTCATTTGGGTGTCATCATCAAAAAGGGGGAGAGTGATGGAAATTGAATTCCACCCCCAAGTAATTTTGATGATGAGCACACCAAATGAATGCTTAGTGTACTAACTACACTACACTTTAAGTATACAGATTTCGTGAAGCTCTACTAATACTCCAAGAAGCACGCATCAACGCTCCACGACAAAGACGAACATGGCTAAACTCAAGTGATGAAGCTCAAGCTCAAACAAAGCAAGAAGCTCAAAGAGAAGCTCATCTTCACTTCATCAAGTTGACTAAACTGCCGAAGACATGTTCAGAGTCTAGTGTGAGTGTGTCGTGTCTTTTAGGATATTTGTCAAAGCCATATCAAATAGACAACACACACACAAATGATTTCAAAACAAATGTTTTAACTATCTTCAAAAATAGTTTTTAAAGAGCTTTTCTAGTCACTTCAATTCTCGTAGTGAAACTCCACACACCCTGGAGTTAACTACACTTTTGACTAGAACAACAGGAAAAACTCCTCTGGGAGTCGACTACCAAAAGTAGGGAGTCGACTACTTCTCAGAGATGAAAATTTCTTAGACCCCTCTGGGAGTCGACTACCTATAGAGGGAGTCGACTACCTGCTGGAAATTTTCAGACGTTTTGAATTTGAATTTTAAAATCTTTTGAGCAATTTACTCCGAAATTTTTGGGACAAAAGTCAAACCAAATTTGAAATTCAAATCTCAGTTTTTCCCTATAAATAGAGCTTAATTCTTTTGTGAAAAATACAAGATTGAAAAATCAAAATTCGTAAAAGCTCTTCGTGAATCAAAGCTCTCTAATTTCTTCTCTCTAGCCAATTTTAATTTCAGTTTTTGATCTTGCAATATTTTTTCCAATTCTTTTGAAGATCATATTATTATTTTATTGGCTAAGTTGTTTTTCAAAATCCTCTCTATTATTTCTCTTTAATTCTATTTGAAGGATTTTTGAAAAAGCTCTAGATCACAAAGAACTTATCTCGTATCTTTGTGTGATCTAGACTATCATTCTATTAAGCCACTACACAATTGTCTATCTTTTGATTGGCTATAGAATCGGGTGTATTTTCAATCTCTATCATTTATTGTAGAGTATTGAACAAATCTCTTATTGTGTTAATTGTTGGAACACTAGACAAGTCTAGTTGTTGCCAGTTGGAAAGTCCTCGGTTTGTGAGGCAAGGGTAAACCCTAGACAAGTCTAGGCGTTGTGTTCGGAAATCCTGGTCAAGGCTAGGTCGTTGGAAATCCTAACGAGTGAAGTTAGGTGCTTGTATTTGCCAAGGCAGATAGTGGAAATCTCGTACCGGATTGGTCGGGGACTGGACGTACCCGGGTTGCGGGGAACCAGGATAAAAATCCTTGTCTTTGCGCTTGCATTTTCTGTGTTTGATTATCTTTGCATTTATTCTATCTACAGCAAATATCAATCCTATTTCTATACGCTGAGATTTATATCTGTAATCTTATTTGTTCTAACATATACTCTGGGAGTCGACTACTGCTCATAAGGAGTCGACTACCTACTGTGAATATTCGCTGTGCACCTTAAATTATATTGTTGATTAAGAACCAAGCGTAGATCGCTCTACTTGGTTTCTTAGGCAACATTAGAAGGATTTGTTTTTGTGTTGATTGATTAAAGAACGAAAAAGTTTTTATCTTTATACAACACTATTCAACCCCCCCTTCTAGTGTTGTTTGCCATCCACAGGATCCAACATGATGCAATGCATGACAGTTAACAATTCAAATGCGTACAGTTAAGGAATTTAAACATGACAGATATCAATGCATAAATGATATGGCAAGGTGTCGGGTCTAGCTTCGTTGTCAAGCTAGATCACAAAGTTGCGCCTAGATCGCTATCATTTCACGATCTAGTCTCTTTCACGCTAGTACGAGGAATTGGCCTAAAGACATGGCCTAAAGTAAAGTTGGCAAGTTTCACTTGCCTGTTTCCGGTGATGTCGGTTGTCGTGGGTTCGTCTCGTCAAACGATACGTTATGGGACGACTGGTGCTCTGTTTGATTAAAAACTCTGAATTAGTTCACTCCATCATAGCTAACCGATAGGTTATTTTATTTAGGTCTTCTAACCTAGGGGATTCACATCATATTATTAAACTAACACTCATAACATACGGTTAGTTGAATTACTTACGTCATATGCTAACAGTCACTTACATGGATAATTATAACGGTATATGTTTGTAAAAACAGTGGGTAACATGCTTCCAACTTAAGCAAAGTGTATGAACCGACTTCATCAATAACCATTTAGTTAAGTTAGGCTAAGGTGGGCTTGTGTATTCTGACATATAAGGGTATCAACTTACTGGTCCAAGGTGGATATATCAACAGTACTAATTAAAATATGTGACTGTATCTAACTTTAAGCCAATATTGCATGCCTAAATACTTACTGCATTTTTTTATACAAGCATGTAAACCAATAATACACTGATGTATGCATGGAAGCAAGCATTGAAACTCACGTACCCAGAAAATACCCCCTGTTCCCTGTGTTATGGCCTAGGGCTACAACAAACTAATAATAATAATGTAGATAACATGTATAATAAACATACATACCCAAAAAGAAAACCCATGTACTCACAGAATAGGATTTCAGACATACATGTGTATAAATATATACTCTAATATATATATTAACCCAAACATAGTTTAAACATCTTCATCATCTAATAATCTTCTAATATTCATTAAGATCACCACTAACAGCAACTGAACATCACATCCTGATAACAAATAACATATCACCACCCTAATACAAAATTAGCTAACACAAATATATACAAACTTAACCCTAACAAAACAATATTCATCACTAACCTCTAACTCAAGGCTGCGGGTGCAGGTGGGCTCGAGGGTGGCTGCGGCGCTTGGGGGGGTGCCCCGGTGACCAACAGGGACTCACGGCGGCGATAGGTGGCGGCGGCGGCGGCGGCGGCGGCGGCGGCCTGCTGCAGCTGATGCTGCGTTTTACAGCGGGTCGGGGCGGTTTGCGATGGCCTCCGGCGACGGTACGGTGGCCTGAGGGGAGGAGGAAGTCGGGTGATGGTCAGGGGGCTCGTCGGCGTCGGGGTTTGGCCGGAGGAAGCAAGGGACGGTGGGTGCTAGGGTATTTGCGTGAGTGAGGAAGAAGACTAGGGCCGGCTGCTTTTCTTTTGGGTTGCTGCTAAAACCTAGGTCCTAGGTTTATTAATAGGGAGTGGGCACGTGATGAAGAACGTGGGAGGTTGCTGCTCGTGGGTACTTGGGCTCACATTTTGGGTTTAAAAGTTAAAAGAAATGTTATTTAAAAGAAATAGTTAAAAGCCCAAAGTTTAAACCCTCACTCTCTCTCCCTGCGTGAAACTGTGTGCTAAATGGGTTAAAAGTGGGCTAAGACAAAAGTCAAATATAATTATAATAATATTATTAAGGGATATATCACCATGAAACCTAGGGCTTAAAAATACAATATGTTGGGCCAAAAAGTGCACATAGATCAAACGGAGTCCAAAAATCGTAAGAAAAATACTGGGGTGACCGGGGCGACGAGAGAAAGGAGATGGAGGAGACGGATCACAATTTCGATGACGAGAAGCGGAATTAAAAATAAAAACGTCTCTCGTCAAAAGTGATAATCGCGACGTCTCTCCAAACAAGGTCAATTCGCAGAAGAACGACTCTTGCTATGACGTTGCAGATCAACACCAAAATTCTAATACTCTCAGAGAGGGTCACAACGACATAACACATGATAGGGTTCGGATACAGACAACGTCAAAATAAACACGTGCACGAACAAGACTACGTGCACGTCAAAGCGTACAATGAAAACTGATCGTTACACACAGGCATCACAGATTCATAAGATAAATAAAATCATTATATTTTATGCTTAATAATTAATTGGACCACGGGGCGACATCACACACCGTTAGATTAGGTAACTAACAGTAGAGGGGTTGTAGGATCTTCATAATTATTAAGCTAATGCTTGCACAAATAAGCATAAAATTTATCCTACAATTTGTGACAGATATTTGAGATATAAGGCATATTAATATGATCCTAAACACATGCATCATACATGAATAATATGTTAGAGATAAATTGTGCGCATGGGGTCAATTCAAGTAAAACTGAATAATGCCATCATGTAATTTGTTTGAAAGGAAAAATCAATTTTTCCCTTTTGTCCACCTTTTTATTAATCAATTTTCTCCATTTAACCCCATATTTCCCCACTATTATTCCCCATTTTTCGTCTTTATTTCCTATTTATTTTAAGCCCAAATCCCCCCTTTTAATTATATTTTGTTTTTTTCCAGTTTGGTCTGAGGCCCGCAGCATGGCTGCAGGTGTCAGCCCATTCTCCCTAGAAAAAATTGTTTGGTACCGAAGCCCGCAGGCTACAGCAGGCTTCATCCCGCAGCCTCTATCTCTTCTTTTTTTTGGTCTGCGGGTCAACGCCTGGCCTTTTTTGTTCTTTTTTTGTTTTGATCTGCAGGCCAAAGCCCACAGGCCACTGCGGGCTTCGGCCTGCGGCCTTTTGCTTTTTTATCTTTGTCTTTTGGTCCACTGTCCTAATGATATTAAGGGAGCGGCGGGGTTCGCAGCCGACGCTCCCTGCCACGATCATTCACCGGGGGAAGAATAGGTGGGGCAGGCCGCGGCGTAGGGCGACAGCACTCTGCCGTAGAGTGGCAGTGTGTTACCGACGGCGACGAGCTGTCGGCATAAGGGTTAGGAATTTTTTTGTGTGTTCAAAATCCCTAGATTAGGGTTTGCCTCCGATGTAGGCGGCTGCGTGCCACCGTAGATAGGGGAACGGTAGGGCCAGGGGGAGCGGCTGCCGATGGCCGACAGTGAATAATATTTTTTTTGAAACCCTCGGTGAGAGTTTTACAGCCGCTGTAGGTGGCGGCATGCCACAACTGCTTGGGGAGCGACGGGGCAACGGAGGCGTGTTGGTGGCATCAGCCGTCCCCCCAGGATCGGCGGGGCGAGCCGCTGTCCTTCCTAAAAATATCGGTGTTATGTTTTTTTCGAGTTTAATCTAGGGTGATCTGTATCATAGATATCATGATCATGATGGAAAAAAATTCCGGGTTTTAAATATACCTCAAGATCGAAGAAGAAGACAAGCATGTAGAGGTGGTTGACGTCCATGTGTGATGGATTAACCGTCTCCTTCCTAGCTTTCGATACGAACGAGCTCCAATCTCAGGATAACATTCTGATAACGTGTTGTGAATGTATATTCTGGGGGAGACCACATGTCTTTATTTATAGAAGATGTGTTCATACATGAATATGATACAATCTTTTGAATAGATTACAATCTAATCATCTCACAGAAAAATATATTCATAACATATTGCAGTTTCTAAAAAGTTCATACATGGATATGATACAATCTTTTGAATAGTCCTTTTTTAAAAAATTAATAAGTGTCCCTGATGGATACCGTCAACGATAGTCCTTTTAAAAAATTAGTATTACCGTCGGTGATACATTTAATATTTCTGATGAAGACCGTCAGGAATAGTCACATATTTAACAAAAATTGTTTAATATCGTTGACAGTATCTGTCAGTTATAAACTGACTATTTTTGATGGGATCCGTCAGTAATAGTCACATATTTACCTAAAAAATTATGGAGTATCTCTTACAGTATTTGTCAGACATAATATGACTATTTCTGATGGTTACCATCAGAGATACAAAAACTCAGCGATATGGCAAATATTGCTGACGGCCATTGTGCGCCGTCAGAGATATTCACCATATCATTGATAGCCTGATCTTTATGCGTCGTCAGGGATGTATCACTGACGGTAGCCATCGGTCATGGTATTACTTACCGCCACACGCTGATGGGAGCACTGACTAAAGTTTGCAGTCGGCGATTATTTTCGCTGATTGTAACTGGTCTTTTGTGGATGGCTTTAGCCTTCAGTAACAGTTGTGTTTCATGTAGTCTAATATATGAAGGAACATAATTTTAGGTTGAGACTAGGATGGTTTCATCTCCAAATTGTTTCAGTTCTCTATTTGGCTAATTCATCATATAATAACTAGGGTGGAGATTGTTGAAATTGTGGAGCAAATCCAGTTTTAAAACAACTATCTTAAGAATAGAAAAGAGAAAACTATTAGATAGAGTTCTAATTGTTATGAGATGAGTGAGGCCTTTGGCCTCCCCCCTCAACATCTCACCATTACTCCCCACTAAGTTAGTGGGGAGTCCCTTGGACTCCTAATTCATATGAATATATAGAGAGCCATGGCGTGTGCCATGGCTACTCCTAATTTTGTGATTATTTCCACTTCTTCTCTAAATTCCTTCAACACGTTATCAGCACGTTAGCTCTCTTATTTCTTGAGCTTCTCCAAATAATCCCCTCAAATCACCTCGTTTAGGAATCTTTGTTACTGCGATATCTACGCGTTGAGTCTCGATCCCTTGGAATATTTCGTTGCAGCGATCCGTTGCGGCGATTGCCACGAGGCATTGGAATCGGGGATTCATTCTACGGATCTTTATTTTTATCGATCATCCCTAGATTTTTGATCTAGAGGTAAATTTTTATAAACCCCTAGATTATTATTTTAACATGCGCATGTTATATTTGTGAGATTTATTTTCTTTGATATCTATTTCTAAATCTATATCAAGGAAAACAGCTTACAAAAACACAGTTGTAATGGAATTATATCTGAAAAAATCTGTTCAATAACATGTATTTAATCTATTAAACATCTGTTTAATACATTTAATCTATTTTATATCTGTTAAAGATCAGTTTTTAAATAGATTAAATATTTTTTTTAAAAATTTAAACCCCAAAAAAAAATTTGGCCGACCGGGGCACGGCCCCCCGGTCGTCAGGGGCACCTCCGTCCGCCCCGCCCCCCTTGTCAGGGGGGCATCTGATCACCGCCCCCCAGACGGGGGGCATGTTCTGACACCGGCCCCCCAAGTGGGGGGACTTCTGACCTGCGCCCCCCTGACGGGGGGCCGTTCCCCGGCGCCGCCCCCCTCAGGCGGAGCGTTCCTCGGCGCCACCCCCCCATGTAGGGGGGTTTCCCCGTCGGTCGCCGACCCCCCTCAGACGGAGGAAGGCCCTTCCCGTTCGCCTATCCGGCAATCCCCCCAGGGTGCCTGCGATTCTGCGCCCCCCCCCAGCGGAGGGGGGGCCTCCGGCGATCCGCACTCCCCGAAGGGGTGCCTGCAACGCTGTGCCTCCCCCCAGCAGCGGAGGGGAGGGGAGGGGGGCCTTGGCCGAACCCTGATATGGGCGGGGTTGAGAGGGAGATTTTGCTAATCCCTAGGAATTTGAGGGTATAGACTTAGGGTTGGGGGTTTTTGGCATTCCACAGCCCAAAAATGGGCTTAAAGGCTAATTTTGTTTAATTCAAATAAAATATATAGCCTATTCATTAGGCTTGCAGCCCATTTGTCACAAATGCACATACATTCTATGGGCAAGAAGCCCAGTAAATTTTTGTGTACTTAATAAGTTTTTGCCTACCAAAATTGGGCCTGAAGCCCAGTAAATCCGATTACATTTTTTAATGTGTCCGGGCCTGAAGCACAAATAGTAACAATATTGTAATTTGACAAATTGGGCCTGATGCCATGTTAAAGAAAATTGCTATAATTAATTTATTAATTTTTGGCAAATGGGCCTACAGCCCAAATGTTAATAATACATTAAAATGATTAATATTTTTGGGCATGCAACCCCATTCAAACTATTAATTTATTTTAATTCCTTGTCATGGGCCTGTCGCACAGTCTTTCATATTGCTAAATTTATAACACTATTGCATTATTATTAAATTATGGAATATTAGGATTTTTCAAAATATAATTATCTTAAGGATCCTGCAACCGCTCTGCCGTTAGTAAACTAACCTACCGGTGTATGACGTCTCCCCGTGGTCCGAGAGATTATTATATTTTCTAGCCTATTTTTCCATTTAATATATGCATGTGTTATATACATGCGTGGTTGTTTCTTTTGTGCCTGTGGCATTTATAAACTGCGTGGATGTTTACATAAGCTAAAATGTGATTTTTGGGATCGGCCAATTTGATACCCTTTATATTCCTTGCAATTTTATTTTCTTTTTGAGAGAATTTGTAAGTGAGGTTTATATGTATTTATGCCAAAGATCGGTGTACCGACAAATGAAGACGGAAGCGAAAATTGGAAAATATAAGGACACATTCTGGGTTTCCAAATTGTATTTTTCTTTTGTTTACGAACTGTATATTCGGACTTTGGACTTTGTATTTATTTGGGTATCTGGCCGATCCCCACATTTTACTTATTTTAATTTTTAATGCGTGAATTTCAATTTTAATTAATTCATGCTTATTTTAAATTGCGTAGATAAATGGCAAAATTGACAAGCGTCGATTTCGAAGTCCTTAACTCTGCAGGGAATAATTACCTGAGTTGGCGAGTGGACCTGAAGTTCCACTTGCGTTCTATGGCCCTCCTTGGCTCCATTTTGACTCCATCGGCCCCAGCAGCGGCCGATGCTTCTGCTACATCTAGCAGTAGCATTACTACCACTGTCTCCGATGTAGATAAGGCGAAAGCCATAATCTACATTAGGAAACATATAGATCGGACCTTAAAGGCCGAATACTTAACGGTAGAGGACCCAAAGGAACCGTGGACAGCGCTGGAGGCACGGTATAAACATCAAATTGATGTTATATTACCGCGTGCCAGTTAAGAGTGGGAAAACCTCAGACTTCAGGACTATAACTCTGTCGCTGAGTATAATTCTGTACTTCATAATATCACCTCACACCTGAAGTTGTGCGGTGAAGAAGTGACAGAACAACGCATGTTGGAAAAGACATTTACCTCATTTCACGAGAAAGATGCAATCCTCATGCAACAGTATCGTGAACGTAACTTCACTAAATTCTCTGATCTGATCTCATGCCTACTTAGGACAGAGCAGAATCGAGATTTACTTCTAGCCACTCATAATTTACGTCCAGCTGGCACTGCACCTATCCCTGAAGCCCACCACGTTTCTCCCCAGAAGTGGAAAAACAAGAAGAAGGCTAAAAATACCAAAGGGAAAGCCGTGATGAAGAATGGACGAGGTGCAGCCCCCTAGACAAACAAAAACAATAATGGAAAGAGAAACTTCACATGGAAGCGAAAGAACACCGACCAAGTGTCACTTCCTAAGAAGAACTGGGAGGATAAATGCCATAGATGCGACATGAATGGCCATTGGTCCAGAAACTGCCACACTCCTCACCATCTCCAGGATCTATATCAGGCAAGCCAGAAGTCTCTACCTGAAACAAACTTGGCGGCTGTTCAGCCGCCAACGATGTTTACTGCAAAAGACTTCGAGAACGACGACCTGCTTGATTAAGCATGATCCTTTATCTATGCATTTAAAATTTGATGTATCTTCATCTTTTATTTGCTTAAATACGAATTTTTATTTTGAATGTATTTTTACATTTACTTAAATAAAATTTCGTCTTGCTTAACGATGAAGTATGTAATATTGTGGACAGTGCCTCGTTGCACTGTTGTAGCATTTATATTGCTCCCACATACAACGAGACTATAAGATGCAAACTTCTCCCCTTAAACATATAGGAAATTTCCAATTTTCAAGGATATTTCGTTTAACCGAACATACCTTGAAAACTGTGGATAATAAATATTGAATATTCATCCTATACAGATATTCATCCTATAGAAAGCCAACTTGACTGAGCACCAGAAGTGCCTTTCATTGCCATAGTTTTTAACTCTGGTAAAATGGACTTGTTCATCCTGGATCAGCAATGATGGACGCATCATCAAATGAATCCATTGGAGAACCAGAAGATTCTTCAAAAGGTTGAGTTTCCTTGACCCCCTTTGTCATAAGGGAAAACTAATAGAGAGACCTTCCCTCCTGAAAGTGGGATTAGAGTCTCTTGGCTTCATTGAGAGAATACATGGTGACCTTTGCGGGCCTATTCACCCCGCAAGTGGCTCATTTTCGGTACTTCATTACTGTACTGATATATGCATCTACTAGATGGTCTTTTGTGTGCCTTTATATTCACTCGCAACCTAGCTTTCTCAAAACTTTATAATGTGGGTGAATTTACTACACAAATCATTCAAGACTTCTGCCAGGCAACTGACATTGAAATTGAACATCATGCAGTATGTTCATACTCATAATGGGTTAGTAGAGTCTCTGGTAAAGAGACTCCAATGGATTCCACGTCCATTGTAAAATCCCAGTTGCCTGTTGATGTTTAGGGACCAATACACTGCATTCCGCATCGCTTAGCACGATACGGCCCGCTCGTTGCCATATCTTATTGCTGATGCTGCTTGCTTATGGTTTACCATCAAGTCTTGATAAATGTGAATTTGATGAGCAAAATCTCATTAAAATAGGCACGCAGTCTAAAGAAGTCTGAAGCTTCTGAGACCATATCATGGGACACAAAAGTCCTAATCTCGTTATGATCCGCATACTTTTTCTGTGTGAAGTTGAGATCCAGAAGATCCTTCACATTAAGACTGAAGTACATCAATTGCCGGATAAAATTGCGGACAACTAGAAGAATGTTCTTTCACACGTCCCTGCTGCCAACACGCCAGCTAGGATTGATATTCCCAAAGATGGATGCAATCCACCGGCAGCAGAATTGGATGTACCTCAATTGAAAAGAGGACGCCTGCCAGGTTCAAAATATAAAATTCTTCAAAATAGGAAGATTCCTAGATATATCAAAATGATCCAACCACAGGATGCTGAGCTCAGACCAGCAACCTCTCTCCTCCTAATTTCCCCTGCAGAGGAAATAACAGGAGAAACATCATTATATTATGTACGTACTAGAGAGGTACTGGACAGATATAGCACAGTCATCGACGACGGTTTTGCTTTCGCTATTGTCGTTCACGTCGCTGAATACGACGATGACGTCTACCCACTTTTCTATAGCGTAAACGCATAGATTGGCCAAAGTGGGATGAGGCAATGCGAGTAGAGCTGGACTCACTCTTGAAAAGCAAAGTATTTGGACCAGTAGTCCATACACCTGAATGTGTAAAAACCTGTGGAATATAATTCGGATTTCATAAAGAAATTGAAATGAAGGAAATGTGATCATTTTCCTACTAAGCCTAAACTTCTCTGAAAAAGCCAATACATGCAGCTCATGAACGTTGTGACTGCATAAATATACAGCAATATAGATATAGAAATCTATATAAAACTTCCAGAAGGGTATACTCTACCCCCAGAGATGAAAGAGAGACGTAGAAACGTCTTCTCCATAAAGGCTACAAAGATCATTAGTTGATCTTAAGCAATATTTTGCATGTGTATCTTTTTCGAAAGATCGTTTACAGAATTTGTGATATTCGCCGTATATGTGGTCGACTTAAAGCTAATAGGATCTCCTGCAGAGACCATTTAGATATCAGATAGCTTTAAGCATACCTTGTAATGAAAAACCTAGGTATAACAAGGTATTATCTTGGCTTATATATT